>JANIHZ010000001.1:50831755-50845338 GCA_027478365.1 Erythroxylum rufum
CATGTAAAAGAATTGCAAAAGAAGAACAAAACAAAAATTTTAGTCACCCCCCCCCCCTCAAACTCAAAGTTGACAGTGTCCTCAATATCAAATAAGCCAAATAATTCTCATCCATAAAATTTCATACAATGCACAATATAAATCAAACACCAAATTCAACCAAACCACACTCATTCATCAATTAAACATTACTGTGGAATAACAAAAGGAAGTTTAATGAGAACTTCCCTGGACCGTGACGGTGAGTGCGCTTCCAACCAAATCTTCTATTCATCCACAATCCCAAGTTGTTGTTCCTTCAAGAAAAATAATTGAGAATTATGAACTTGAATTTGAAAAAATGGAAGCGCTGTACTAAAAATAAATAAATGAACCAAAAGAAAAGGAAAAAAATTGGGTTGCCTCTCAATAAGTGCTTGTTTAAAGTCTGTAGCTAGACTTTGAATTCTTCTCTCAAGGCTTTGGACTAGAAAGGGAGTGAACTGTCCCTTTTTCGATTTGAGCTCTAGCAATATATGGCTTTGAACGTTGTCCATTGACCTTGAAAATTCCAGTTTTTAGGTCTTCTATCTCTATTGCTCCGTAAGGAAAAACCTTCACTACTTTGAACGGCCCCACCATCGAGACTTTAACTTTCTAGGAAATATTTTCAGTCTTGAATTGAAAAGTAGCACCAAATCTCCTTCTTTGAATTCCCTCCTTACCAGGTTCTTATCATGCCATCTTTTAATTCGCTCCTTGTAAATTCTGGCACTTTCATAAACGTTATGCCTTAACTCTTCCAACTTATTCAGTTGCAACAGTCTTTTAGCACCTGCTTCTTTAAAATCCATATTTAGGTTCCTTATTTCCCAATACGCTTTGTGTTCAAGCTCCACCGGAAGATGGCAAGACTTTCCAAAAACTAGTCTATATGGAGTTGTCCCTATAGGGGTCTTGTACGCCGTCCTGTATGCCTACATAGAATCATCAAGCCTCAAAGACCAATCCTTCCTTGATGAATTAACCATGTTCCCCAATATAGATTTGATCTCCCGGTTAGAAATTTCAGCTTGACTGTTAGCTTGAGGATAGTAAGCTAACGCTTGCTTATGGTAGACCCTATATTTCTTCAGCAAATTCTCGAAGGAACAGTTGACAAAGTGAGTCCCTCGATCACTTATTATGGCCCTCGGAGTTGCAAACCTTATGAAAATATTCTTCTTAAGGAATTTTAGCACCACTTTCGTGTCACAAGTTGGACAAGCAATAACTTCTACCCATTTCGAGACGTAATCTACTTCCACCAAAATAAACTTGTTACCAAAGGAAGGTGGAAAAGGCCCCATGAAGTCCAATCTCTACATGTCAAAGAGTTATACTTCCAAAATTCCTTGCATTGGCATCTCATGCTTCCTTGAAATGGTTCCAGTTCTTTGACATCGATCACATGCTTGAGCAAAATTCCTTGCATCCCGAAAAAGTGTTGGCCAATAAAATCCTGCTTGTAGCACCTTGGCTGCTGTCTTTTCTGAACTAAAATTTCCTCCATAAGGAGAGGAATGACAATTCATCAAAACTTCTTCAGCTTCTTTGCCTGGCAAACATCGCCTAATAATTCCATTGTTGCATCTCCAGAATAAATATGGTTCCTCCCACATGTAATACTTCAAATCTGAGAAAAATTTCTTCCTCTGCTGGTAAGACAAATCCGGTGGTGTAACTCCAGCGACCAAGTAATTCATAAAGTCTGCATGCTAAGGAACAATGGAAGGTATAACTGCTGCTAGTTCTTGGACAGCACAACATAACTTGTTCAGATCTACATAGTCTGTGTGCCGGGTACCCGCAAGAAAAAACAAATTCTCATCTAAAAAATTATCATTTATATCCACTTGATGAGTTGAGTTTGAAAGCCTCGATAGATGATCTGCAACCATGTTCTCTACTCCCTTCTTGTCCTTTATCTCCAAATCAAATTCTTGAAGGAGAAGTATCCACTGTATTAGCCTTGGTTTAGCTTCTTTCTTTGCAAGTAGGTACCTAATAGCAGCATGATCTGAATAGACAACAACTTTTGAGCCAACTATATAGGACCTAAACTTGTCCACCACAAACACCACAACTAGGAGTTCTTTTTCAGTTGTCACATAATTCACTTGTGCATCGTTGAGCGTTTTACTCGCATAATAGATAGCATGAACTACTTTATCCTTCCTTTGCCCAAACAAAACTCCTATAGCAAAATCGGAGGCATCACACATAATTCCAAATGGTAGAGACCAATCTAGAGGTTGAAGAATTGGAGCAGAAATTAAGGCTTCTTTTAACTTGTAAAAAGAATTCAAAAAGGCATCATCAATTGCAAAAGGGACATCATTATTCAATAGATTTATCAAAGGTTTAGCTATTTTAGAAAAATATTTGATAAATCTTCTATAAAAACCAGTATCCCCCAAAAAGCTTCTGATTTCCTTAACCGAGGTAGGTGGAGTCAAATTTGATATCACTTCGGTCTTAGCTTTGTCTACCTCAATCCCTCGGTTAGAAACAAGATGACCAAGTACTATCCTTTCTTGCACCATAAAATGACACTTTTCCCAGTTTAGTACAAGGTCCACTTCTTCATAACTACTCAAAACTTTCCCAAGATTAGATAAACATGAATCAAATGAAACCCCATATATTGAAAAATTGTCCATAAAAACTTCCATAATTTCCTCAATGAAATCCGAAAAGATTGTCATCATGCACCTCTGAAAGGTAGCTGGGGCATTACACAAACCAAATAGCATCCTTAGATAAGCAAAAGTACCATAAGGGCATGTAAATGTCATTTTTTCTTAGTCATTAGGGTGAATAGGAATTTGGAAGAAACCAGAATAACCATCCAAATAATAGAAGTAATCATGATTAGCTAGCCTCTCTAACATTTGATCAATAAAGGGTAAAGGGAAATGATCCTTACGTATGGCTTTATTTAATTTCCTATAATCTATATACACAGGCCAACCTGTTACAGTTCTAGTTGGAATCAACTCATTATTATCATTTCTTACCACTGTCATACCTCCCTTTTTAGGGACACAATGGGCAGGACTTACCCATGTACTATCAGAAATCAGATAGATAATTCCTGCAGCTAGAAGTTTAAGCACTTCTTTCTTCACAACCTCTTTCATATTTGGGTTGAGCTTACTTTGATGTTCCCGAATTGGCTTTGCATCTTCCCCCAAATTGATCCGATGCATATAAAATGCTGGACTTATTCCCTTCAAGTCTAAAATTTGGTAGCCAATCGCTTTCTTATATTCTCTCAAGACCTTCATTAATTTTTCAATTTGCATAGTACTAAAATTCGCATTGACAATAACTGGATAAGTACTATTGGGTCCTAAAAATTCATACCTAAGATTGGAGGGTAGGGGCTTTAGTTCAACTGTTGGTGGCTCTTCTTGTTTCAAGTCTGGTGTAGTGATTTGTTCTGACTGCACAAATTGTGTGCTCCTCTGCTCAAGTTGTGCTGCTAGTGTCTGCAACAACTTTGAGATTTCTGGCTGATGGGTTTCTGCTGAAATTGAATGCACTAGAAAATTTTCCAACAAATCATCAGGTTTAGACTCCCTAAATTGACTTCTAACCTCCTCATCAACTCTATCAAATCTAAGACATGAATCTCCATCATCTTTTTCCTTAATTGCCCTTCCTAAATTAAATTCAACTTTTTCCTCCCTAACTTTCAATGTCATTCTCCCATTCTTGACATCTATAATAGCTCCCATAGTAGCAAGAAAAGGTCTCCTTAAGATAATGGGTATATTTGTATCTTCTTCCATCTCCAAGACCACAAAATCTACTGGGATAAAGAAATTCCCTACTTTCAAAGGCATATTTTCTAAAATACCTTGAGGGTATTTGATTGACCTATCAGCTAGTTGGAGGGAAATTGTAGCAAGCTTAAGTTCTCCTATATCAAGCTTTTGACATATAGAAAGAGGTAGGAGACTTACACTTGCACCAAGGTCGTATAAAGCCTTACCGATGTTTGTACTTCCGATTTGACAAGGAATAGAGAAGCTTCTAGGATCCCTCAACTTTGGTGGCAGCTTATTCTACAAAATAGCACTAGACTCTTCCATCAATGCCACTGTTTCATACTCCTCCAATTTCCTCTTATTTGACAATATTTCCTTCAAGAATTTTGTGTAGGTTGGCATTTGTGTGAGAGCTTCCGTGAAGGGAATATTGATGTATAGTTTCTTGAGGATTTCCAAAAATTTCCCAAATTGTTTGTCCAACTGAGCTTTCTGAAAACATTGTGGGAATGGGATGGGTGGCTTGTATAGAGGAGGTGGAGTGTATTTTTCAGTTTCAGCATTTATTTGTTCATTCTGGACAGGCTGTATAGCTGGTACAGAATCGGATGTTTCCTTACTTGCTGCTTTATCCTTGCTTTCAACCATTAGTTCCAAGACCTTTCCACTTCTCAAAATCACTGCATCAGTAGTCTCCTTAGGATTTTCTAGTCGTGCAGACAATTTACCCTTATCCCCTCTTCATGTACTAGCCTGCTGACCAATTTGAGTCTCTAGCATCTTATTGTGTATGGAAAGTTGATCTATCTTAGAACTAAGTTGTTGGATTAGTTCCACCATGGACTCCAAAGTTGGTTTCTACTCTTGAGCTTGTGGGGGTTGTGGAAGGGCTTGAAGTTTTGCATTTTGGAATCCTGGAGGACCCCTATTGAAGTTTTGTTGCTGGGCTGGAAAGTGAGGTTGGTTTTGAGGGTAGGAAGAGTAATGAGGCTGGTTTGAGAAATTTTGTGGTTGTCTGGGTGGTTGGGACCAAGAGAAATTGGGGTGGTTCCTCCACTCAGGGTTGTATGTGTTGGAGAAGGCTCCTCCTTGCGGTTTAGCTCCATAGTTACCCACTAAATTAGCTTGCTCAACCGCAATGTCTTGTCCATAAGCTTGAAATTCATACATGGGTTATCCAAATTGCTGCAGTTCATGCACAGGCTGTGAGCTGCTTGCTGCCATCACATTAACGTTATCCATCTTATCCATTCTCTTTGTCAAAGCTTCAAATTTTGCGTTCATCATGGATAACGCATCAACCTCAAACATTCCTGCAACTTTCTTAGTCTCTTGCTTAAAGTGCCCCCGGCTCCCACTCCATTGGTAATTATTCTGAGCAATCTTTTCCAAGAGTGCATGAGCTTCATCTTCCGTTTTTGCCATGAAATCTCCACCTGCAGCTGCATCTATAGCACTTTTCATAACTGGAGAAAGTCCATTGTAGAAAATCTGCACAAGCATCCATTTTTGAATCCCGTGATGGGGACATTTTCTTTGTAGCTCCTTGAATCGCTCCCATGCTTTATACATAGATTCATCTTCTCTCGGTAGGAAGGAATGCACTTCACCCCTCAGTTGTGCGGTCTTTCCTGGGGGAAAATATTGCTTTAGGAAAGCTTGGGATAACTCTTGCCACGTAGTTATAGACCCTGGAGATAGAGAGTAGAGCCATTCACTTGCACGATCCCTCAAGGAAAAAGGAAATAATCTGAGGCGAATTGCATCGTCAGATATCCCATTACACTTCAACATGCTACATATCTGAATGAACTTCTCCAAATGAACGTGGGGATTTTCCGAAGGGCTGCCTCCAAATTGGGACTGTTGGACCATTTGCACAAGTCCGGTCTTCAGTTCAAAATTATTAGCCATAACTGGAGGTATCGCGATGCTCGATTGGTAGTCCTCGAAATTCGGTATTGCATGGTCCCTCATCGTTCTCTGATTTTGCCCACCATTCTGCATTTGTTCTGCCATTATTTGCTCACTTGTAGTATCAGCAGGTTCGGTTTCTATTCGCCGATTACTCTGCACAGATTGTGCTCTTTGCTGTCTCGTAGCTTTTCGAAGTGCCTTAGCGGTCTTTTCAATTTCAGGGTCAAATAGCAAGTTTTCTGCACTATGAGAATCGCTCATATACAGAAGGAATCACTTGCAAATCAAAAATCAAAAAGATCTCCGAGTGAAGAAATAAGCTACGAGGAAAAGTTAAAAAAAAAAGCCCTAAGTAACCAAACAATTGATCGCCTAATATTGCCCAAAGGAAAACTCCCCGGAAACGGCGCCAAAACTTGTCCGAGGCCTCGCAAGTACAGGTCACGCAAGTAAATAGGGAAGTAAGAGTATCGATCCACAGGGAGTTAATGAACAATTACTAGGCTAAAATCACTCAATTATTTGGGTTGATCACTTAAAAGGTTGATTATTGAGAAATTAATTAATTAACGAATTGCTAAAACTAATCCTAAAATAAACATAATAACCACGCAATTTATGACTGTAAGGAATAAATCAAATATGTGAAAGACAGGTTTCAAAGTTGGTTTTGTGATCGACTTCTAATAATTCTCTTCTAGTTTATTCAATAAACTTGATCCCTAGATTTTGAAGGAAACTAGATCTAAATTATCTATGATTCTCTATCAAGATGTCAAAGAAGTGTCGTAGTTAAAATCAATTCCGACTATCGTAGCTCATGAAATTAACTAAAACCCATTAAAATTTTTATCCAGTTGGTAATTCCTCTCGCAGATTTTTGCCTATGTCTAGGTCTAAACCTACAAGTTCTTAATTTTGGTTTTCCACTACCGATTTTCACCTTTCAGTTCTTCAACCGATAATTTTGACGCAAGTTATGTTAGGCCTAACACATAACAAGCACAATAATTCGCAAAACAAAAATCAACAACTACGAATCAATTTTATTGAATAAAATCCAGAATCAAATCATATACAAAATCGAAAACTACTACCCATCTTTGAAACCTAACAAGAAATCTACTCAATCATATTCATGTTTAACAAAACAAATATTAAAGCAAGAAAAATAAACATTAAAGACAGGATTGGGTTTGCCAAAATATGTATTGAAGTTCCGAAGGAGGCTGTGCTGCCGGATAAAGTGTCCATCCGGCACTTGGCTGCTGGTGGTGAATTGGTTTGTGCTAGCATTCCTGTTACTTATCCGTGGAAACCGTGTGCTGATCGTAAAGAGTGGGTTCCGACGGGTCGTCGGTTTTCGTCGGGCTGGTCAGAGGATTTGGCCCTTGAACTCACGCAGTCTTTGCCTGCTCCTGCGCAGCTTAGCCATTGTGGGATTGACGATGGACTGAGTGCGCCTTTGGAAGGGGACGGTCTTTGTCCACCAACAGATGCAGTAGCTTGCAGTTCCCCTGCGGGCAATTCCTCTCCACCTTGTGATGAGCAGTTGGACACTCGTTCAGTGGAGCATATGGATCAGGCTATTAAGTGCGTTGATGGCATGCCACCTCCGGAGGCTCATAGGGACTTGCACTGCTCCTCAGAGATTTTCCCAGCAGCTAAGGATTTGGAGGTGTCGTCATTGCCGCAAGGAGGGGTTGCCCCTCCAGCTACTGATGTGGTGGTTTTGCAGGGTGGGGACGCCCCACCAGTTGATGACCGTGAGGAAGGTGAGATCCCTCCCAATTCCACTAAGCTAGGTAAGAGTGCAGTTACTAAAAAGACAACAAAGAAGAAGAAGCATAAGGGGATGATTTCCCCTGAATGCCTTTTTTAATGATGTCCTTCCTCGTGTGGAATACGAGGGGGCTAAACGACCCCCTAAAAAAGATGATGGAATACGAGCCATTCACTTGCACGATCCCTCAAGGAAAAAGGAAATAATCTGAGGCGAATTGCATCGTCAGATATCCCATTACACTTCAACATGCTACATATCTGAATGAACTTCTCCAAATGAACGTGGGGATTTTCCGAAGGGCTGCCTCCAAATTGGGACTGTTGGACCATTTGCACAAGTCCGGTCTTCAGTTCAAAATTATTAGCCATAACTGGAGGTATCGCGATGCTCGATTGGTAGTCCTCGAAATTCGGTATTGCATGGTCCCTCATCGTTCTCTGATTTTGCCCACCATTCTGCATTTGTTCTGCCATTATTTGCTCACTTGTAGTATCAGCAGGTTCGGTTTCTATTCGCCGATTACTCTGCACAGATTGTGCTCTTTGCTGTCTCGTAGCTTTTCGAAGTGCCTTAGCGGTCTTTTCAATTTCAGGGTCAAATAGCAAGTTTTCTGCACTATGAGAATCGCTCATATACAGAAGGAATCACTTGCAAATCAAAAATCAAAAAGATCTCCGAGTGAAGAAATAAGCTACGAGGAAAAGTTAAAAAAAAAAGCCCTAAGTAACCAAACAATTGATCGCCTAATATTGCCCAAAGGAAAACTCCCCGGAAACGGCGCCAAAACTTGTCCGAGGCCTCGCAAGTACAGGTCACGCAAGTAAATAGGGAAGTAAGAGTATCGATCCACAGGGAGTTAATGAACAATTACTAGGCTAAAATCACTCAATTATTTGGGTTGATCACTTAAAAGGTTGATTATTGAGAAATTAATTAATTAACGAATTGCTAAAACTAATCCTAAAATAAACATAATAACCACGCAATTTATGACTGTAAGGAATAAATCAAATATGTGAAAGACAGGTTTCAAAGTTGGTTTTGTGATCGACTTCTAATAATTCTCTTCTAGTTTATTCAATAAACTTGATCCCTAGATTTTGAAGGAAACTAGATCTAAATTATCTATGATTCTCTATCAAGATGTCAAAGAAGTGTCGTAGTTAAAATCAATTCCGACTATCGTAGCTCATGAAATTAACTAAAACCCATTAAAATTTTTATCCAGTTGGTAATTCCTCTCGCAGATTTTTGCCTATGTCTAGGTCTAAACCTACAAGTTCTTAATTTTGGTTTTCCACTACCGATTTTCACCTTTCAGTTCTTCAACCGATAATTTTGACGCAAGTTATGTTAGGCCTAACACATAACAAGCACAATAATTCGCAAAACAAAAATCAACAACTACGAATCAATTTTATTGAATAAAATCTAGAATCAAATCATATAGAAAATCGAAAACTACTACCCATCTTTGAAACCTAACAAGAAATCTTCTCAATCATATTCATGTTTAACAAAACAAATATTAAAGCAAGAAAAATAAACATTAAAGAGATTAGGAATGAAAAAACTCTGGAGAGTCTTGGGCATAGACGTCAAAAATTCCTTAGCTGCCGCCTCCCGACTGTTGCCGCGTCTCTGTGTGAGTACGTGCGTCAACTGGAGCTGCTGCGTGCGTTGGTTCGGCGTCAGGCTACTGCTCTCTTCAATCTCTGCCGCTGCTCTCTAAAATAATAAAACCTTTGCTAATTGAAAAAAAAACTCTCCCTTTGCCGCTGTCTAATACGTGAAATATATACTTGATGGCCATTAAAAACCTAAACATTCCCAGCTGCCACGTGTCCTCCCCATTTAATAACTCCTCTCTTGTCTCTTCTCCTCAAAATTGCCGCATGTGTGTTCAATTAATTCCTTGTTGTGCGTGCTTGTGCCCTCCTTAATAAACCTAAACGTTGTCATCTTAAGAAGTCCTCCTTTCAGCTGCGTTTTTGGACTCTTTTGTCATGTGCTGCTTTTGCGTCTTGCCTTGCTCTAGTCAATTAATCAACCCCTCCTGCCGCAGTCCAAATTCGCTAGTTATAATTTGAGCCAAATTTTATGCCTTTTTTATAAAAAATCAGAAAATAAATTAAATAGTAAACTCAATGAAAATAAATAAATTAATCTTAAAAAAAGCTATTAAAATGAGTGAATGAATATGTAAAATGAATGCAAATATGACCTAAATATCTATATGATTTTAAAAATGTTTTCAAAACTGCTCATCCAAGGAATCGTAAAAACTGTAAATCCAAACTCTCAAATTCACTTTTAGCCTTTCCATTCAAACCGTTCTCACCTTCATGATACAAGAAACTAAGAAATTACTCAAGCCAATATTCCTTTAACCTTTGATCAATTATAGAAAACTCTCTTCTTGCAAGAAGCAAAGAAAACTAAAATAGGTTCCACAACAACTTATAACTCAAGTATCTCATACATAATGATGATAAAGTTAATTAACCAATCCCATAGGCAAGACATCCTAACCTATCTCCACTAATGTAGCACTTATTAATGAAAGATCAATAGGTCTTACTAGGTTGTAATGGGGCTATTGGGTGTGTAATGTGGGTTTGAAATAAAGAAAGGGGAAATAAAGGCTCAAAAAAAAAATTGAGAAATGATTGTTTAAAACATGCAAATGTAGAAAACATGCATAAATTCAATGTATTTTTTTCTTTTTTTTTCTTTTTTCTTTTTTCTTTTCTTTTTTCTTTTTTTTGAATAAATAAGAAACTATAGAATTGACATCCAAATATCTCAAATGATTACAAGCTCCCATTTCCAAATGCATTCAAATAGGCTTGGTCCACATAAAAACAACATCAAGCCTCCACAAATTAAGACAACTTCCCCCAAACTCTTTTCATTGCATAATTTGGGGCTTCAAATTTCTCTTTTTAATATTTGGGAACAAACAAACAACTCTTGGATGCAATTCTTTTCTTTTTTTCTTTTTTTTTCTCTTTTTTTCTACATCAAAATTATACACATTTCAAAACATCACAAATCTTAAACAATCAAACCACATAAAAGGGTAGGGAATTTAGGTCTTAGGCTTGGTTTAATTAAGGGTGCCAAGGAAAATGAGGATAATGTGTAAGGCTCAAAAGGGGCTCCAAAGGAAATAAGGGTGAGTAAGCTAAAAGTCATTTAGGCTAAATAACAAAAAACAGTGCCTAAATCATTTCCTTCTTTAATAAATGCTAGGATTTCGCCTCGATAGGATTAGAAAGCTTGTTCTAGGATTGGTGAGATATCAAAAAGTTACAAATTGCTGAGAAATTTTCTTTTAAGTTCTCTAAACTTCTAACAAGAATTAGGAAGATCTCCAATCAAATGAACATAAGCAAAAGCAAATTTATAAGATTCTTGCACCAATCAGGAACTTTCCAATCCACAACCCAGTCTAAAAGCAAATTCAATTGTTCTTCAAAACAATTTCTATTCATCCATGGATAAGGCAGAAAACTTTTTTTTGTTTGAAATTTTTTTGATTTTTTTTATTGTTTTAAATATATGCCATGAATGAATAAATAAATACCAATGCATGTAAAAGAATTGCAAAAGAAGAAGAAAACAAAACCTTTCAGTCACCCCCCCAAACTCAAAGTTGACAGTGTCCGCAATGTCAAATAAGCCAAATAATTCTCATCTAGAAAATTTCACACAATGCACAATATAAATCAAACACCAAATTCAGCCAACCCACACTTGTCCACCAATTAAAAAATTAATGTGGAATAATAAAAGGAGTGGAATGAGAACTTCCCTGGACCGTGATGGTGAGTGCGTTTCCAACCAAATCCTCAATTCATCCACAATCCCGAGTTGCTATTCTTGCAAGAAATTTTTTTTTAGAATTATTAACTTGAGGTTTGAAAACAAAAATGGAAGTGATGTACTAAAAATAAATCAATGAACCAAAAAGAAAAGGAAAGAAAATTAGGTTGCCTCCCAATAAGCGCTTGTTTAAAGTATGTAGCTAGACTTTGAATTCTTCTCAAGGCTTTGGATTAGAAAGGGAGTAAACTGTCCCTTTCTCGATTTGAGCTCCAACAATATATGGCTTTAAACGTTGTCCATTGACCCTAAAAGTTCCAGTTTTGGGTCTTTTATTTCTATTGCTTCGTAAGGAAAGACCTTCACTACTTTGAACAGCCCCGACCATCGAGATTTTAACTTTCCAGGAAATATTTTCAGTCTTGAATTGAAAAGTAGCACCAGATCTCCTTCTTTGAATTCCCTTTTGACCAGGTTCTTATCATGCCATCTTTTAATTCGTTCCTTATAGATTCTGGCACTTTCATAAGCGTCATGCCTTAACTCTTCCAACTCGTTCAATTGCAACAGTCTTTTAGCACCTGCTTCTTTAAAATCCAAATTCAACTTCCTTATTGCCCAGTAAGCTTTGTGTTCAAGCTCCACCGGAAGATGGCAAGACTTCCCAAAAACCAGTCTATATGGAGTTGTCCCTATAAGGGTCTTGTATGCCGTCCTATATGCCCACAGAGAATCATCAAGCCTCAAAGACCAGTCCTTCCTTGATGAATTAACCGTTTTCTCCAATATAGATTTAATCTCCCGGTTAGAAATTTCAGCTTGACCGTTAGCTTGAGGATGGTAAGCTAACGCTTGCTTATGGTAGACCCCATATTTCTTCAACAAATTCTTAAAGGAACAGTTGACAAAGTGAGTCCCTCGATCACTTATTATGGCCCTCGAGGTCCCAAACCTTGTGAAAATATTCTTCTTAAGAAATTTTAACACCACTTTCGTGTCATTAGTTGGACAAGCAACAGCTTCTACCCATTTCGAGACGTAATCTACTCCCACCAAAATAAACTTGTTACCAAAAGAAGGTGGAAAAGGCCCCATAAAGTCCAATCCCCACATGTCAAAGAGTTCCACTTCCAAAATTCCTTGCATTGGCATCTCATGCTTCCTCGAAATGGTTCCAGTTCTTTGACATCGGTCATATGCTTGAGCAAAATTCCTTGCATCCCGAAAAAGTGTTGGCCAATAAAATCCTGCTTGTAGCACCTTGGCTGCTATCTTTTCCGAACTAAAATGTCCTTCGTAAGGCGAGGAATGGCAATTCATTAACACTTCTTCGGCTTCTTCACTTGGCAAACATCGCCTAATAATTCCATCATTGCATCTCCGGAATAAATATGGTTCCTCCCACATGTAATACTTCAAATATGAGAAAAATTTCTTTCTCTGCTGGTAGGACAAATCCGATGGTGTAACTCCAGCGACCAAGTAATTCACGAAGTCTGCATACAAAGCAACAATGAAAGGTATAACTGCTGCTAGTTCTTGGACAACACAACATAACCCATTTAGATAACACAACATAACCCATTTAGATCTGCACAGTCTGTGTGTTGCGTACTTGCAAGAAAAAACAAATTCTCATCACAAAAATTATCATTTATATCCAATTGATGAGTTGGATTTGAAAGTCTCGATAGATGATCTGCAACCACGTTCTCTGCCCCCTTCTTGTCTTTTATCTCTAAATCAAATTCTTGAAGGAGTAGTATCCACCGTATTAACCTTGGTTTAGCTTCTTTCTTTGCAAGTAGGTACCTAATAGCGGCAATATCTGAATAGATAACAGCTTTTGAGCCAACTATATAGGACCTAAACTTGTCCACCGTAAATACCACAGCTAGGAGTTCCTTTTCAGTAGTCGCATAATTCAATTGTGCGTCGTTGAGCGTTTTACTCGCATAATAGATAGCATGAACTACTTTATCCTTCCTTTGCCCAAGCATAGCTCCTATAGCAAAATCGGAGGCGTCACACATAATTCTAAATAGTAGCGACCAATCTAGAGGTTGAAGAATTGGAGCAGAAATTAAGGCTTCTTTTAACTTGTTAAAAGAATTCAAAAAGGCATCATCTGTTGGGCCCCGATTTCTCTTCCTTATTAAATAAGTTTGTTTAAATTATTTTGAGGTATAGTTTGCTATTTTTTTTCTTTTAGTTAGAATTATTTGAGGGTTTTATTTGCTTAGGTTAATAAAAAAAAT
>JANIHZ010000001.1:50860902-50876260 GCA_027478365.1 Erythroxylum rufum
TTTGACTAATCAAACAGCTGATTTTGGCTGATCAGCTAAATTTTTAGCTGATCAGCTGTTCTCCAAACACACCCTAAGTATATGACGCAACTAAATTGTTTGACAGACTGCTATAGTAACAACTATATGCTTAACTTCTGATGAGGAAAGAGCCATGGATGGCTGCTTCTTTAAATTCTAACACAACTTCTAAACCAAGATTGAAAACATAGCCAAAGGTACTTTTTCTATCATCTAGCGGACTTACGCGATCATTATCAGAAAATCTGCACAAATTAAGCTTATTACTTAGATAGTTAGATTAGACTACCAAATCCTATAGAAAATGGTCCCTTTTAAAGATCTCAAAACCCGTTTAGTAGCACCATAGTGTATTTTACTTGATTTTTGCATGAACCTAGACAATAAACTTGCTGCATGCACGATATCAGGCTTGCTATTGGTGACATACAACAAGCTACCATTAAACTACCAAAAATACTGCCATCTATCTTATCTGCACCATCTTTTAGACTGAACTTCTGGTTGCTGTTGAGGGGAGTTTCCACCAATCTTGCATTTGGAATTTCTCAAGAAGATCCCTTGTATATTTCTCTTGAGAGAGAAAAATTCCACTGTTAGTTTGCTTCACCTCCAACCCCAAAACCTAAATTTGACATTTCAAATTCTTTGATCATCAGCCTTTTAAAATCCTCCAGCAAAGCAGTGTTGTTTGAAGTATAAATCAAATCATCTACATACAAACATACTATAAATATCTCATTAGACTGACATGCTTCATATAAAGTTGGCTCGCTTGAACTTTTGGGGTGTCCAAGTTTGCTAAAATGGCTGTCAATTCTCTAGTACCAAGCCCTGGATGCTTGTTTAACGTCGTACAAAGCCTTTTTAAGTATATAGACCTTGCTTTCTTAGCCTTTGACTACATAACCTACTGGTTGATCTACAAAAACTTCTTCCTCCAAGACATCATTGAGAAATGCCGATTTAATATCAAGCGGATAAACATTCCATATGCAATGTGTAGCAATTTCCAAAATAGTTATGATATATCAAATTTGGCTATAGTGAAAAGGCTTTTTCAAAATCAATACTTACCTGCAGCATATAACCTCGTCCAACTAGACGTGCTTTATACTTTTATATTGATCCATCAGGTCTGAATTTGAGCTTATAAATCCACTTGAGACCAATTGTCTTTTTCCCATTTGGTAAATTAGTAAGCTCCCACGTGTCATGTTTTTCCAAAGCATTGATTTCTTCATCCATTAGCTACCCTTTATTCTTTAATTTAAACTGCATCTTCAAAACAAGTGGGTTCTTGAAGTGATGCAAATTGACATCTTTCTGTTTCTTTATAAATCTCTGTTAAAGAATGCCATTATCTTGGAGGCGTTGATGAAGTACTTGAAGAAGACAGTGGAGTTGAAGGTGTTGAGTGATAAGAAGCTGAAATTGTTGGAGATGTTGGACTTGAATGTGTTGAAGAAGAGGCATGATCAGTATTATTAGTATCATCAACCTGAAAAAATTCATTATACTAATGGAGAAGTTTTGAGCTACCTTTATCGTTATTCCAACTCCATGCATTCTTCGCATCAAACACAACATCAAAACTAACAAAAAGTTTGTTAGTCAAAGGATTATACCGATGATAACCTTTAGTTTAAGCACTATAACCAATGAAGATGCTCACAATATTATCATCTAGTTTCGTCCTATACTAAGAAGGAATATGAGTATATGAAATGCAACCAAAGACTTTAAAATGTGATACCTTTGGTTTCCACCCATACAGTACTTCAAAAGGTGTTTGATGGTATAGTGCTGTTGTAGGCATCTATTCAAAATATAAGCTATCATATGAATTGCTTCTGCCTAGAAACTACTTGGTAAATTCTTAGTTTTCATCAAACTTTTAGGCCATTTCCACAAAACTTCTATTCTTTCTCTCAGTACACTGTTTTTTTAATTTAAAAAATATATATTGCTTAAAACGTCAAAAAGCTACAATGTACAATCCTAAGAATGGGAAAATAAACAAGATACATTCACAAAAAAGATACATTCATAAGAAGCCACTGTCTATGAACAACCCAAAAGCAACCTCATCTACTAAATATACCAACGCCGTCGCATTGCCAAACTAATGCCTTCATACTTTCCAGATGCAATAAGAACCTCTCTAATCACATTAACTATGCTATCCGTTAATTCATAAATCTGTCTAACCTGTTGCTTATAGATCCGACGATTCCTCTCCCTCCATAACTGGTAAATCACCAACTGGAAAGCCGTCCTGATTATGAGACTATTTGGCCGCCCTGATCGAGTTTTCCTAATAATAACAGCTAATACCTCACTCCACTCATAGGAGGACTGTGTTATGCCAATCAAATGCACAATACGGCTCCACACCGCTTTGGAATACTCACAATCAAAAAACAAGTGGTCTCGACTCTTATCAACTTGATTACACAGCACACAAATGGGGTCAAAACCACCAAACCATCTATCTTTCGTTCTCAGCCTGTTCTTGATCGCCAACCACACTACAAATGTCGCTCTAGGACTAACAACCTGTTGCCATACAAACTCAGCCCAACTTACCGCCTCCTGCCTCTCTCTGCCAATACCATGTGCTGATTGGGTTATGAAAATCCCACCATGATTGGTAGTCCAAATCAGCTTGTCCTAATCATAACCGATCATAACACCATTAAGGTATTGATCAAAGATATGGCTGAATCTGCAATTCGGCACTTGAGCCCTCCATCGAACCACCTATGCCGCTGATGCCTCTTTAGGAAAACGATTTCTAAATCCAGACAAGTTAGTTCTCAGCCAAAGAGGGCTAAATTCGTTCCAATTATCAAACCAAAAACTTACCGCCTCTCCATTCCCAATGTTCCATTTAATGTATGGGTAAATCAACTCTTAGATTTGTAACAAAATTTTAAAGATCCAAGAATGGTCATACCTCATTGGAATTTGCCAAAAGCTTTATCCGTTGAGTCGATAAATCTGCACCCATTTGACCCACATGGCTTCCTTATCCGTAAATAACTGCCAAATACGCTTCATAAGCAACACTTGCTGCATCTGAGTGATAGAAATTATACCCAAACCCCCTCGCTTTTTGGGCACTACAATCTCACTCCACTTGACTTTAGCCCCTTTACAATTTCCATGCTTACCCGTCCATAGGAAAGCTTTCAAAATCCTCTCCATTTCTTTAATAACTCTTTTCGGGATAGTAACATGGGCAGCCCAGTGTATATGCATATTGTTCAGCACTGACACAGTTAAGGTAACTCTCGCAGCAAAAGAAAGAAAGCAGTTTTGCCAATCGTTGATACGATTTCTCAATTTTTCTAACAAAGGGAAAAAATCAGAATACTTTGGCTTACCCGATGTGATCGGCACTCCCAGATATCTGAACGGATGTGCTTGGAGAGGCAACCCCGCCATACTACTAAGTTGCTCTCGATTATTGACGTTGGAAGAGACATAGATGCCACTCTTTTGGACATTCATTCTCATGCCTGACCACTGATAAAAGGTTTGCATCAAGTTTAGCATTCTGTTAATTACCTGTGGGTCAGCCTTACATAGCAAAATCACGTCGTCCGCATATAATAGATGAGACAACTTCATTTCTCGGCAGTGATAATGATATTGGAAGAACCCATTGCATTGGATCAATTTATTCAATAACCTGGACAGACCCTCCATTGTTATAGTGAATAGGTAAGGGGAAAGAGGGTCCCCTTGCCGGATCCTTCTATGAGTCCTGAAAGGCTTCGTAGGGACTCCATTGATCAAGACACTAAGGGAGGGAGTTTGTAGACACTGGTCTAACTATTGGCAAAACTGAGGCGGTAGTCCAATCCTTTGCATGCAGTCCTTCAAATATCTCCATCCAATCGTATCATATGCCTTGAAAATGTCTATCTTTAAAGCACAACCGTTTACCTTTCCAGAATTATAGTCACCCAGCAATTCCTGCAGCAACAGAATATGATCTCTAATGCTTCGCGAAGGAAGAAACGCTCCTTGAGCATAATTGACAATCTCAGTCAATACTCCTTTCAAGTGCTTCGCCAAAAGTGATGCAATCACCTTATACACCGTATTGAAACAAGAGATCGCTCTTTCAAGTCGCTCCTTCTTTGTAATAAGACAAATATATGTGTGATTAATTTCTTGCAGCAACTTCCCCGAAGAAAAGAACTCAAGAATCGCTTCCATGGACAATTGAACCGTGATATTCCAGGTTTGTTGAAAAACCCAGCCGAATAGCCATCTGGGCCAGGCGCTTTGGAACTATGAAGCTGAAATAAAGCCTCCTTCACTTGTTGAGCAGTGAAAGGAGCAAAAAGCATATCCGTTTGTTCCTGACTGGGAGTAAAATTCAACACATCTCAAACCCCAAAACCAGTCCCCGAAACAACACTGGTGCCATAAGTTGAACATAAAACTCCCTAATTTGAGCTGACACTGCTTCATGCCCTCTCACCATGTGTCCTGCTTCATCTATCAGCTCAGTAATGGTGTTGATATTGCGTCGGCCTAATATGGCAGCATGAAAAAATTTTGTGTTGCAATCTCCCTCCTTGATCCATGTTTGTCGGGATTTTTGTTGCACAATAGAATCAGACAACTTTAGCGCCTCTTGATACTTATGTATTCCCCCAACTTCAAGTGCTCTTAATTGATCATTCTAGGGCTCAAGGTAGCATTTCTTATGTAGTTCAACCAACTTACTACCCAGATCGTGAACGTTCCGAGTACGAAGCTTACTAAACTCCTTAATCACTCGTTTAGCCAATTTCAAATTATGCATCAACTGAAATTGTACCCCTGAACTTCAATCCGCCAAACCTGCGCAAGCATGTCCATAAAACCCTCCACCCAAAGCAAGCCATTAAAAAATTTAAAAGGAGCCCCAGATCGATGATCAACACTAGGATGCTAGATAATTATAGGAGTGTGATTGGAAAAACCAGGTTCGCCAAACATAGCTGAGTCATTCGGAAAAGTACTGAGCCAATGCTGATTGGCCAAAGCCCGATCTAGCTTTTTCCGAATGAACAAATTCCCTTTATGTTTATTCTCCTATGTATACCACCAACCACTACCTCTGAGGTCAACAAGACCAGTTTGCATAAATAATTGCTAAAGCTCTCTACTTGCTCCACCGTGAAAAGTCACTATGCCCTCAACCTCGTTCGGATTGTGGCAACAGTTGAAATCCCCTGCGACCAGCCATGACACTTGTAAACCGGCCTGGAATTCCCTTAGCTCCCTCCATAATGCAGATCTTTGAAATTTGAAATTGGAGGCATATACTAATGTGACCATAACTAGGCCCTTTATGAAAATCTTACACTGCATATGTATGAACTGGTCTCCCATCTTGAGTATTTGCACTTCCACTTTATTCTCATTATACCAGCACAAAATCCTCCCATTATAGTGATGAGCATGATTAGAGATGTAACTCCATTGAGTCCCCAAAAAACCTAAATCCCTTCGATCTGAAGTGGCTTTTATTTTAGTTTCAAGAAGTCCTACCAAAATAGGGTGAGTGTCCGCAACTAGTTGCTTAACCATTAGCTTCTTTAGGGGGTCGTTCAACCCCCTCGTATTCCAAACTAGAAACGTCATGTTAAAAACACTCCGAGGACATCACCCCTTTGTGCTTTTTCTTCTTCGGTTTCTTCCTAGCAATTTTCTCTTAACAATCGCACCTGAAGGCTGAGTGAACTCCCTTGGCTCAATCTCCAAACCATCCTCATTCCCAACACTTGCGCTAATTTTTACTACCATCGGGGTGGCCTCACCCAATTGTTGCGTTTCATCCTCCAGTCGTGTCCTAATTGTTCCGCTGACCTGTCCCTCACCTTCTGCCAATGAAGACTGAATTCTAGGAGGAGGAGAGCTACTAGCCAACCCAGTAGCCCCCTGTTCATCCCGAGCCACAATTACTTCGCTGCTCAAACCTACACCTTCCTGATGCATATCATTTTCAATCGCAACTGACTGGCGCCGAAGTAGATGCCTACTGTGCTCTAAAGCACCATCGCTAGACAACTCACACCTAGTAATCGTTCCAACACTCTGATCAGCCCTCCCCTTGGTCCTCAATTCCTCAGTACCCTAAACCTGACATTGACTCCCTGGAGTTATCTGCCGACCCTGCCCCTCCTTGTTATTGGCTTCCTGTTCCAAATCGTCATACCAGCCGGATTGAAAAACTCTCCCCGTTACAGCCCACTGCTTGCCTACCACGGATAAGTTACCGAGATACGATCACAAATAAGCTCCCCATTTTCTCCAAGTCTTTTAATAGACAAACTATCAGGCAACACAGCATCCTTGGGAACCTCTATATAGATCTTGGCATAGCCTATTCAATCCATAGCAGCGGTTTGCGCATCCATGCAAAGGGGCTTGCCTAACCACTAGCCAAATGGCTCAAGCCCTCCACCGTCCAATATTCCATCAGTAAACCATGGAACTGAACCCAGATCGGAATAACATCAATGGCTCCCTTGTCCAAACCTAAATCTGGCCTCCACTGTCGGAGAAACAAGGGTTGATCTCCAATATACCAGGGCCTTAATTCCAGAATCTCACCAATGTTGGAATTTGAAGAGAACTTGAACAAAACCGACCCTTCCTCCATGAGCATTGCCTTTTCAAAACCCTTTTTACCCCATTTGCCTCGTGCCCACACATTGACCACCGGGAATGCTAATCTCTTGGACCAGAAGAATCCCACCAAAGCATTGGACCATGCTCGAGCTCCAACCTTCAACAGCTCCACCAGAGGGGACACTACTTCGTCCTGAAGAACATTTGGCTAATATTGAAGTTTGCCTGCATGCTTCGGAATACCCACTTTGTCGTGCCAAACACCACCCCCAGCCTGCGACTTCTCCCGGATCTCACCTTTCTTCAACTCGATCGGAGCCTTAGGACTGCCGGCAACCACCGCCTTCATCAAAGGGGGGAAGGATCCCAGCGACAGAGACGATTCACCCATGGCAAGGGTGAATGTTTGATGTTAGAGAAGGGACCCTGGAAAAGACTGGAAAGTCTTTGGTCAAAGGGCAGGAACGGGTACGTGCGAAAGGTAATTTGGGGTAGAATGGTAAAAACCAAAAAGGAGCGGGAAAAGGGAGTAAGAGAGAAGGCAGAGCATTCCCTCTCAGTACACCGTTTTGTTATGCTGTGTAGCTAGTTATTAGTTGTTTTAAGAATTCTAGAATCTGCACAAAATCTATTGAATTCATTTAATAGAAATTCACCACCACTATCTGTCCTTAGAATCTTCAAAGAATACACACTTTGATTTTCAACACAACTTTTGAATTTCTTAAATGTATGCAATGCCCCTTATTTTTCTTTAACAAAGTAGACTCAAGTAAATTTGTTGTAATCATCTGCAAACACAATAAAATATGTGTTGTTGTTGAGAGAAGGAGTTCTCATAGGTCCACATACATCTGCACGAACTAGTTTAATAGGTTTGGATGCTCTTTTAGCATTTCCCTTAGGAAAGGTGAGCCTATGCTACTTTCCAAAAACACGACTCTCACAAATTTCTCCAATATTCTGAATGTATGGCAGTCTAACCACCATATTTTGGTTAAATAAAGAACTTATCAAATGTCCATACCTGTGGTGCCATAGCCACTTCTTGTATTCTAAAGATTCATTAAATGCATATTATCAAGACGAAGTGGAAACAAGTCATTTTCAGTCATTGGGACATTAAACAGGGAATTATTTTTGCTTTTATCCAAAAATACAGCACAACACATGTCCTAAAAAAATAAGGGAATAACCTTGTCTCAGAAATTGACCCACACTCAAGAGACTTGAGTCAAGATAAGGAACATATAAGACATCTTTGATGCGTTTACTATCACTTGAACAGAGCTGCACATTGCCTTTTCCTTTTGCTTCACACGAGACACCATCAGCCAACTTTACAGTAGTTTGAACAAATTTATCCAAACTGTCAAGAGCCTCCAAATTTGTGGTCATATGTTTACTACAGCCGCTATCCAAGAACCAAACATCTGGAGAGCATACGGTTGTTGAGTAACACGTAAGGAACAAACTCTGACCATCATCTTTTGTGTTTTGCTCAGCAAATTTGGCATGTTTTTCATGCTTTTCCTTTAACCTGCAATATTTTCAATATGACCAAATTTATTACAATAATAGAATTGAATTTTATGAGATTCACTATTTTTCTCTACCTCCTTATGGCTTTGATTCTGTCCACCAAATCGTCCACCACCTCTGCCACCACACTTTCTATGAGAAGAATGACCACCACGACCCTTTTTGTAATTGGAATCATTGTTGCTTCTGTTACTTGATTCGATGTTGTTAAAACTACCTTTTAATAGTTGTAACTTAGTCTGAAAAGCATTTTCCACAGCAGCTTGATCATCTTGACAGTGTAGCCTTTCTTCGTGAGACTACAGAGATCCAAGTAGCTAATCAACTGTTAACTCACTTATGTCATTTGCATCTTCTATAGCAGTCACGATGTGTTCATATTTTTTTGGCAAATTCCTTAAGATTTTTTCAACCACCTTTTGCTCAGTCACATCTTACCATATTTCTACATTTGATTAACGATCTCTATCAGCTTAGTGGAATAAGTGTCAAAAGAGTCTCCATCTTTCATAAAGGAACTTTCAAAATTGAGACGAAGAGTTTGCAGGTTGACAATTTGTAACTTTGTAGTACCTTAATATCACTTTAGAAGCAAATGTTACGCTTCCTTCGACTTGATGGTGGTCTCAATGCTAGGAAAAATAGTTTCATCTACAACTTGTCGAATAAAAAAGAGAGCCTTAGCATCTTTCTTGCGTTGATCTCTTGGAACTTCGGCTGAAACTCCTACTTCACTATACCCCTTTTCTACCAGCTCCCATAGATCCTGGGAAATAAAGAGAGTCTTCATTTTAGTACTCCAAGCATCATATCCTCCTCCTTTAAAGACAGGAATGCAAGGAATTGTTGAATTGATTCCAACGTGGTTGTTATCCATAATAGCTCTGATACTAGATGATAGAACTGAAAAATTAATAAATGTCGCACTTCTCTCTTACGCAACAAAGCAAAGATGTAAAGAAAACGGAGTTTTTATGATGACTACAACCTTTCAGAGGCTCTCACCTAGGTCCCTTCAGGATTTAACATACAAAATCTTTATCAGACTTATTGATAGCCTAGGGTTACTAAAAAAAATTAATTATAACGAAATTTTATTACTATAAAAGATGATTAATATTTTATTTCTACAAAATTTAAGGTTACCGAAACTCTACTTACATAAATACCTAGTGATACTAAAACTTTATTGTACTAGAAGCTTAATATCATTGAAATTCTATTTCACAAAAAACTATGGCACATCTCGCAATTCCTTGTCTTAACTTGAGTTCTTCAACATCTAATTGAGAAACACTCCTTATCTATAAGCTCCCAAAGGCTTCAAAATGAGCGAACGTTTACCAAGTCTAAGCTACACTAGAACTTTTCTGTGAGCAACGACTTTATCAACATGTCAGTTGCATCTTTTAAAGTGTGAATTTTTTCTTATAAGATTTCTCCTGACTTTCTCTAGTTCGTTAAAAGATACTTCCATCTCCGTTACAAATGGTCAGAGCATACGCTATCGAGTCTCTCTAATTATAGCTCTGGCTACTTGACTATCTTTCTCACTTTATTTTTTGCTATAATATGTCGATATTTGCTTCCTAACATAGTTCTATCTCCTAAACTAGAATTTTCAATCTTTTTAATATCTATTTAGGTTATTTTAATACTACTTTTGAACTAATATTGCTTACTATTGACCTTAATATATTCTTTCTATATGTTAATTTGTCTTTTTTTTTTGTTAAATATATATGTTTGTCTTGATATACATCACTTCCCAAATACAATATCCTTAAAGGTTATCTTTAGATTTTTTTTCTAAATGCATGAAACTTACAAAAATCTACCTTTTCATGTTTGAATGTTTCATACCAATCTTTTTTCCCTGAAGATTGAGACATAGTCACTAATCCTATTATTATCTTTCCTATTAAGACATAAATGTCGTTGTTGTTTTTTTTTTCATCACAATCAATGCATTCTCGACACTTTAAGTTATCCATTATCATTAGAAAACTTATATCATTGACCATTAAAAGTACTCATGAAAATAGAATTCTTTCGAAGTTCAGGAACATAGTAGGCATCCAGTGTTCTAATAATTCCATCATACATCTTGATTTTCACTTAACTTAATTGCTATCTTTGATAACACATTCACCATCATCATCCAATCTAATAATACTATTTTGTTTTTTTAAAGAATACAAAATTTTCATATGGATTAGGTAAAGAATACAAAAGAAATTTGACTTGCTTCTCATCCTTAATTTATCCCTAATACCTTATATGTCCAAGATAATTTGCTCCTGCAAATTTTCTATTATCCTCAACGTGTATAAATGTTGCTTTTGATACAAATTATATGTAAGTGATTTCTTTTAATACTTACTTTCAAGTTGTTTTTCCAACGAAATAATAATTATTTTATTAATCACATCCCTCGTGACCTCATCACATAGACTCAACTATATTGCACAATGCAGCCTCAATAGAATCTCTTCCTTTTTTAATGCTCTCAAATTCTCTAACAGCCTTTCTTCTTCTTTTAACATTTTTCTACATCTCTGCTAAACAAGAACTACTCTCATCTTCACCTTCCATAGATTGAAGTCATTTAATCCATTTAATTTTTTAATATCAAACTTGTGAAGAGACATTTTGATAGTAAACCTTAATTTTGCAAAGACAACCTACACTTTGATTGCAATTGTTACAATATCAATTAATCTTATATCAATTGTTGAAAAAAATCAAAAGCAATATGGAAGAAAAGAAGAAAGAAAATTTTAAGAATTTATGTAATTCGACTAATCTATGTAACCTACATCCATGGCAAGGAGAGGAATTTCTTTTGTTACTATAGAAAAGATAATACAAGGAGAATAAATAATTACAATCTTATATAGTGTTAGCTTAAGGGTTATGGTTAACAATTTTGATGATAATTTTATAATTTTTCAAAATTCAAACTCGATTTATTTCCTTATATGGGCAAAGATATAATTTTAAAAAGGAAATAAAATCATATAATAATTACTTCCTTTCCTGCGGGAACCTTCTTTATGAACTTGCTTATTTAGAAATGGTTCCATAACATTCGAATTTTTTTTTACAAATTCGAATATTAAGCTCCAGAAGCTTTGATAGAACGTTCTTCTTCATAAATTCGATTATGGTATCCAAAAATTGATTCTTTTAACATAGTTTCCTATTGTGATGCAGATTATGTAGGTGATAAAGTTGATAGAAAAAGACAAGTGGTCACTGTCAATTTCTTGGAGGATGTCCAATTTCTTGGTCTTGCAAGAAACAAAATTGATCAACGCTTTTGACAACTGAAGTAGAATATATAGCAGCTACCAGCTATTGTGCTCAGTTCTTATGGATGAAACATCAACTCTAGGATTTTCTCTGAAATTTGATCATATTCCTATACTATGTGACAATTAAGTGCAATAAATTTCTCTAAAAATCCTATGCATCATCTTATAGCTAAGCATATAGAAATCAAACGTCATTTTCTTTGAGATCATGTTTTAGAAGGAATCATCAATCTTCTACATGTTAAAACTGTGTGATATCTTTACTAAGCGACTTTCTAAAGATAGATTCTGATTGTTGAGAAAAGAGCTCGGTATGTGCAGAATATCTGATATTAACTCCGTATGAAGATTCTACGCTACTGCTTTTTGCAGATATTAGCAAGCTCCTTCTAATTCATTCTTTTATAGTAGGCTCCTCTTAGTTTAGAAGGACCATCTTAGTTAGAAGGCTTCTCTTAGTTTAGAAGGACCTTTTTAGTTTAGAAAGCTCCTCTTAGTTTAGAATGACCTTTTTAATTTAGAAGGCCCCTCTTAGTTTAATAAGGTAGAATACTCGTGTATTAAAAATGGCAGTGTCGTTTCAGCTTTTAAAAACATGCCCATGATGCTCTGACAACTTTCCGTACGTGACTGATAGTGCTGGACCCCGTTCCCGGAGCCCAGCCATCCATGCTGGACCCCGTTCCTGGAGCCCAACTATCCAGAACAGAAACACAATCGAAGACCGTTAGGCCCGAGTCCCGACCCCAAGGCTGAACCCAGGGTGATCCGTCGGGACAGATAAAAGAAATAAACCGCGGAAGCCGCACATTCACATCTAAGCATAATCATCCACAATATAACCTTCAAGTCTATCTACACATCAACCAACTTGGTTTACACACGTCATACAATTCAATCTCAAAACAAAATACATCAGAATGCTTAATAATGATATGCTCGATGAACTATCCAAAATAGTACTAACTTAGTACAAAAGTCTCTAACTATTGAGGAGCGCTCGATGCCTTGCAAAAGATCAACCGTCGTCTTGTGTTGCACCTGAGGAGGGAAATAATGGGATGAGCTACACAGCTCAGTGGCTAATATATTTATAGCCACCGGTAACTAGTACAAATTCAAGCATATGCATAGATATATGTCTAGAAATTCTAGCACTCATACAATGTTCAAGCACATAATTAACAACTCATGTCATAGAACGCTTATTATGTTTCATAATTAACAAATCAAAGATGAAAATCACAAACAAGCGGCTCGAGGGTTCCATGAAACAGAATGAGGAAACCGAAGTTAACCCTATGAATAGAATGAGTCCGTTCAGAGCTCATAAGCCACAAGCGGGCAGCCGGGAGAAGGCTCTTTCCAACGTGCACATGACGAACAGAATGGCTCCACTCTCGCCCAAACAAAAGCACATAATCATGCTCGGAATCATTTTATCAAACGATGAATTTCATGCTTTTCATTTATACAAAATGCCATATCAAGGCATAACATAGTCGAAATCATTTTGTCTAGTAACGAATAATTCTCACATAGTCAATCAGAATGTCATGCATCATTCAATGTACAACCTAGAACACATACTCACACATAGGAAAGAATTTGCCTAATCACACAATAACTATAAATATATTACCCACCAGAAATCGCTAGATAATCCAAGTTCAACATTGCCTTTCCTCTTGCTCTTAGATCTGATCTTCTTGGTTTCCTATAACAAATCAAGCTCAATCAAATTGTAGTCCATAAGCCTAAAAACTAAGATACAACTTGCTGGAAATAGGCCCCTCGTCGCGACGAGAAGCTGTGCACGTCGCTACGTGTAAACTGAAACATGTCGCAACGCGTTCAAACGTTGCGACGAGCACACGGGGCATGTCGCGATGCGCATTACGGCGAATATTTAATTAGCACATCGCGACGTGTTCTTGAGCACGTCGCGATGAGCGAACCCAGAAACTCCCCGAACCCAAATTTTTGCAGAACTCAGACCAGAATCGTCCCAACCTTCATAATAACTTATCTAACCACTATCCCAACATTCCTACACCATTTCTAAACCCCATCTAAACCAAAATCGTCCACAAACATAACAAAATCATCAACCCTAAAGATTTCGACATTACCGACACCAACATTCTCAAATTTCCTTTCCATACACAATCAAACGCTCATTTCTGTTTTAAATCCCACTAAATAAGGTTGAATCAACCATTTAAGAATAGAAAATGCTTAGACTTACCTGTTTGAGCTTCAATCTTCCAAGATCTGCAAAACCCTAGATTTTCCTCCTCTTCTTTCCTCTCTTCCACGACAACTCTTCTACTCTCCCTCTTTCTATTTTCCTTTTCCTTTTCTAATTTCTAATATTACTAATACTTGCCAAAAGACCCTAATGCCCTTTCACTTAAGCCTAAAAATCCCAAGACCTAAGTGGTCTTCCAAAATTACCCCTCATGAATTCTTACTACATTTACACTTTAATTTCATCAATTCAAACAATAATTTCTCCTAACCTTTAACATGCTAATTACTCCAAAACAATAATTCTAACAAAACCTCAAAATAATTAAAATCATGCCTCAAAAATAAATAACAGGTTTGGGGTCCAACATTCCTATCACAACTCCGGTCCATCTCTGGAAGAGTTGATGTTGCAATTGTAGGAGAATACCTTACAATTCCATAAGGATGTAGGGCAATTTCCAGATCGTCGGTCGAAGAGATCTGACGACTTCCTCTGTTGGGCGTTCCTCCGGTGGCGCTAAGTCAAGCATCTCTGTCTCCGATGGGTAAGCAAAGGGTATTAGCAGGGTGTGGGCTAGTGAGGGCTGTGGGATTTGCAGATGGTTGGTTGGCGGTGGAAGAGGATGAAGGGTGGTGGTTTTCGGTGATGGGTTGGGTGGACGGAGGTGGTCTGGCGGCAAAGCAGATGGGTGGGTTGCGTAGATCGGGAGATGGCGAGTTGAATGAGGTAGGTGGCGGTGGGAGAAAATCACCGGAGGAAAGGTCGCCGACGTGGAGATGGGCAGCGGTGGCTGAAACTTCGGCCCCCGATTGTGGCTTGTTGATTATTTTTTTCCCAAACCCATTATGGGGCTGTGTAGATCGAGAAATTCCAAAGCTAGTGGCACGCGTTGTGTGGCAATCGAAGTTGCGGTGGAGTCGCCACTTACTGTAGCGGCGGTGGTGAAGGTTGAAGTGGTGGCAGGCTGACCAGAAGCAGTGGGCTTTCTGGCGGTTTGTGGTTGCCGGAGTTGATGAATTCCTTTTCCAGGCCATAGGAGTGGGGAAAGAGGCCTAAAAAAATCAATTAAAATGCCCAAATGAGAGAGAGGGTAGAAAGAAACAAAATTTCTAGGCAAAAATGAGAGATATAAGGGTTGCTTGTGTGGAAAGGAGATGTTTGTTTGTACTTTTGTACAAGGATGATACTTCACAATTATGTTCACATATAACTAGGCTAACTGAGCTGCACTATAAGTGGTCTCAACAGCTATAAACTGGGCTGACTTGGTGAGTCTGTCGACTATAACCCAAATAGAATCATGCCCCTTAGGCGTTCTTGTTGGGCCCCGTTCCCGAAGCCCAACGGTCGAATCGAAATCGAGGTACAAAAATATAAGCGGGTTCCTAAATTCCTTAACCCTCACGAAAATAACCCTAAGTTTAGCCACAACTCGAGCCACAAAGGCGAGCCCACAAAACATAGATCACAAAAACTACAATTGACCTTTGGAAAAGGTAGCTCTAGGCCTCTATTTTATGTAGAACCAAGAATCCCCTCAATTGGAGCTCAAAAGTTCAAGATATGCATAAAAATCCAAAATAGG
>JANIHZ010000001.1:50969419-50980185 GCA_027478365.1 Erythroxylum rufum
TATAAGGGTATAATTGTGTGTTGGCTTTGACAGGAAAACTGGATTGATTTAGGCCATATTAGACAAAATTGTCTTCTCGAACTTTGTAGATTATCCTTTTAGCTTTCCGACGCCATATAGATTGAAAATTTTGGATATTTAAGTTGTGAGTTATGAGCATTTCAAGGACTGATGTTGAATGGGAAGTTTGGACTTGCTAGCTAGGGTGGATGATGAGTGTGTGTATGTTTTGTGAGTATTTGGATTGAGATTTGGAAGTTTGATGCATTTCAATTGGTATCTGAATGGATATGAAGTTGTGTTACTCTTGAAGGGTTGGATTTGGGGTGTTTATGAGTATATATGGTGTTAGGATGGAAGTTGGAAGGCTTGGAGAGGCTTTGGAAGGAGTTTTGGAGTGTTTGCCCAGTGTGTGTCCATTAAATGGACATGGATGTCCATTTAACGGACCTTCTCGGGTGGATTCGAAGTGTCTGGCCAGTCCATGTTCGTTAAACGGACATGCATGTCCGTTTAACTGACATCCTCAGGTCAGCTTCAGGGATTTGCGATTTTGACCTATTTAGAGGCCGAATCTCGCATTGAGGTCTCTAATATGAGGTGTATATCTCAATGTCTTCTTTCCAATGGTTCAAAAATGAAAGAAATGGGACATTTGTAGAAAACGGTATGGCAGTCGCGCCAAGTCATGTTCAGTTGGAGTTAGGACATAAACCTATTGGATTCTTTTGATCATAAATCCTTCGTCCCACCACCAAATTGAGTGATTCTTGAAGAATTGGATTTATGTCACGTTTAGATACCTCTACAAGAAATTTGGTAGCATTTGATTTTAAATGAAAAATTTTTGATCCAAAGCAAGTAAGGGTTCGTTGAGATAACCCTTTTAGGGCACCCGCTTGTGCTTTTCGGCTTCAGTTTGGATAGTTGGGCTCTGGAAACGGGGTCCAACATCTTTTGGTATCAGAGCTTAGGCTTTTAAAGATTCCTAGGCTTAGAATGCGTCGTGCTATGCATTATTGTGTTGTGTGATCAACTGCTTGCAGTTTGAATTGATTATTTGCATTAAGTGACATGCATATCATGCATATATGTAGAATGAGAGCTAATCGTTAATGTTTCTATTGAAGGAGTGAAATGTCACCTCGTAGAAGGATATGAGGAATTATGCAAGGATCGGTCGCACCTGACCCTCCATCTAGAGATGAGGGCTCGGATGAGTCAAGAGCCCCAGGAGGTGCTGAGGCTTCGGTAGGGCAGAGTAGTGAACCTGTTCAAGCTCAGACTCAGGAGTTGCCTGTTCCGCAGGAGCAAGCTCCTGCCTTGGATCCGAGATTGTTCCAGGCATTCATCCAGGTGTTTGTCCAGGCTATGGGGCAGATGCCGCAATCTTCTGCTCCAACCTCATTTAAGAAGGGAAAGAAGTTTGACAAGTTGAGAAAGTTTGGAGCGGTGGATTTCTTTAAGACCTCCGATCCCGAGGAAGCTGAGACTTGGTTACCAAAGATTAAAAGGATTATGGACCAGATGGATTGCGAAGATAATTAGAAGGTTGAGTATGCTGTGAGTCTGCTGCAAGGCGATGCTCTGCATTGGTGGGAAAGTGTCCCGGGAAGTCAGTTGAAGCCACCGGTATTGGCATGGGAGGATTTCCTCGCTATGTATAAGAAGAAGTATCTATCTGAGGTGTACATTTAACAGAAGTAGAGGGAATTCTTGAGTCTCACTCAAAGGGAAATGACCGTCAGTAAATATGAGCGTCGGTTTATGCAGTTATCCCAGTATGTAGCAGAGTTGGGGCTGAGTGAAGCAGCCAAGGAGAGGAAGAAAAGAAGAAGAAAAAATCGTGGGAGAAGAGAAAGAAGAGAAGAGAAATTGAAAAGCTAGGGAAAGGGAAGGATTTTCGTGAAACCAAGGTAGAAAGCAAGGTTTTAAGGTATGTTTTCATCTCCTTCATGCTTTGGTGGAGAATAGATGGTAGTTTTGTGAAGGAAGAGAAACCCTAGAGAGAGAAAGGGGTTAGTGAAGGAGGAAGAAGATGATGGATTTCATAGGGCTTTTGAGTTCCTAGGCTTAGTTTGAAGTTTTCTAACCTATGGGAACCATGTATATGTTGGATTAAAGCTTGATTAAGGTTTATGATGATTAGGGATTTTTGGGGGTTTTTCCAATTGAATTAGAATTGATGGAATTTTGTTTATGTCTAGGCAATCAAGAGGCTATCCAAGAGCAAAGGGAAGGAAGCCATTGATTTTGGAAGTTTCCAAGTTATAAGGTGGGTAAACTTATTTCTAGTTGTTGTGTGAGATGAGCAAATGTATGATGTGTGAATTGTATGCTAAATGACTTAAATGAATTGTTGTTATGTTGATATTTATTATGACATATAAGTATTCATGATAGAGCAATTGAACTGAAATTTTGACATGTTATGCATTTGTAAATGCTTGACATTTCGATTATCATGCCATTAATTGAATCGTGGCATTTCGTATATGAATGGATGATTAAAGCATGAAATTTGTGTGTGTTTGGGTGAGAAGAAACCGTTTTGTAGTCGCGTCGATGTTGACATAATGCCTTCTCCCAGCAGCCCGCTTGTGACCTACGAGATCCGAAATGGACTCGTTTCGTTCACGATGTAAACTTCAGTTTCATCGTTTTGTTAACGGAACCCTCGAACCATTTGATGTGCATTTGAATTATAATATGTTAGCTTGTACTTTGAATTGAATTACATCCGAAACGTGTTGAACTATGAAATGTACATTGAATTGTGATAGTTAAATCGTCATTATGAAATATATGCTTATGTGCTTGGATATGTGTATATATATATATGTGTGGATGGTTGTGTGGCTCAAAGCCAATGGCTAGAAATATTTTTAGCCACTGAGCTGGAAGCTCAACCCATTTTTTCCCACTCCTCAGGTGCAGGCCAAGAAGACCGGTAAATCTTTGCAAGGCAATTGGACGAATCTGAGAGATTTAGCTTTTGTACTAAGTTAGTAGGTAGGCTTCTGAATAGCTTTAATAGCATATTAAACATTGAACATCAGTTGTATTTTTGTAACTTGTGATGAGTTTATGATGTAGTGTCGATATGTAATTAAAGATATGAATGAAAGCCTTGTATGAACTTCATTTTGATTTGGAAATGAAAAGAGATCTTGAAAAGTTTCCTTTTTGTATGATTGTGTGATTGTCAAAGTTTGAATATGTTGATTATGCATATTGTAATTGTGTTAGATCAGCTTGTTGGTGGTGCAAAGTTTGTGTGTGATGATTGGGATGTTGTAGTTGAGGAATGGTGCTGTTTGGAAGGTATGAACTTGAGGGTTTGAGTGATTGATGAGAATTATGTGGTTTGTGAATTGATAAGTGATGATTTGGAAGTTTGATGCATTTCAATTGGTATTGGAATGGATATGAAGTTGTGTTACTCTTGAAGGGTTGAATTTGGAAGGTTTGGAGGGAGTAGTTTCTGTTACCTGTCGAGGATGGGATTATCTAAGTAATGTGACGGATCAGATAGCTTGTCGCATTCTGTTATGTTGGGATCCGAGTATGTTTGAGATTCGGAGTTCGGTGTTTACCCTTCAGGGCATTAGTTGTGAGGTGACTCGACGGAGAGAGCTTTGGCGACAGTAGTTTATGGCTCTACTTACCCGGGTATTAGGCGAGAGCTTTGGGACTTCCTTCGAGGACAGGCTGAGCGATTTATTTCTGTCTTAGTTGGTTTTGAGTAATTTTAATTCCATCCTGAGTCATTCCGACAGAGTCGACAGAGATACTGGTTGGTATAACCATATGGACGAGTTTCGGCAGTGCTTACATGAGGCTTAGTTATTACAGCTTCCTTACAGGGGTTTGCGTTTTACTTGGCATAATGGCAGGGAGGGACCAGATTCTATTCTCAGGCATTTGGATTGGAGTTTTGGCAACCCTGCTTGGTTCACATCCTGGCCTAGTACCTCTTCAGAGGTCCTACCGCGAGACATATCTGACCATAGTTCTATCGTGGTTCAGTTTGGAGCACTGCGAAACTGGCCTCCCACTCCTTTCAAGTTTCTGAAATGTTGGGCAGATCATCCCAACTTTTTAGAACTTGTTTGGAGGGTTTAGCCCATACCTGTACGAGGGGACTTGATGTTTTGCTTAACTCACTGGTTAGGACTGGTCAAGCAGGAGTTGAAGTCCTTCCACTTTCAGGATTATAGCGACATTACCACCAGAGTTAGGGGGCCCGGACCCAGTGGGCTATCGTTCAGGCCACTTTAGATGCTTCCCCGCACTCACCAGATCTAGGTATTGTAGAGTGTGACGTTACTCGACAATACTATCGATTGACATAGGATGAGGAGTCTTTTTATCGACAGAGATCTAGGGTTTAGTGTCTTACTCTGGGGGACCAGAACACTAGATTTTTTCACAAATCCTTGATCCATCGCCAGGTCAGAGGTCGGGTACATGCGATGAGATTGACACTTTTATCACCGATCAGGAAGCACTGGGGCAGATGGTAGTGGATTATTTTCAGGGTATCCTCCGCTCTTCTCCCCTGACTCCTTCAGCTGATGCTGCTAAATTTTTCACACAATGTATCCCAGAGGATATGATTCAGCCATTGGAGGGTCCAGTTTTGGATGAGGAGATCCATAATGCTTTATTCTCCATTATAGAGGATAAGGCTCCAGGACTTGATGGTTATACCTCTTTCTTCTTTAAGAGGTGTTGGGCTACTATTGGAGCAGACTACAGAGCAGCAGTGCGGTATTTCTTCTCTAACTTGGCTATGCCTCACTGGGTGAATTCTACTAGGATTACCTTGGTTTCCAAGGTGGAGAGTCCGTAGACTTTGAGTGACTTTAGGCCGATCTCTTACTGCAATGTCCTTTACAAGTGTATCTCAAAGGTCATTGCAAATCAATTTAAAGTTGTTTTAACAGAGGTGATTGGGAGAGATCAGATGGCGTTTGTCCCAGGGAGGCAGATTGCAGATGCAATTTTTCTTACCCAGGAGTTAATGCACGATTATCACCTTGATCGCTTACCACCACGGTGTGCTCTCAAGGTTGATATTCGTAAGGCTTTCGATACTGTCAGTTGGGAGTTTATATTACTGGGATTGAGGACCATTGGAGTTCCTACTTGCATGCTCAGATGGATAGAGGTTTGTCTCAGATCCGCACATTTCTCGATAGCTCTTAATGGTTCTCTTCATGGGTTTTTTCCTGCTACACGAGGGGTGAGACAGGGGGACCCGTCTCTCCTTATCTTTTTATCTTGGCAATGGAGGGGTTAGATGGGATCTTGAGAGAGGCGACCGTAACCCCGAGTTATTGCTATTACTGGCGGTGTCGACAGATTTCCCTCATTCATCTCTATTTCGTGGATGATTTGATGATTTTCAGTCAGGCAGATTCAGCTTCTCTTGAGATTATCCGACAGGCTCTGACAGATTTTGAGAGGGTCTCCGGGTTAGCTATGAACTCGGATAAGAGCCGAGTTTTCTTCTTAGGGATCCCGACGTGGAGTTCTCCTTTCTACAGAGCGTATTTAGGATTCAAACTGGTTCCCTCCCGATCTGTTATTTGGGCGTTCCTCTTATCACTACTCAGCTGAGACATGTAGATTGCCTTCCTTTGGTGGAGAGGATACTTTCTCGGATTCGTTTGTGGACCTCAGCATCTCTTACCTATGCTGGTCGGTTGCAGTTGATTAGATCTGTGTTTTTCTCCATACAGGTGTACTGGTCAGGTATGTTTCTTCTTCCTACTAGTATTACCTGCCGTATCGAGAGTATTTTGTTAGCTTTTCTCTGGAGGGGTACTTCACTGACCCACTTGGGGCTAAGGTAGCATAGGAGTCAATTTGTTTTCCGAGGCAGGAGGGTGGCCTTGGAGTTAAGAGGGTTAGGATTGGAATAGGGCTGCCACACTTAAGTATGTATGGAGACTATTCACAGATAGATCTTCTACTTGGACCATGTGGGTAGATACAGTTTTGCTGAGGGGTAGATCTTTTTGGCATATCCGCATCCTGTCGAGCTCTTCTTGAGTCTGGCGGAAGATTTTGTTGAGTCGGGAGTGGTGTCGAGGTCTTATAGTTGCTTGCATTGGTGATGGGAAAGATACTTCCTTATGGCAGGATTATTGGTTGCCAGATCAAGGACCTTTGTGTGATCAATTCTCTTTCCGTGATCTCACTTCTACTGGGCTCTCTTGGGATGCCAGGGTCTTAGAGATTATTCAGTCTAGAGACTGGGCTTTTCTGGAGAGGAGCAGTGCTTTACAGTAGGTTTGGGACTCAATCCGTTTTAGGCCACAGGTTCATCACGCTGATAGTTGGGTTTGGAAAGGTCACTCATCAGGAGTCTTTTCTGTTGACTCTAAACCCTAAACCCTAAACCTTAAACCCTAAACCATACACCCTAAACCCTAAACCCTAAACCCTAAACCCTAAACCCTAAACCCTAAACCCTAAACCCTAAACCCTAAACCTTACATATGTCACCTTCTTCGAGAAAAATAGTTTTGCATTTTTTTATGAATGAGATTGGGTCCGAGGAGGAGAATATGGGAGTTTGGGTGAGAGAGAGGAGATCAAATGCTAGCAATTTAGCGTGCGTGTTTTGGAATATTTGATTCTTATTCTTTTGGGGTTTGGGGTTTTGATGTTTAGGGGAAGGGGATTTGGGGTTTCGATGTTTAGGGTTTGGGGTTTGGGGTTTAGGGTTTAGGGTTTTGATGTTTGGGGTATGGGGTTTCGGGTTTCGATGTTTGGGGTTTAGGGTTTAGGGTTTAGGGTTTAGGGTTTAGGGTTTAGGGTTTTAGGGTTTAGGGAGGGATCATTTGTTGCCTTTCTAGAGAGAGAAAATTCTCTGGGTTCTCTCTAGGCCAATGGGTCGGAAATCCAAACCGTCCTCTGCCACCCGCCACAGCCTTCCCGCCACTGCCCCCCACCGGCCTGCCGCTTCCGCCCCCAACCCTCCACCTGCCGGCGCCGCCACCTCCCCCACCGCCCGCGGCGGTTACCTGCCGGAATTTTGCTCCGATGATCCCCTGCCCACCGCACCACCACCATCCGACTCCTCTCTCGCCGATCTACCTGCCCATGCCGTCCATTATGGCCGGCACTCACCCGATCCGGCCAGATCTGGCCTCAAAGTCTCGGGCGCCGGCGAGCTTCTCCTTCCTCCTGCCGCCTCCTCCTCTGCCCGCCGGCCCTCCTCTCCTGTCCCATTCGATTCACCGGCGCCTTCTCTCCACAACCGACCCCTCCTTCCTGCCAGTCGGAGTCTCCTCGTCGGTGGCGGCACGCCCGACCTCTCGGGCGATTCCTCGCCCCCTGCGCTCTCCGACCCTGCCGTTTTTCCCCGGCTCTCCGGTGTCGCTCCCTACCAGTCGTTGCCCCTGCCACCTCCGGACGCCACTGCCGGTCCCTCGTCGTCGCTCGCGTCCTCCACCGGAGCCGACTGCGCGCGCCTGCGCGCGCCTGGAGCGCTCGGGGCTGCACCCGAGCTGCAGCCCCCCCACGCTGGGCCTGCGCAGGCCCAGCCCCTGGGCCTGCCTGCTGGGCCCGTGGGGCAGGCCCCTGCGTGGGCCTCAGCCCATGGGCTGCCCCTGCAGGCCCAGGCCCCTGCTGGACTGCTTGGGCAGCCCCCTTCCATGGGGCCTGCTGCGAATTTCGGGCCTCCCGCCCCTGCTGCTGCTGGGCCTCCCGCCCCTGCTGTTGCTTCTGGGCCTCCTGGTCCCTCTGCCCCAAAGGTCAGCCTCCCTCAGTCCATTGGTGGAGGTATTTTACCTAACCCAGCTGTTCTTTCCTATGCTGCTGCTGTGAATGTGAATAAGGACTTAGGAAAAACTCGGCTACCCCCAAAAAAATCCTCGGATTTTTCCTGGGTCGATCGGGTTAGGGTGTCTAATGTGTCAGCGGGTATTATTTTTTCGGGGCCACCACCTCGCCGATCTCCTGGCCCGGTTGTGTTCCCTGATCAAGCTATTTTGGGTTCTCTTCCCCGGTGGACCCGGTGTTTAGTCGGTTTCTTTGCGGGGCCCTCCATGCCTTTTCTAGCAGTTAAATCGCTTGCCACCCGGGTTTGGTCGGCCCTTGGCTTGGAGGATGTTATCTCCACGGGTACTGGTTTTTTCCTCTTCCGGTTCTCGTCAGAGGCCGCCGTAACCTCTGTCCTTGAGCAGGGACCCTGGTTTTTTGGCCGCCACCTCCTGGTTTTGCAACAATGGCACTCGCGCTTTATCTTTGATAAGGCACGGGTGTCGTGCGTCCCGGTTTGGGTTCGCTTGTACGATCTGCCGTTTCCGGCTTGGAATGCTGAGTGCCTCGAACTTCTGGCGGGTCAGCTTGGCATCCCCCTCTGTTGTGACCGTGTTACTGCGGATTGCACCCGCCTCTCCTTTGCTCGGGTTTGTGTGGAGCTCTCCGCCACTGATGAACTACTTTCTGAGGTTGCTTTCGTTAGCTGTCTCAATGCCCAGCCGCATCGAGTTCGGGTCGAGTATGAGTGGACACCCAAGCGGTGTGCCCGGTGCCGGGTTTTTGGTCATGACCTCGACTCCTGCCCAGCCTCCGGCCCCGCTCCTGGCCCCACCGCGGACCCCACTCCTGGCCCCACTGCGGACCCCACTTCTGGCCCCACCGTGGACCCTGCTCCTGGACCCACTACTGGCCCCACTTCGGTCCCCTCTCCTGGTCCCGCCTTGGGCCCCGCTACTGGCCGGCCCTTGGGCCCCAATACTGGTCCTTCCACGGGCCCTCCAGGCCCTGCCCCGGGCCCCGCTCCTAGCCCCGCCGTGGGCCCCAGCTCTGCCCCGTCAGTGGGTCCCGCTCCTGGCCAAGCTCTGGACCCCACCTCGGGCCCCACTCCTGCCCCCGTCTCCGCCGCTATGGCCGCCTCTTCTTCGGAACCCCGGTCGAGCCTGCCTCTCACTATCGGCGATCTCCTGTTTGATGCTCCATCGGCTTTTGACCCAGCGGCCCCTCTGCCTGCTCAGATTGCTTCCCCCTCGGCTGCTCCTGCCGCGGACCCTACCTCCGGCCCACCCCTGGGTCCCTCCCCTGGCCACACTATGGCCACCTCGGCCTTTGGTCCTGCGGTCCCTTTGCCAGCTTCAGTTGTTTCTCCTTCGTCTGCTCCGATTGCTTCTCCTTCGGCTGCTTCTGCTGCTCCGATTGCTTTGTCTCCGGCGCCGTTTTCGACACCCAGTTCGATGCCATGTGTCTTGAGCACTGAGGCCTCTGTCCCTAGCAGCCCCCGCCTTCGGCGTAATGGTGGCTGGATAGCGTCCTCTTTGGATCTCTACCAGTGATTTTCGGTTATTGCTGCTTTTATGGCTGTTTGTATTTTCGATTGTTGTTGTGAGCCGCCTGTGGCTCTTTGTTCCTTAGCTGGCCGCCTGTGGCTTTTATTCTTTTGGGCCGCCTGTGGCTTTGTTGTTATCTTGGCCGCCTGTGGCCTCCGCTTTTCATCTTCTTTCTTGTACAGACTCTTCTTTATTTAATATATATGTTACCATTTCCAAAAAAAAAGTTTTTGTACACCCACAGAGTTAAGACCAGCTAATAAGCCTGTCATAGATTTAGTATACATCATTTAATGTTGTTTATGGAAATTTGAGTGAAATTTTCTAATCTTCCCATTCAAGAAAATCTTAAAACATATTAGATATCTCCACCTTATAAAAGAATAATCATACCTATGGAAGCAATATGTTCATGAATATCACTTAAATAAGTCACGCTCCTAAAGCCTTTCATATCCTAGAATAGCTTAATAATCAAATCACTAAAGTTATGATGTTGAGCAACAAATCAACTATTATAAAAGAGGTAGCAGAATAGTGAAAGGCCATAGACTTATACCCTTTGATAAACATCAGAAGGGATTATATCTACACCCTTACAATCAATGTTGCCAGAATAACGCATATGAGTGTAAGGCAATGTATACCAATCAGCGGATTGCATTAGCTGTTAGCTGACAGCGGATTAATATAACTGATTTAACTAGCAGATAATATCAACTGTTTATTTAAAGATGTCTGGTAAAATTAACTATTTAATATTAGCTATTTATGTGTAAAATAACTTATGAGGACATGACTTAAAAAAAGATTTATAAGGACATGAGTATTATATTTTAGTATTTCTTTGAATATTCTTATAAGAATTTAGATATTGCAAAATAAGTCAACACCATCATTTAAATCAAAGATTTATTATAATCCAAGAACGACATCTAATTGTCATTAAAATAGAAGCAATATTATCAAAAATAGTTGCCTTCTCCTAAGTTCTCAGTTCTTCAACGCCTTCTTATGTAGAGTTAACTTCAACAACTTCAAATAAATATGGAGGTATAAATTCAGGATCTTAACTGATGACGTTAAAAATCGGGTCACCAATTGTGCTTCTTCTAATATAGTTCTGCAACACAAAAGCTACACAAATTATTCTATTTTGATCCATCAAAGAATACTTATTCAACCCCAATTTTATGCATACATTTTAATTTGCTTTAGTCAATAAGTCAAATTAAAAACCTATTTGCCTATTTTCAAAATAAAAATAATTATTTAACTTAATGTTAGAAACTAAAATGATAAAATGTAGTAGTTAATGAGCATAAATTTTATTTTTAATTATATGAACATGTAATTCCTTAATAAAATTAGTCTTATCTTATAACTAAAACTTAAAAAAATATTTTTAATAATTTTATCTATTAAAATTAACATTAAAATAAT
>JANIHZ010000001.1:51099461-51115067 GCA_027478365.1 Erythroxylum rufum
TATGATAATATTTGGGTTTTGAGCCTTTTGGTCCTAAAACTATGTAGCTTATGTTAATATTTGGGCTCAGAGTCTTTTAAACCCAAAACTATATATATATATAAAGTTTAAGATATATATATATAATTCATTTCCATATTCATCTTAAACTTTTAAAACGAGAGTTTTTTTTTAATTTATTTAAGAATTTATTAAATGGAGATCTCCAATTTCAGTTACAATTCCGCTGACCCATCTTCATAATTATTCATGTACTTGTGCTTCTAATTTTGTTACCTCTTCACCATTCTTCCCATCAATATCCTTTTGTTGCACTCAAAAAGATTTACTTGACATAGCTTTTCTGTCTTTTGCTATCATTATCCCATTGTGCTTAGGTCTTGAATTATTTTTTTTTGGGATGCTGGAGCTTAATACTTGCAAGGAAGCTAAGCTTCCTAGTTTAATGAACAACAAAGTGAAAGTTTTATATTGCAAATTGCAGAAACTACAGTTTAAAACCTTCCGAATCGTAACCGTAATTTAACATTCCAAATCGTAACCGTAATTCGTAAATTGCCACAACATTCCAAATCGTAACTGTAATTTAAAACCTTGATTGAACCATAAACATATTTTCACAACTCATCTCTTTACCTCCTAGTGAGAAAGCAATATGATTCAATTGGGTGTATACAATGATTTATTTGCAAAAAATATAACGTTAAGTTGATTATAGAAGGGTGTATAGATAAAAGACTTCTCTTGAAGCAAAGATGTACTCTTCTTATTAGTTGTTGCAACAATCAAGGCATGATACTAAGAGCAATTGGATATCAATAATATGTTCATGAAGAGGGGGAAGAAAAGGACGAGGAAGAGGATGAAGTGTACACGTATTTGCAACCTGGTTCCAGTTACTTTGCCACCACACCTTGTTATGTACTGCTAACACAATCCTCCCTACCTTCATTACCCTCAGCTGAATAAAATATTCACACATTGCCTGTCAAGCGTGGAAGTAATGTCATCTCCATGTCTAGGAAGCTGCACATGAAAAAGGGCAAAACAGAAGGGGAAGTTTACATTCCGGCAGACAGAAAAGAACTGACAAGATTTTTCTTATTAATCTTTAGGGGCTTCATAGTTTTCCTGATCAAATTACAAGGCGACTAAAAGAGAGCAATGATATTAGGCCTTAAAAGACAAGGCAAGAAGATGAAAAGTACTCCTATTAAGCCCTCTGGACACCGACTGACCTTATCAAAACTGGCTCATGGTAGAACTGTTATGTTGCACAAGAAAACTGTGGTAAAAAATTCCTCTGCCTGACCAACTCATGAAGATCATGAACAATCTTGAAGACTGCATCAGGTCTTGCCATCTTTAAGGCATTTCGAGACATTGTCTTGAGTTCCTCTGCCTTTGGACCAAACCATTGACCTACTATATTTGCAATCTCTTTGGGTGACTTTGAAAATTTCCCACATCCATTTTCAACCACATAAGGTACATTCCCGACCTCCTTCATGCATCAAAAAGACATCATTGGGATTAACATGCTCAAACAATTTTAAGGAAAAGCGAAAATAAAAAATTGCTTCTATCATTTAAGAAGATTACACAAACTTTCAAGTACAATGTAGGATATTCAACAGCCTACTGACAGAATATCATTCCTAGAGAAACGTAAGACAGGAACATAGCTTGTGAAATTTAAGACATTAAATCTATGCAAGATTAACTGGAGGAGGTGCAAGGAGATGATTAAGTTCGAGTCCTGGATATTGCAATTACTCAATCCTCCTTATAGGACCCTGGATATGCCCATTTTAAACTCCAAAGACAATGTAAGCAGAATGCTTAACGTTGCTAATTTATCGATAGGATATCCAAATTTAATAATCAGTTCTTTGTTTAGGTTACTTGATCAATAATCAGTCACAATTTGTAACTCATTTAGGCAGTTAAAGTAGTCCATACATTAGCTTATTACCAATGAAAGATTTTTTAATGCAAGTTATTAGGACCAATAGCAGTAATTAAAACTTCAAAAGACAATAATTTTTAATGGCAATATACAATAACATAATATGAATAGTCAACTTACTTGTCCAGCTATGTAACCATTCAAAATTATAGGGAGCCCTCGTATCAAAGCCTCTGCAATAGTCCCTGGACCAGCCTTCAGTAGAATGCAAGAAGTAGTTCAGCTATTATTCATCTGTGGTCAGAAATATTACAATCACTACCACAAAAAGCTTACCTTCGTTATAATGCAGTCACAAGCACCCATAGACTCCTCCATTTTCGTTACGAACCCTTTCACCTATTAAATAGAGCAACTTCTTTAATGCTATATAATTAGTCACGGTTCACCACCAATGCATGTATATGCTTATTTTGTATTAGAACTTATCATGAGTAATTTGCAACCTACTGCAGCAAGTTGATGGGCATATATTGGAATATCTACCACAAGTAATGATGCAATGTACAATAGGAATATTTATAGATTTACCCATTATCAATTTCGGATAGAGGATAAGTGGAGGTACACAATGTGCAACTGAAAGAAGTACATATTTGTTTTCCACCATGAGGAGTGGGTTTCACATAGAAACATCTTATATATTCATTACCACACAATCCAAATACAGATGCATGCATAATTCAAGATTTCGGATGATCTTTTTTTCCTTTGAATTTGCATTGGAAAGATGCTAAGAAGTACCAGACAAAAAAACAACATCAAGCCACCGAAAAAAATAGTTCAAAAGATTTATGGTTACAATAAAGTTTGATTAGCAAACTGTACTTGCTCTAATGAAGACTTTTAAGACAATATGATACCTGAACAGGAATCTTCCAATCAATTGACAGCAATTTGTTGGCAAGCTTTTTATTGCGGCCACATATCACAAGGATCTGACCAATTGGTTCACCAAGGTTCTCATCATATAGTGAATTCCCAAGTTCTCTTGCAGTTGCCTCAATTGGGCCCATTCCTTCTCCTCCTCCCATCAGTAACACGGCTGGAAGATCCTCATCCATCCCTAGTTCTCGCCTCAGTTCATCCTATGGCAATATCATGGAGTGGGTTAAAGGACAATAGTGAATATTATGTATAATATTGCATTAATCTCCATGACATTCCTCTGAGGGCCTTCTTTTGGCTATAAGAAGAGATCATTTTCACTACATGACAATTGCTGACATAGAGTTCTAAAAGCATAAATTTTGATCAGGTAGTATTTGAATTCTTGAATATTACAAGGACAAAGAGGTATCTGTGAAAAAAGGATGTCAAGTTGTGTATATTTACTGTGTACCATTTTAAAAAAAGTCAATTTCTTGGTATCCCATAGGTTGTGGGATTCTAATAGATTCTTCTCCTTTCCTAGAGAAGTATAGAATCCTAGGAGACCGTTTTAATTTCCTAGAAGAGTAATTGTTTCTTATTTTTCCTCCTACTCTAAGGTGTATATCAGCATGTAATCCTAAATCATCTGAAAATAAAACAATTCGCTTTCCCTTCTATTTGTTGACATGGTATCACAGCCTTAGGGTGTCTAAGGAAAATTCTGTAGCGGCCTTCATTGCAATTTCTAGCAAACTTCATTATTGCGATATCCAATCATCATATAGCCTTCATTATTGCACTTTCCTAACCAAACATACTAGTTTTTATCATTGCAATTTCTTTCTTTAAACTCTAACATAAAAGGCTATGTCAGAAATCACTGAAATTAATTCTAGCCAACTAGTAAAACTATCCTCAAAGGTAATGGAATTGGACTACCATAGGACTGTTGAGCTGCAGTGTAGCAATTGTTATGATAAAATAAAAGATTTTATTAAAAAGGATAGGGTGTATGATTTTCTTGCAGGTTTGAATCCTGAGACTGATCAGATAAGGATACAAATTTTGGGAAAAGAAGAAGTTCCTTCACTGAATGAGATAATATCACTTGTTAGAGCTAAAGAATGTAGAAATGATGTGGTTGAACCACAAATTGTGAAAAAATCAGCACTGAATATTACGGCAGAAATTACCAAAAAAGTGCCAAACAAATGTACGAAGCATGGGAGAGCTGAGTTCACCAAAGGAGGGCAGAACAGAAATGGTACCAAAGACCCCAAAGACAACCTTTGGTGTATATACTGTAAGAAATCAAGACATACCACACAAAGGTGTTGGAAATAGCAGGGTAAACCACCAATCCAAGAATGGGGCAACAAGGGAAACTAACAAAAGGCCTCTAGTTCAACCCACATCACTCAAAATGATCAAGAAAAGCTGGAATAACTGGAAGAATTCAATAGTAAAGATATTGAAAAGCTTAAAAGGCTACTGGGTCAGCTAGACAAAACATCACATGTGAATTCATTAGCTCTCTCAGGTTATCCTTCTTGTTTAGTTGGATTTAACCTCGAAAAATTCCTTTTTGTCATTTATGGGTAATAGATTCAAGCACCAGAGACCATATGATCCACTCGTGCAATCAATTTAGAACTTATACTCCTTGTCCAAGTAACACAAAGGTTATTGTTGCAGATGGGTCCCATATCATTGTTGTTAGCATAGAAGACATACAACTTAAGCCATCAATCTTATTAAAAAATGTCCTGCATGTTCTTAAGTTATCCACCAATCTTGTTTCTATACATAAACTAAACATTTTGTACTCTTCCTTTTGTGAATTTCAGGACCAAGGTTCGAGGAAGAGGATTGTACTTGCTAAGGAAAAGGACAGGTTGTAATGCTTGAAAACTTCAAACCAATAATCTATCATCAATAGTAATCTATCTTTATCAATTTTATCACCACCGAAAAGGGATGTTATTTTGTATCATCATTCTCGTCAGGGACATCCACTGTTTACAACTTTAAAGATCATGTTTCCTTCTCTTTTTAAAGGGATAGATGTAGTGAGTTTTCATTATGATGTATGTGGGATTGCCAAACATACCTGAGTGTCTTTTCCCATTATCAATAAAAGAACTTCTACCCCTTTTTATTTAATTCATAGTGACAACTGGGGTCTTCTTATATCCTGATATCACTGGTGCTAAATTGTTTGTATTCTTCATTGATGATTACAATTTCTTGTTGAAAATAAAATTAGATATGAGTAACATTGTCCCTAGTTTTCATTCTATGATACAAAATCAATTTGGTACTAAAATTAAGCAATTTCAGTCTGATAATGCAAAAAAAATATTTTAGCCAAAATTTGTCATCATTCTTTCAAAAAGAAGGCATTATTCATGAATCATCTTGTATCATGATTGTATCTATACACCACAACGAAATGGAGTGATTAAAAAGCAAAGTGGTCATTTTTAAAATACCATTTAGAGCACACTATTGCATCATATTGTACCAAAACAGTATTGGGGGAATATCTAAATTCATATGTTAGGCAGTTTAGGGTACCAACCTTTGGTCGAATAGGCTTCACGAAAGAAGGTCTTATAGGAAGGCCATAAACCTTAATTTGGGAGGGCTGAAGCCTAGCTTTCAATGCCCTCTTTGCTACATCTTCTGTCGGGCAATAGCATCTCGTTACAAGCTTATGGAACCTAAACATAAATTTAAATGAAAGGTAAACATATCTGCAAAACATACTTTCATCAAAATCTCTCCACTTGCAATATTATACCATGTTGGATGGCATGTACTAAGATCAGTGATTACAGTGGTGAACACTATCTTTCGTAGAAGACCCTTGGCCCTCAATATACGAAGAGGAACATGTTGCATCAAAGGATGCACACTAATAATGATGTCAGGCTGGTATTTCATTAACCCTTTGGCAACCTCACTGCAAGAATGGAAACAAATAAGTTTATATTGGAGAAAAAAAAAGACAGTAAGACTAAAACTTATCCAGATTATTACAATGTAGGTCTAACACAAAAGAATGGAGAAGGTATTGGATAAAAAATAAAAAAGATTTCTTGTCAAGAATCTCATTTTTTATTTCATGTAGTTGTGAAGGAAGGGTCTTATGTCAACAAGCATGTTGACAAGGTGATAGTTAATCAAGAAAAATTGAAAATGAGGCTTATATGATCATAAAATTTGAATATTAGATATCATGGTTCCTAAGTTATTCCATTATGAAAAATGTTCCTATTAATAACCAGTTACACATTGCAAATAAAAAAATACAAAGAGTAAGTCAAACTCAGTAGCAAAGCTAGAATGAAAGCCATCTTTTCCTAAGAGAGACATTTATACAGTAATCTTCAAATCAGAAATTAGAAATATAAAGATATAGGGATGAGAATAAGTCGCATGGTGCTAAGGGGTTTGGCTTGGTGATAAAGAGTAAGGAGTACATCATCGATTATAGTCGAAATCATAGTGAGTGCTGAGGAATTAGGTATACTTGGTCCAAAAATGAAACAATTGAATGAAACTAGACACACGAAAGTAATGACATTCTGAATTAATAAGGACAGAAACATGCCAAAAGCTAAACACACTATATTAAGAGGGTAAGCAAGCCTTACCGTGCTATAAATGTTGAAGTCGCAGCAAAGTTAGATTGATGAATCATTCGTGGTGCAGATCCATAGTATGTCATCTTCCACAATGGCCCGTGTTTCACCAAGAAATTATAACTTCTGGGCAATTGATTAAACGGCCAAGGGGTATGATCGGACCATAAATCAGTAATAAATACCTGCAACACACAATCTTAACACTCTGAAGAATATGAATAAATTCATATCCACTCACTCACTCAACCTTTTACCCTAAGTCTAATAAATTGCAAATATTGCACTTAGAATATTATTCATATGCAACTCCCCTTACAAAATGTTACTTGAGGATTGAGATAACCAAATGCACGCCACTTTTGGTTTCAGCTTATCCTTAAAAGAGAAGATATCTCGAAACATCAAAACCAGGTTAAACTAGGTACTATAGGCCCACTTCTATTTTAACAAATTCACAACTAACCTCATAATCATCGCCAAATTCTTCATTGAACGCTGCTTTAATAGCCTCCGCAGACGCACGATGACCACCACCAGTATCACTCATCAAAATGAGAACTTTCTTGGGGCTCTCGGCTCCAACACCGTTAGTAGGCAAGCTTTCATTCACCATGACTCCGCAATCAGCATCACTCAACCCACTGTTGTTATTACTAGGACCACCTCCTGAACCAACGCGAACTGAAGCAAACCCAATAGGTATTCTATCACAATGAAATCTAATAACCCTATTAAACTCACTCCAAATTGTTCTGATACTTAAAGCTCCACGACTACTCAAGCTGAGTGAAGCAGCGACCTTTCGCTTCTTATTACAACTGGAGCTCTCAAAGAAGAGATAATTGGACTTGAACGACGAGTGCACATTTGAATTTATGCTCTGAAATGTTGCATTAAGAGCAAAGCTACCCACATGGGTAACAAAATCGAAGATAGGACCAAATTCTTGGCTAACCGTTGAAGGGTGATGCATGATGATTGGAAAGTAATTGGAGCTTAACTAAAAATCCATAACGGTGTTTGTGTATTATATCAAGTAGAAGACAAATGGGTTATACCCGTTAGTCGACCCAAAAGAGAACAAAAGAAAGCAATCAAATGGACAGAGAGGAGGAGGGAAGAGAATGAGAGTGACGGTGAAGATGAAGGTGAAGGTGAAGGTGATGGTGAGGGTGATGGTGATGATTGTGAGAGAAAGAGGGAGGAAATCTAGGGGAAAGCACTATGGCCACAGCGAGAGGATTTAGGAGACGGAGATGAGAAAGAGTGTGTCCTTTTGTATATGAAATACCACGCATGCACAAAAAGACACTTCAAGATTGGATATGCTTTATGCTTGTTTCGGCCTATTAGCTTCGGGTTCGGTCCTCCATGAGTTGCGTGCTTAGTTTTTAGGAAGAATGTACGGATTCTTCCATCCTGAGAAAAAAAATATATTGACGGAATTGGCTGATATCTCGAAGCTAGATTTCTCCGTCACTAATCCAACCCTAACTTAGGGTTGTCAATGGGCATGGTAATTAGGTGGGAATGTAGTCTTATCATTTTGATCGGATTTAAGTCATGTTCAAACTCTTTTTTCTATTTTTAAAAAAATTAAATTGAATTAAAAAAAAGAGATTTAGTACAGCTATAAAAGGATATCATAACATGCACAATACGGTACCGTAAACTCAATACACGTCACCGTGTACAAAACTTTCTCAAGTATTCTCGAATGTTCCTAAAATGAGAGCAAAATTCATCTTTTGAGGTTTCACCAGACGTTTCCGAATTAGGGCTCCAAGTCTCGTTCACGAGCGTCTCCAAATGGTTATGGAGGTAAGCTCTTTTTGGCTTGATCTTAGTAATTACGTCTTCTCTTTTCGTCTTCACTCATTTTTCCTTCTTATGAATACTCGAAAGGTCTTCCTATATGTTTGGGCTCCAGCCACAAACTCACATCTCCCGACTAACATTTTCAGAACCCGCGAGGGATTTGACATAAGGATCTCATGGAGGAGGTACTCTATAAGGTAAGACTTTGATTTTAGACTTCTTCATAACTGTTGTGTGTGTGTTATCTGGCTAGATTAGGGAGTAGAAATTTTCTACCCTTTGTACTAGGTAATCTTGGATTATGGTTAGAGTCTCCAAGAAGTGGCTAGGCTCCTACTGCATTTCTTCTTCATTTGGTTAATAATCAGTTGTTCTCTAATATTATTAGAGATGGTTTCCGAGAGGGCAAGTAACCCTCTTTCCTTTTCCGCAATCTTCTGATATTCCTCTCTTGCCATATCTCCTAAATGCATGTTGTAAAAGCTACTATGTAAACTTCCTTGTCTTGTTTAGGTGCACGGTTCTGTAGTATCTCCAGGATAATGTCATTCAGATAAGTGTGATTGCTACTAAGTGTACATAGAGATGTGATTTGTCTCCAAACTCTATTAGAAAACTCGCAGTTGACAAAAAGACGATCCATGTCTTCTTCATCTTGGTTGCATAGGATACATCCTTTAGGGGAGGAGATGAATTTTAATCTAGTCATAGTGCTTAGTCTGTCCTTCATGGCTAACCAGCTTAGGAAACTAGCGTTTGGCTTGATAGAGTTTCTCCAAATCAATTTACCCCATCCAACTCTAGGGTTTTGGCCATACTTCAGTTATTTTGCTTGCCTATTTGTTACATCCATTACTACTAGCCTATTCCAAAAATATGTATCCTCTCCTTCATTGCATCGATGTTGTGGTATCAATAGAGATCTGATCTCGTCTTGAGAAAGAACCCAGTTGCCATTTGTAATTAACTCTTGGACTTTAGCTTTTTTTTAGAATATATCCAGAGTATCCCTAGCATTCGGGTGATGAATTAGAGCTCCTTGACTTGTCCAATTGTCATACCATAAAGAAATTCTACCCCCTTTCCCTATTCTACAAGTAATTTGATGATGTACTTCTTCAAGGGGTGGTAGTCTATGGGCATTCAGACCTAAGGTTAGTCTCTTATAGTTCTTTAACCAAGTACTTAATATATAGGTATACACCCATTCCTTTTCGCTTAAAATTCTCCACAATCTTTTCAACAATAAGCAATAGATTCCAAGCCCAACCCTCCACTTGTTTTAGTTTCACAAATTTGAATCCAACTGACCTTAGCTATCCCTATTTCTCCTTTCCCCTTACTCCACAGTTTTGATCAGTCCTTTGGAAAGAAAAATGTGAGAACACCAATAAGTATTCATAGACATAATGACCGATTTCAGAAGCTGAAGTTTGCCAGCATAGGATAATGTTTTATTAGTATATGAATTTAATCTACTTTGTATCCTCTCAATAAGGGGTAGGCATTCCCTAAATCTGAGTCTTCTCGATGAGATAGGGATGCCCAAGTAAGTGATAGGAGGCTCTTGATTACCCATTCCAATGATAAGAGAAATAGCATTAGCTAGGTGTGCAACACTCTTCAATAAGATGAAGAAACTCTTTTGAAAATTGATGCTTAATCCTGACATCTCATTAAAACTTTATAAGATATTCATTAGCACCGTAATTGAGGGAATATCAGCCTTACTAAATAAGATTAGGTCATCTGCAAAACATAAGCTGGTTAATGAAAGCAACTTACACTTGGTATGGAACTTGAAGTGTGGAGTCAAGGAGATCTTGTATTTCAGTATGAGGGTAAAAGCCTCCATACATAATAGAAATCGGTAAGGGGAAAGAGGATTCCTTTGCCTAAGTCCCCTTTTGCCTTTAAACAATTCAGGGGGGCTGCCATTGATCATGATCCTAAAAGAAACTGTAGAAATACATTCTTTTATCTAATTGATAAACATATGAGGGAAACCCATAACTTTCATAATTTGTAGTAAAAAGACCCAACGGGCACTATCAAATGCCTTCTAGAGGTCAACTTTTAATGTAAAATTTTGAGGGGATTTTCCTCTTGTATACCCCTTCAGAAGTTCCTGCAAAATTAGGATATTGTCCCCAATATTTCGCTTGGTTAAGAATGCTCTTTGATTTTCACTTATGAGGTAGTGCAACACATATTTCAGTATGTTGGCTAATATTTTAGCGATAATCTTGTTGCTGAAATTAGTGCATGAGATAAGCCTAGAATCACTCCATGTAATAGAGTTGTGAGTTTTTAGGATCAAGCATAAGGAAGTCTTGTTGATCTCTTTAAGGATTACACCTTTTTTGAAAATTTCATGTACTGCTTCTTTAATAATAATTCCGGTAGTATTCCAAGTTTTCTGATAGAAGAGTCCATTGAGGCCATCGGGTCCAGGAGCCTTCGAACCATTCATTTTAAATACTACTTCTTCTATCTCTTGATCTGTGACTTGCCTGATTAAAAGATCCACTTGATATTCAGGAATTTTAGCTGTAATAAACTTCCTAAGATCTTCCCTGGAAAAGCTAGTATTCCCCTCTGATCTTAGGATCTTTTAGAAGTGTTTCAATGCATCTTGAGCAATTTCAGCTTGCTCATATAATATCTCTCTTGTTTCTGCTTTAACCGAAGCGATCCTACTAGCATTCCTTCTGGCATTAATGGTGTTGAAGAAAAATCAAGGGCATTTGTCCCCTTCCCTAATCCAGTTGACTCTAGATTGTTGTTTTAATAAGAAGCAGTGGTTATCAACTGCTTGCATGTAGGACCTTAGTGCTTCCTTCTCCTCCTTCACAATAATCTCATTAGTAGGGTTATCAGCCAATGATTTCTGTAAAAGGGAGAGTTGATATCTAGCAGTCTCTAGCTCTTGCATTGTGCTAATGCCTCTACTTTCATTTAATCTCTTCAATTCCTATTTTATAACCTTTAGCTTTAGTATACAGATGAATTGTTTAGTACCAGTAACTTCTACCTCCATTCCCTTACTGACTGCTTCTTGGAAACCTTCTACATTGATTAGGAAGTTGTTAAACCTAAAAGGGTGCTTAAAAAAAGCCTTCTTGAAAAGATTGTACACCTTAATCGAGGTATGGTCTGAAATTCTCGGGTCTAAAAACATGGCTTTACTATTTGGAAAAGTAGTTAACCACTCCACATTCACTAAAGCCCTATCAAACTTCTTTCTAATAAACCAGTTAGAGCTCTACTGGTTACTCCAAGTAAATCTATGCCCCTTATATTTTAAGACTGAAATTTCCACATCTCTAGTGCAATCTAGTAAGTCTGAATTGTAGTTGTGCATATTAAAGTTCCCTTCAGCTTCCGATTGATAAATAGTACGGTTGAAATCGTCATTTATGATCTATGGACCACTAGCTGTTCCTTTAAGTCTTCTTACAGCATTCCATAGGTCCCTTCTTTGAAACGTAGTATTATGATCATATACAAAGGTAGCCAACATTAAAGTGTGCTCCATTGTGAAAGTCATTCTTGTATGCATAAATTGCTCACCAGCTTCCAAAACTTCCAACTCTATAAACTCCTTATTATAGATAATGATGATTCTTCCATATCCATGGTACCGATGGTTGGATTTAATCTTCCATTGATTCCCAAAACAATCTAATTTATTCAAGTTTTCAATTTTGATTTCTGTTTATAAAAGACAAAATAATTTAGGTTTCTGTTATTAATGTTTATAAAAGGTTCACACATGTCCTTAGGAAGAAGCCAGCATAACAGTAGCAATAGGAAGAAGCCAGCGCAACAGTAGCATAATTGAATTGGTTTCTTATAGTTTTCATGTTTTTATTTTTATGTGACAGTTAATCAGTTGTTCATGTTCCTAGTTTTATGCAGTGTAGTTATCATGTTTGTTTATGGACCCCTAAGTTGTAGAGGAAGTTGTTTCTCCGTAGAACTATTTATTTGACCTTCGATGAATGGAAAAAGGCAGGTAGAAAAATTTCTCAAGTCTTTAAGTACTTCGAACTCAAGAGGTCTCAGGTTCTCTCTGACGAGCCCGAAAAAAATAGCAACCATAGGTCGTAAAAGAAATAATCGTGTCATTTTTACATCCGAAAGTCCAGAAACCCCCACCTCTAGACCCATAACCAGATCCATTGCTAGGGACCATAACAATTTGGTATCAGAACTCTATAATCAACACATAGACGCCATGACTTGTCAGCTTTTGGGACTAAAAGGACTGGGGAGGAGAAAGGAGATTGGCTGGATTTGATGATTCCCTGGGCCAACATCTCAGAACATTGTTTTTCAATTTCATTCTTTTGAGCATGTGGGTATCGAAAGGGTCTCACTACAATTGGACCAGTGCCGGGCTCCAAGGTGATGCGGTGGTCACAGTTGCGAGATGGAGGAAGACCTTTAGGATCAGCAAACAAATGAGAAAACTCCAACAACAATTTCTGAATGCCAAAACTGTCAAGGATAAGTTCCCCATCCCTGTGATTGATGAACTTTTGGAAGAATTGATGGGTGCTAAATACTTTACAAAGCTGGATCTTCGATCAGGATACCATCAGGTCCAAATGAATGCTAATGATATTGAGAAAACAGCTTTTCGAACTCATCATGGCCATTTTGAATTTTTGGTTACGCCGTTTGGCCTCACCAATGCCCCTTCTACATTTCGGTCTCTCATGAATGAGATATTCTCTCCTTACTTGAGAAAATTTATCCTTGTGTTTTTTGACGATATTTTGGTGTACAGTCGCACATGGGTGGAGCATCTTCATCATTTGAGAATTACTTTTCAATTACTTCAGGATCACCAACTTTATCTCAAGAAGGCAAAATGTTCTTTTGGCCAAATAGAAATTGCTTATTTAGGCCATGTTGTTTCTCAACAGGGAGTTACAACCGATGCTAGTAAAATCGCGGCTATGGCTGATTAGCCCAAACCAACAACCATCAGAGCTCTTCGTGGGTTTCTTGGACTTACCGAATATTATCGTAAATTTGTTCCTAATTATGGGTTAATAGCAGGTCCTCTTACATATATGTTGAAGAAAAATTCTTTTCAATGGTTTGAACAGTCTTCCATTGCTTTTGAACAACTCAAATCTGCTATGACAAGTCCTTCTGTCCTAGCTGTCCCCGATTTTTCTCAATTATTTGTGGTAGAATGTGATGCTTCAGATTCTGGTATTGGTGCAGTGTACTTCAGAATGGAAAGCCTATAGCCTTTTTCAGTCAACAGATGCCTCAACGATATAGGAGCCTTCCTGCTTATGAAAAAAAACTAATTGGTTTGGTTAAGGCTATCAAACATTGGCGCTCTTATTTGTGCGGCCAATAATTTCTTGTTCGAACAGACCATTATAGTCTGAAATTTTTACTGGAGCAAAGTTTTTTATCCCCACCTCAACAACATTGGCTTGGTAAGCTTTTGGGCTATTCTTTTATTGTGGAATATAAATCTGGTCGCCGGAATAAAGTAGCCTACGCCTTATCTAGGCGTGATGAAGCAAACTCTACCTTAATGGATATTTCCATGCCCCAACTAAGCTATTCGATGCTATCCGCCATGAACAACAATCTTTAACTTATATCCAGAATATTATTTCAGATATTCAGCAACAGACTGCTGAAATTCAGTGGGATTTCCACCAAAGTTTGCTTTTTTACAAGAACCGCGTCTATCTTCCCTCAACATCTCCTTTAATTCAGATGGTTGTTTCTGCTTTGCACAATCAGGGTCATGAGGGTTACTAGAAGACCCTACACCGCATATCAAAAGATTATATTGGGCAGGCATGAAAAAACAAATTCGGGACTTTGTTCGCAATTGTGGCATCTGTCAATGCCATAAATCTTAATCTCTTCGACCAGCCGATTTACTCTTTCCTTTACCGGTCCCCTCCCAGACTTGGACTGATATTTCTCTTGATTTTATTGATAGTTTGCCTACGTCTCATGGGAAGAATGTCATACTGGTGGTGGTAGATCGTTTTTCAAAATACAGTCACTTTTGTCCGCTCTCCCATCCTTACTAGTGCTTTTTGGAAGGAGTTGTTTCGTCTTCGGGGTACTACCCTCTCTTTCAGTTCCGCATACCATCCTCAAACAGACGGTCAAACTGAGGTGGTTAATCGGACAATTGAAATGTATCTTCGTTGCTTCACCAGTGATCGTCCAATAAAGTGGATGGATTGGCTTTCATGGGTTGAATATTGTTATAATACTAGTTTTCATTCTGCTTTGAAAACAACTCCTTTCGAAGTGGTATATGGCAGGTCTCCTCCTCCGCTACTTTCTTATTATCTTGGTCTTGCTAAACTCGATGCAGTTGGTCAAGCCCTCAAGTCCAGAGATGAGCTACTATTTTCTTTAAGAGACAATCTTCTTCGTGCTCAACAACAGATGAAGCATGCTTACAACTCTTATCACCGAGATGTAACTTTTCATATTAGTGATAAGGTTTTACTCAAACTCCAGCCTTACCGGCAGCTTACGATAACTCAACGAAAGCACCAAAAACTTTTGCCTAAGTTCTATGGCCTTTTCTGTGTCTTGGCTAAAATTGGTGCTATGGCCTACAAGCTTGACCTTCCCACCAATTCGAAGGTCCATCCGGTGTTCCATGTTTCTAAACTAAAGGCGTTTCATGCAGGTTCCTGTCCCATTGAGACTTCTCTTCCTCCTACGATTACTGAAGTTACTGAACCACAGCCTTTGGCTATCTTGGACCACAGAGTTCATAATTCAGTTCCAGAGGTCCTAGTATATTGGCAAGATTGCTCTCATACGAATGCTTATTGGGAAGCTGTCACTTCTATACAGCAATGCTTCCCTCAGTTTTCGCTTGAGAACAAGCGTCGTTTGGAGCAAGAGAGTAATATTATTAACGTTTATAAAAGGTTCACACATGGCCTTAGGAAGAAGCCAGCGCAACAGTAACAATAGGAAGAAGCCAGCGCAATAGTAGCAGAATTGAATTGGTTTCTTATAGTTTTGATTTTTTTATTTTTATGTGCCAGTTAATTAGTTGTTCATGTTCCTAGTTTTATGCAGTGTAGTTATCATGTTTGTTTATAGACCCCTAAGTTGTAGGGGAAGTTGTTTCTCCGCAGAACTATTTATTTGACCTTCAATGAATGGAAAAAGGTAGGTAGAAAAATTTCTCAAGTCTTTGAGTACTTCGAACTCAAGAGGTCTCAGGTTCTCTCTGACGAGCCCGAAAAAAATAGCAACCATAGGTCGTAAAAGAAA
>JANIHZ010000001.1:51134109-51160982 GCA_027478365.1 Erythroxylum rufum
CATTAATATAATTGAATTCAATTCGATAATGAATTCAATTCAAAGGTTTCCAATAAGCCCGTTAGTCTGCTCCTCTTTTGCTGCAAGAACACAAATTTTTAGTCTAAGATAACTAAGCAGGGGCATAGTTATCTTAGTGATAACTCAGTTAGGGCTAGGATTAGTCATGTTCTATGGAAAGCAGTAAATAAACGCCTATATACTCTCTGCCGCCACCAGGACAAGATGCTTATTTTGTCCACATAAATCGCTTTACCTCGTTTCCCTCGAACAACCCTCTTTTTTAAATCTTGTTTGCACTCTTGGTCCCCGAAATCAAATCCTGGGCCCTTGACAAAACCATAACAAAATGAAGGCCCATTCACTACTGATATTTAATTTTATTCGAACCCCAAAATTGAAATAAACTACTCAGTTCGCCGGAGTAAAAGCAAAGTGACACCATATATCAATATTGTATGTCTCCTGTCTTTCATTTCCTTTCATGTTAGCATTGGTTTTTGATTTTTGAAGCTCTTTTGAGATGCTTTTGTCACGTTTTTCTGTCGGTTGAATGTTATTTCTCTCTATATATATCTTCTTTTATTCGATTTACTTACACTTAGTCAACTTTGATGTACCTATGTTTGTTAGGAATGAAGGAATCTGAGGATAAGTGAATAATACTCACCGAGTAAAGTGTTAAGAGGTGAATTATAAGAAAAAAAAGTTAAATGAAAACAGAATGTTTGAAGGGCTTGTCCATCGAGTGCTGGTTGGGTATCTGGGTCGCTTTGTCAAAAATTTCCAGAAAGATAAACTGAAGCTCGACATATGGAATGGTAATCAATCTGTGTTTCTCTACCTCTCTATTTCTTTAACTTCATTTTACAAGCTGTGAACTGCCCATAATTGCCATCAAATTAACACTCTTGTGATAAATTTCCAAGCTTTTTGTCCTTTAAATGTGTTAAATTCTCTGTTTAGATTGTTATGAGTTAACCCTATTAAATGCTTCATCTTTTTTTTTTCAGAAGAAATAGTATTACTGGAGAATGCAGAGCTAATTCCTGAAGCTTTTGACTATCTACAGTTGCCATTTGCTGTAAAACAGGGTATATAGCTCAAGCACCTTTTTGTTTGTCCTTTTCAGACTGTTTTCTTTTTCCTCCTCTCTTGTTTCCTTCTTTGGGATTTCTGACATGCTCATTGCTGTTGAATTTTGTTTGCTCATCAGGTCGAGTTGGTCGATTAAGCCTCAAAGTTTCATGGAAAAGGATTGGTCGGGAATCTCATGACCAACTAGTCACTATTTCTATCGAAGATGTATTCATTTGTGTATCCCAGCGAGATGATCAAGATGTAACCACAAAACTTAAATGCATTTTCTATTTGTTGTTCCAATAAAATTCTATCTCTATGTTATGTATTTACATTCATGCATTTATAGAAATTTGCACAAATAATTTGTGAGGGGTAGAAGGAGATGTAATATGAATCTCAACTCCTAATGCTTTGTCATTTATTCCTACCTCGGCAGTGGAGCTTGGATGCAATTGAAAGAAGAGAACTTGATGGCAAGAAGGCTCAACTTGCTGCTGCAGAGCTTGCAAAATTGTCAAAACGTGTTTGTGGTAGGCTACTTTAAATAATTGAAACTTGGATGATGTTAGATATAATGTAGCTACAAAAATATTCCGGTGATTAGATTACTTCATTCATACTGTTTGATTCTTCATAACAATTACACTGTGATGGGATTTACATTCACTAGAAATTTTACAATTGTTGTAATTCTCATTACATTACTTCCTCTATTCCATGAGAATACATTCTATAAAAGATTCATCCATTACATGGCATTCTGCCCATTATCACAATATGGCTACTTTTAGTTCATAGGCCTTGCAGTTTGGATGGAAATTCTAAACAAACTAAAGAAATTAGAGGAGCTTCTACCATCTTTACCAGTCCCATTATCATAATTATGCATCACCTACTGCCTCTTGTATGTATACTCTCATGCTTAGTATTCATTTTAGCATGGTGCTACTTACAGTTTTGTTGTTCCCTGCAGAGAATAACAAGGGAAAGTCTTTTTTCTCTTTCATTGCTGCTAAGGTAATGCCATATCTACTAGTGATAATATCTTGGTAGCATGGATGGCTTATGCAATAATCCTTGTACTAGTAGATTTTGTTGTGTTGTTTGGTTACTAGAGAAATCTATTGTTCATTTATTTTGGTATCATCCTGATAAATTTTGTGATTTGTTATTTTGCTTTTAGGCCTTTGACATTATCATGGTGTCTATAAAAAATTTGCATGTGCAATATAGCGAAGTGCAGATTGATTCGGTAAGCTTAATTTCCTTTGTTCATCTTACCTGTTTTATAATTTTATGGCAGAAATTTGTCACTGCTGCACTATTTCATTTTGCTTGATTACTTGTCATATTCACAATGATGGAATGTGAGAAGAGTGAGAAGAATGAGAAGAATAAGTTTTCTGTATTCAACTTAGAATAATACCACAGATACAGGAATACATAGGTTTAAACTAGGAAAATAATCCCTATAATCATGCTAAAATCCCTGTGACTATGTTGTTTACATTAACTATATAATCCCTATAATTACGTAACTACTATATTTTGTAACAGAATGGAATACTAGTGACCACAATTTCATCACTTTCAAGGCTTGCTATTCGAACTAAAAGATTTATTGGACCAAATAAGTCCATAGTAATAATTGGAATATTATATTTGTTGAAACATTTGGTTCGTTGTTTGGACTTTGGAAATTAGGTTGGATTTTGAATTACACAGGACTAATGATTGATTTTTGTTAAAAGATTTTCTCCTGATTACTTTGGTTGCAAATACAGCCTGTGTTACATTTCATGTTCTATTAAGAGCTTTAGGGGTTTTGTAGCTTATTTTAAGTTTCCTCAAGGTATAAAATAAGCAGACTCCAGCTTAACATGTTTGAGTTGCATAGTTTGGGGATCATGAAGTGACTGATGTTGGAGATTTGTGTTCATGGAAGGATGTGGAGTGTAATATGGTGCTTTTTTAAAATACTTTCCAAGTTAACATTGACTATCACTACCTGGCATGCATATTAATGATTGAAGCTGAGCAGTTACTGAATTGCACGGTTGAGGGTGATGAAGAATTGTCGGTGTTGAAGATTTGTGGTTCACGGTACAATATGGAGTCTAACATAGTGTCGTTTTCTTGCTGTTCTCTTTTACTATTTGGCGTAAATAATGATTACCATGTCTCTTCTGAAAATTTTTAAGTCACGAGATCTCTTTGTCTTTATTTGGGTAAGGCAAGTTTTATTGATCAAGAAGACGGGTTCTAAAGGTTCTTTTGCTAAACATTTCCTAGAGAGCTACTTGCAAGGAAAATTTGACAATTTCATAGGATTTATATCTTCCTAAAACCACCTTCAAAATGTAAAAGCAAAGGAAAAAAACCCATAGTGGTAACATACATAAAATACTCAATCCAGAAGAAATTGAAGATTGCAATTAATGATAATTACCTGATACAATAACTTTGTATTAGTTAAAAGGAGCCTGTCATCATGTTTGTGTTTATTGCCTTAAAGACTGATATTATTGGTTCACTTCTTTTTTTGTTTACGTTGTAAATCCTGCATTTGAGAAGTGGTCCAGTTGAATGAGAAGTAGTTATTTTTCCTTGTCATTGTTGCAGCCACAGCTTCTTTTGGGTTTGAAGTTTTCAAGCTTAACAATGAAGCAGAATCTGGTTGGGTAAATTTTTTAGGTCAACTCTTTTATTAACTGTAGTTCACATTCTTGTGCTAATGTTTTCTTTCCCTTATTCTCTGGTTGTGTGAGTTGAGAACTGTGACTGCCTGCCACAAGTTTACTTGTGGAAAATCATTTTTTGTGGAATGTCAATTTTTCATCTGTTATTCTCTTGCTGTTTACCTTTGATAAATCACATGCGTTGGCTTGCATGCAATGGAAAATCAATAAATTTCCCAAAGAACCAATAATAAAGAATCACAAATGGTTGAGGAATATGCACAAGCAGTTTGACTTTGACATGCAAAATGTACTCTTATTAGTGGAAATATGATATTCATTACTTCCATTTTCAATTACTCTGCAATTTCATAGGTATATACGTTTAGCTGTTTCTTGTAGTATATGATGTTGCACCTGAGTATTCAGTTGATCCATGGTGGCTGAAAGCAGTTGGAATTATTTGGCTGTACTATTTTATGATGTTCAACCCACTAATAGGTTATATGAGTTGCTTGGTGCTTTAGGTTGCTTTTATCATGAGCTTGAATGTTTAAATTATAATTTTATTGTGTCCTTCATGAGGCTACTTGGCATACATATTTATGGTTGGTTAAGACAAGGAAAATGAAAATAATATTTGTAGTTCTTGTATATGGATCTGACTAAGTATTAGAGAGGGAAAACCTACTCTTGAAATGTATAATAGAGCTACTAGGGCCACGGAAATCAGGAAATCCTTTTGGCTGTACATGTGATACCACTCTGTGCATTTTCATGTGGTACTTGTATCTTAACCTATTATAAAGTAAAAGAGATACTAGCCGACTGAGAGAAGATTTTCATTCTTGCTGCTTAGAGAAGTTGGGTATTAGAGTGACAGAGTAGTAAGGATAGAAGAACTCTAGGGAATAAATATAGAATCTGTTTGTGTGGCTTTGCAAAACTTTCATTATGTGTTTAGAACCTGTCTATGTTATGTTTTTCTTATCAACACAATTTTCTATTTTCATGAGCTCTCTACTTCTTTGTACCATACATTTTCAATTACTTGTGGCTTATGATTACATTGTTTTTTCAGCTCATCTGTTGGAGGGGACCAAGTGAATAAAACAATAGAAATTGAAGGTTTCGAAATTTATTGCAATGCAAGTGAAGGTCCTTTGGAATCAACAAATTCTGGTGATGCAATGGACTATAAGTCCCAGGGCACTGCAAGATCTGATGGCAGTAAATTTGACCGTTTATTGCAGCCGTTTAATGCATCTTTGTCACTTGTGGTATGAGAAATGAAAATGATACTCTTTCTTCAAAAGTCATCAAAGTCAGTAGAAATGTCTTGTTTGAAGATGTTTGTCTTCATGAGATATTTGTAGGCATGTACATAATATGTAATTCAGAGTGCATTGATGCTTTTGGTAGAAATGATGTGTTCTTGTCGTGGGTTTCTGTTCTCATTTTACTTTTTCCTTCCTCTCCTTAATACTTACCATAGAGTATGACCTTGATCTTTTTGTTAATTCTGTTTTATATGCTTAGCTCTCTACGTAGGTTGGGGATTGGGTCTACTTAAACAAGATGTGGAAGTTGTTTCTAATGTGAGTTTGCTTTTGACACAACATTGGTTATTTAAGATGCATAACATTGTGGAATCATGTATTATCGCTTCGGATTTCCTGGCAAATATTTGGTGTTAACATATTGTATGTTTACTCATTAATGTGAATCTTGTTTATTGCAAGCAATAGTATGTATTAGTTGGCTTATGGTCAATATCTTGTCTCTTCTTATTTTTCTTATCAAACATGATGGACAAATATAATCTAGAAGTCATTGCATGTTGATTGCAGTTTTCCTATGGTGTATGTTTGATAAAACAACATGGTCTAAGATTATATGATTATTATTTACAAGGTTTAGATTGTGAAAATTTGACTTTCTTCTGTAGTTTAACAGAACAGGAAAACTTGATGGTGATTTGCCACAGTACTCAATTGCAGCACAGCTGACAGGCATGGTTGGTTCAATGTTTACTTGAGGCATTTACTAGTTATACACAAGTGCCATTTGTTTAATAACTTAATGTAAAATAGTGCTAAAACTGTTATGTTCTTTGTATCTCTCTTTTTTTTTTTTCCTAGGAGGTGTTTCTAAATGAGGTCCAATTGCAAAAAATTCTGATGCTATTTGATTATGTAAGCACAAGCCGCTTACGGGAGAAGTAAGTTCACTGCTATCCCCTTTTCAACATTTCTTTGATTGGTTATGTGCTTATACCAGTAGACTATTAATAGATCTGTACATGGATTTTTTTTCTGCATATCATGTCAAGAAACTAGTGAACTCGAAAGCTTAGGTTTACGGATGAAGCTTAGCACTAATCATATATTAAACCCAAAAAAATTTTCCAGAACTTTTATAACTGATGTTATGGATTTAACTTCATTTTATCAGTTACTGTTGCTAAGTTTGTTGTCTAACAGATGTCTACACAACATTTTGTTTCACTTGTTTTGTTTCTTGTGCTGATTTTTCAGTCTTCAATGTGGAGTGCCACCTTATGAAGGAGATGCATCTTAACCATTTTCCTTTATTAATTCTTTGATTACTACTCGTTTTCTTTTCTTCCCTTTCTTGTTCTCATGTTGCATCATATGTTTTTGTGCTGACCTACAGTAGTAAAACCTATGTTGCATTTATGGGAAAAATAGTCCTCGTCAATATCAAATTATTTGCTCATTTGCTTTTGTGTATAATCATGATATGCATATCCAGGTGCTGTCAACATCCAAACCCAAAAGTTGTATTCAATTTTCTCTGTTAATGTTTGATGTAGGTACGGAAGGTATCGTCCCTGGGGTTGTCCTCTAACACGAAAACAAAATGGTTGGCAAAAGTTATGGTGGCACTATGCACAGGAATCTATCCTGTCAGATGTTCGCCAGAAGCTGAAGAAAACCTCGTGGAGATATCTGGGACAACGACTGTATGTGTGTTTATATCTTAGATGTACATTGTGACTTGGATTTGGCTTGATAAATTTTCTTCCTTAAGACTTGACATAAGGGTTTTGTGACAATTCTGATAATTTATTAACCGCTTCCAGAAAATAAAAGAATGGGAGAAACATGGATAAGTAAAACTACGAAGCCTAGTGGTTAGTGTGGAAGTACTTCCTCATCATCCAGGCTTCAAATCCTGATAGATGTATGGGGTTAAGAAGTTGTAATTATTAATGCTTTCCATTGTACCAGAAAAGAAAAATGATTATTCCTTACTGTCAATTTGAAGTAGCAAAAGTGATTCACCCCCCACTGTCTGTCAAATATTTTCTGTTTAACTCATATGTACGGAATGTGAGAAGGAAGGCGAGAAAATGTCAAATCACAGGACAGGGTAAAATTCTATGATATACTTTTGCTGCATGTGTGCCCATGTTTTACATATGTACGTTTTTTTATTTTCTCTATATTTAGTTTTTTTTTATAATTTGAATATAATAGTTTTTCACATGATCACACATGATCACATTCTTCTTTAACTACTGAACTTTTTATCTCCCCTTTTATTACTGGGACCAATTACAGGATTTATCGTCAGAAGTACATTGAGTTGTACAAGAATAAGCTAGAATTTCTTCAACATGAGCAGGTAATTGTTTCTCGGCCATATATCCATACTATTGGTCTATGGCCTTCTTATCAATAGTCTGGATGCATAAACCTCAATGAGGGTTTCAATAACTAGACAGAAAATGCCGAGGGTTTCAATAACTAGAAAGAAAATGCTTATCTAAATGTAGGTTGTAAAACATAGAGTATCTTGGTTTATGATAAGGAAATTGATGGTGCTAGATCATGTTATTAAAATAATTATAGCCACAAGAGTGGAAGTTAAGAGCGTTTCCAATGTATTACGAATACAAGATATCTTTGCTTCTTTTGCTTAATTGTAGAGGACAATTTTCTCACTTTATTCCATTTTCCTGCTTGTATTGCTGTTGGTTTGGGGGAAACAGATTTATTACTTTCTATCCCTGGTGGCATTGATTTTGTTATGTAACATGTCTTCAGTCAGTTGATGATTATATTCTTCGGGAGTTGGAGCAAATTGAGAAAGACTCTGATGTTGAAGATATCTTAAACTACAGATCTGCTGCTGAACATGAACTAGAGGTATATACTTATCAAATGCACCCTTTGGTTTTACCCCATTGTGTGGCTGTTCTTTGATCTGTTTGACTAAATTACATTGTTAAGCTCCATGAGATGCGTTACAATTTGGTTTCAAATTCTATTGGGGACTAGATATTAAATTGCAAAATCACTTGTTCTTTATAATTTGAATCCACAGGAATTCCTAGTGGTGCATATAACTTAATACCAGAATGGGTGCAGGTCTTTTAGTGCATTGCGAATTCCCTTCATCGACTAGCTGCTTTTATTTTTGGTGGAATTTTTCATTGAAACTTCTGTAGATGAATTGGAATTCGGTTGTTAGTGCTAGATGAGAGTTTTAAGCATCTTCAATATCACTTTTACATATAAACGCATGCTGTCAACAATTTACATATGTAACTGATTTACAGGAACTTCTTTCAAACTCATCGTCTTTGAATCCTGGGATTAGTGGTCCTAGTTCTGTGGTAGAGAAGACACTAGATGAGCCTGCATATGGAAAATCGCGTGGTTGGTTGAATTGGCTTTCCCATGGTATGCTTGGTGCTGGTGGAACTAATGATTCTAGTCAATTTTCTGGTGTCATCTCTGATGAAGTCGTACAGGTGGATTTCTAGTCTTTATGGTAAACTGTTATTAAGTGAATTACAATATATTTGATGGTCATCACTGATTTGCTTTCGTCCTTTATTCAGGATATTTATGAAGCAACAGAGTTCAATCCATCAGTTTTATCCACTGGGGATGCTGATGTAAATGAAAAGATGTTTGCTTTTGCAATGAAGTTTAGCATAAGCCAACTTTCTATAAGCTTGGAAAGCCTGTATCTTTCTGATCTTCTGATCCTCTCAAGTCATTTTTCTTGTTTTGAGTTTGGGATATTGGTGCCAGTTGATCAAACAATTCTTCACATTTGCAAGTTGATAAATTATGCTTGTAATCATTATTACTTAGTAGCTAGCACATATATAGTTGTTTTCCATCTGGAAGTGGACTCTTTCTAATGTATGTCTGAGTTTATTGACTAGAATGTAGCTGCTGTCTGGTAGTCTTCTACTCTACATCTAAATCATTGGTGGTTTTTTCTTGTTTCAGTTCTTCTGGGAAAAAGATTGCATTCCTGGTATTTGAAGATGTGGTTTGTGACTTCAAACTTTGGGAAGAATTGGCAACAGTAATATGCTTTATTAATTCTGGAGAGATACGTGATCCGTCTAATGGAGCTACCATCCTAAAGATGAGAAAGGTTTGCTTCTTGTATGGTAGCTATGTGTGTTATGATTATAGTTCTGAATTATTGGTTTCAAATTGTTTTTGTCATTTTGTTTTTCTGTTTATGGGATTTGCTTATCTCGTCTCCCTCGTTTTCCTCTTTCAAGTCATTTATATGATAAATGGGAAGAAGTTGGTCTGGGATAACGTTAGCCCCCTGTTTTAGTTCACATAATTGGAACTTTGCCAGAGGGAATTTCAAATCATTAAAATGTCTTTGCCTTTTAACAGTCGTTGATGGATAAAAATGTCAAGGAAAATGGTCTTAGCTCTTGCAAGCTTCAAGTTGATGTATCCTCCAAACAAGAGGTTGGACTGTCTGTGAAGGTACTATTTTGTTTCTGGTCCTCTTTGTTTACAGTTTTCTTCTTGCCATTTCTGAATCATAGCACTCGATGCAGGCAACGATTCAACCACTTGAACTTACTTGCGAGATGAATTTTCTTCTAAACTTTGTGGAAATTTTCACCATATTGAAGTTGGTTGAGTTTCAACATGATAGGGTAATGCTTATTATGTTCAATTGTTTTTCATTCCAAAGCCTAATTTTTGGATTTTATTGTCATGCTTTATTATGCCTGATTCCTAGATTTTTGAGTGATTCTATTTTGAAAGAATTTATAAGAATAGGGGTAAAGATGCTCTAAATGGGGTGTCAAGATAAAAACAAATATAGATAAGGATGCTATCAATGGGTGCCCTGGGCTATTGGAAGGAAAGACTAAAGAAGGATAGTGAGGCTCTCAATGGACTACCATACGAAAAGATAAGATAAGAGTATCATTGTCTCAATGGGGTATTGGTTCTCAATGGGGTATTGGTGTTTGAAGAGGATAGGTTCTCATAATTGGAATTTGGCTTTGATATCCCATAAGAAAGTAGAGATAAAAGGAGTGATAAAGGAGAAGGAAGGAGAATATACATAATGGTTTTTACATGTTCTAGTTGTCAAGTCGACTTTTATGAATACAAGGACTTTGAAGGTTTCTAAGTTTTATTATTCATTACTTCTACTCAGTCTATCTATAATAGTAGGGCAGTACAATTCTCCATAATAAGATTATACAATATTCCATAATAAGATAATGTAATATTATTACTGATAACTAAACTATCACATCATGAGATACAAAAAAATATTTTTATCTTGGACATATAGTAATATTCCCATTTGCAAATGTTAGATTTTCTTTAGTTTCAACACACCCAATTCCTACAAATGATATATTTACGAAATAATTCAACATTCTTTACTGTTTTTGAATAATATATGGTAGAAACTTGAATTCCAACTGTAAATTTTAAAAAACAAAATCACAAAACTCTTCCTTAGGCTTTTACCCAAATATATCCATATATACAATTGAGAATGTATGTTAATAGGTTGAATGTTTCCTATATGGGACATATGCCTACATATTAAGCATACCTCTCAACACTCTCCCTCAAATTGGGAGTATGAGTATCTAATACACCCAACTTTTTACAGAAAGCACTCGCTCTAAGCCCATGAGTGATGAAGTAAAAATATCAGTAATTTTTTTCCCAATCCTAATATGAACTGGTACAAACAGTTCCTATTGATTCTTTCTCTAATTAAATAACAATCAACCTTAATATTTATGGGTTGGTGCAGTCTATGCTCCTGAAACACAAGACTGGAGGTAATATATACAAGTACTTGATTATTAGACCACATCTCCATAGGAGTAACTTTTTCAATCCCAAATTTTTTAGAATTTGTTTCATCCCCACTATTTAACCCAGGACTAGATTTAGAAGACACATATTGTTTCATGCTCTTTTGTGAAACCATCTTTAATCATCAGCAGACATAGCCCAGGCAACATCATATTGATCATCAATTCTTGTCTGTCCATGATATACAGCATACCTGGACTCTTTCTTAAATTTCATAGTTTGGGCTATTGCTTGCTTAGGTGATTTCGAGTTGATAAAACAAAGTGGCTTTAGGGTAACATCCTACAAAGAATCTGTCAACAACTCATTTCAAGACCCTTGTGATGAAAAGGTGGTTGAGTAGTCTCCTCAAATGTAAGAGATAGTAGAGATTACGCAGATGTGGCAAATGATAATAGAGAAAATCTTTTGAGGGAGAATAGGATTAATCAATTGAAAATGTCTAAAAATATCTTTACTTTGGCCCGAAATGTATAGGGTACTATGTTAAAATATTAAATGCATGAATTACATTTTCAACATCAACAACAACAATTCCCAGTATAAATCTTGCTGATGAACTAGCTTTCAGAAATGTGAAAAACCGTTAGAAAGATATTGCTTCTCATCATTCCTTTTTTCATTAGATCATACTTTTAATGCTATCACCATTCCTCAGCAGGTTCTGTCGTCATTAAATGGCTTTGAAGATACTAGAACTCGTCTATCGGCGAAAGCTGAGTGAGTTCCTTTAACAATTCTGATGTTGATTAGTTTTACTCAAATTAGTAGTCCTATGAATTCTGATTTGAGAATTTCACATAATAATTTTACAGATACATCTTCTCGAATCACAAAAAGCTTTACTGGGATGTCAGAATCAGCGATATAAGTGTTAATTTTCGTTGGGAAAAGGTTGATTCAGAGCAATATGTGTTGGTAATTTCTTTCTATTATCATAACATTTGCACTTATGTTAACATTCATATCCAGTTGTTTGAATAAGATTTATTATTCTTCCTACTCATTTAGTGTCTGGACCACCTCAGATGTTCATCTAACTTTGAATGCAAATACTTTCCTCGCTTTGTTTGTACAACTTGTTCACTGGATTTTATATTACTTAATTTTGAAAGTGTGAATGACGACTACACTTTTTGTTTAGTCAACCAATTTTACTGGATATTTTTATCTTGCATAAAACTTTCCAATTGAAAGCGTGAATGACGACTACACTTTTTGTTTAGTCAACCAATTTTACTGGATATTTTTATCTTGCATAAAACTTTCCAAGTTTAGAGACTTTTACAATCATCGCAAAAATGAGCGGCCAGGAGTTAAGTGCAAGCAGTGTTTTGGTTTTGGGCTTGCTAATTGGAGTTCCAATGTTTTTACCTTTCTGCATACTGTTCTAGAATTAGGGTCCTCTTATGTATATAATCACAAGCCAATCCTCTTACTTTAATAATTTCCTTCTCAGTACTCTTACTGATTGAAATTTATCGACAATGTTGCTAATAATCTTACCAAGAAATTCTGCTTATAGTTTTCAGTCTTCTAATTTTCTAATGACATTTTTATTAGTTTAGCTTTGAAAGAAGGTTTTATTGTATTAGAAGATCGATAATAGGAAAAAGTCCCTCTACTTCTCCAGAAATAATAAAAAGGCAATGTGTTAGGTAGTGAGAAACAATCCATGCAAATGGACATATGTTGTATTTGGGTTCTGGAATTTAGTCAATTATAAATTTGTAAATTGTCAGGGAGTCAGGGATGAGCCTGAAATAATTTAGAACCTCAAGCCTTCTCCAACAAACCAACAATTCATCTTCTCTTCGCAACAGTCTATTCTCTAACTGTGACAAGCTCTCAGTCTCTTTGACTTGGGATAAGCTAGAACAGAGTTGGCCTGAGCTAGAATATGAATGTTCAAGGGCTTATGTACTGATTTCTTTTTTATCATTTAACTTTATCTGACCTTTATTGCAACATTAATCAATGGGACATGCATTTTTTCCTGCTCCCTTTATGCCCCAATTCATTCAATTCGAAGTTCCCCAACATGTATACCCAGAACAAATCAGTTGGTGGAAAGTGCCAAATATTTATAAGTTTACTTGGTATCATGATTGTTGTTTGCTATGTTACATGGACTTATTTTCTCTGATGGAGAAAATAGATTTTAGCTTTTGAAATTGTAAAAAAAACCTTTGTTACTCTGCAGACATTTCATAGATTTGACTTCATTTATTGGGCAGGTACTGAAAATGGAATCCCTTCTCTGTACTTCGAGGTGTGATACTCCTAATTTTGGTGAAGGATGTCATATCAGGGAACAGTTTTCAAGGCCAGATACTGCCAACAATGTTCTAATGGGCTTCCAAGTTGAAAATTTCTTCAACTATTTTGAAGTCAAAATAAATGATGTTCAGGTAAGTTGTCCTGTTCTCCTGAGATTTATATGCCCTCATTACTGATTACTGAAAGTCAGGTCGGGATGCTGCAGTCGAAGTTACTTATTCCTCAGCATCCGCAAACAATTACTATCTTGGACAAATTCAGTGCTTCAATCACTTTGGCGTCTTGCATCATTTCTGATGAATCAATACTGAAACAATTAGGGGTAAGTCAATCCAATGTTCAGCCTATACTAGACTGTAGCATTTGCTATGTTTGGTCTAAACCCACTTGCTTTGTACTTGACAAAAGGAATCATAGTTGGTACAAAAGTAAGCTCTTTACCCCCTGCTAGATTTCTGAGAAGTTAACTGGAGATCAATAATTAGTTTGTGACGGTTTATCACGTGATTTTTTTTAAATTTGATTAACTGCATTGTTTTTCCAGATCAGTGAGATAGGTTACTTTCGTTTCAGCTTTCGTATTTGTGTTTTGGTCGCAGGTTTATATAATTCTTCCGTCAATCCATGCAAACTTTAGCAAATCAATTTATGAAACAATTTTAGCATTCATCAGATATCAACAGATTCTTCAGTCAAGTTCCAGGCTTCTGAAACTGAAATGTTGTAGATCAGATGAAGCCACAGTGATTCTACCTTCTACTTCTGTTTTCGGTTTCTTTATTACGGCAAAGTTGCATTCTGTCTCTTTGCGTGTTGACCTGGAAAATGATGGAGAAAATAGCTCAGTATTAACACTTTCAGTTCAAGCACTAAGTACTAGGTATATTGTTTGCCTGCTTAATCTATAATTTGGAGTCATTGTATCAGGCTCTTTGAGCACTATATCCATACTTTTTGTACTCATACTTTTCTTGTACAAAATTGAAGGTATGCTCATGCAGATTTTCAAGAGTTCTGTCTCTGTACAAAAGCATTGAAAGTTTTTACTTCACCCTTGAATGGTGAAAGTGACAGCCAGATTCTTTGCTTATCTGGCAATCAATTTGATTCTACCTCTGTGGACCAAGAAGGCTTTGATTTCAATGATGAATGTAAAACCACTGAATCATGCTTTTGTTTAAATTATGGAGCTCGCCAAGGTTTCCAGGAGTGTACTATTGGTCTTAATAATACTGAAATCCATTGCAATCCGCATATATTTGGGCTGTTGTTTGGGTTCTATAGCAGAATCACTTCATCTGCTGCTTCTTTTTGTAGCGATGATTCCTTCAGTGGTCTTGCTGTGAAAGGTCAAAACAAAAGGCCAGGTTTTCAGTTCAACAAGTTTGGATTCTCAAATTTCTTTGACACTGGCTCTTCTGACTTTGCTGGCATTTCTTTGGATTGCTACCCGTTCCTTACAATAATCAATACTGGGTCTTTTGGTAGTCTTGAGCGTTCACTCCGTTATGCCAGTCAGGACTGGAGGAAATTGTTAAAGCTAAGGAATGAAGATCCCAATTGTCCAAAACAAAGTTCGGAAAAAGAATGTAAAAGTTCCTTTGATGCAAATTCAGTCCCTGTCTCAGGAAGTTTATGGGATTCAAATGTGTTTAATATTGATTTTAATTTTTCTGAAGTCAGATTTCATTTCCATGATTCTTCTTCTGTTATTGGATCTGTTTCACTCCCCTCCTCCAAGTCTTCAATTGTACTCTATGAGGATACTCTGGATCTGCTTTTTTCCACGGAAGGATTGATTCTCACATCTCCATGGTGGACTAAAACTTTCAGAGAGTTTCTTTGGGGACCTTCATTATCGTATCTGCCTCCTGTGATAAATGTCCGTATTAGGAAAGGAAGTGCTTTTTCATTGACTTCTGAACTTGAAGTAAGCATTGGTATTCAACATGTCTACTGCATTTTGCCACCCGAATATTTGGCCATCATAATTGGTTATTTTTCCTTGCCTGCTTGGAGCTTGGATTTAGGTGAGCAGGCAATGAATGAAGTTCATAGTGGCATTGAAACTGAACGTGGGACTCAGATTTTATATAAGTTTGAGATCTTGGATTGCAGTCTAATTTTGCCAGTTGAACAAGATGACCATCATTTTCTAAAGATAGAACTTCCACAGCTGTATGCTAGTTTTGTCCAAAATTGTGCTTCGGATGGTGTTCTAAAGGACATTCCTCCCCAGTACATGGTTTCATGGCATAATGTTGCAAAAACGACTCACTGTTTAAATTTATTTGGAAGGGATCTAGTTTTGTCCGTTATGTTAGGCAAGGATGATGAATCAGTTAACACTACCCTAATTGCTCCGCTGAGTGCTGATGTTTGGATTAGAGTACCTTGTGAAAGTGAATGCTCCTCAACAAGCTTTTCCAATATTACATCTATCATGTCAAGGATTAGCAAATGTCAACTCATTGCTGATGGTAAGATGTTTTGGCTTTTGTTACTTATGCTGCAGCTTCGATGCTGGTGTTCTCTTTTCAAATAATGTGTTAATCTCCTTCTATGACAGATTGCAACACCCTGAATGGATTTGAGGCGCTATTTACTATCATAAATCATTTAGCTTCTGTCGACAAAGAATCTAAATATTTCACCTCTGATGTCTTGCACTTCCTTCAGTTAAGAAGGAATCTAAAGGAAAATGGTGAATCTCCACCCGATGACATGGACTCTGTGCTTACAGAAATTAAATGTTGCGTTGACTCATTCTCTATTACCTTGTGTCAATCACGAAATGAAATCTCATCAGAACCTGTGGCTAAAGTGGATCTGCATTTCTTGTGCTCTGCATCTTTTATAAATGATATACCAATGACCATGGAGTTCAGTTTCTCATCCTTCACTCTATATTCATTGCTTAATTCTGTCATGTTGGTGCAATGCCTGGACACTTCTTCAAGGTCATCTGCTCTTCACATAAGTTACACGGAATCCCGTCAGGGTGGAAAACAACTTCAAATAACCCTTCCTTCCCTTGATATTTGGCTACACATTTTTGACTGGATTGTGTTCATCGATTCTTGTTACTCTTGTGCTCAAAGAATGACACAAAACAATGTCATGGAGGTAGCACCTAAGACCCCAGCTAAAGATATTGTTGATCCTCTGGGAGATCATGCAGCTCATGCTTTACAAGCTTCTGATGAGAATTCAGGTATGGAAAACACAGTAAAGAATAAAAGACTGGACCTTTTCCTCACATTGAAGTCAGAAGATATTGGCCTTACCATTCACCTTCCGGCAGCCATGGGTGAATCTAGGATAGGGAATATTCAAGACAGGAGGCCTCAAAATGTTTCATCTTGCTCTGAAGGGAAAAGCTATAAGTTTATTGTACTTAGTACACATAGCCGAAGTTTTAAATTAGCCTTGGTTGGTAGAAATCTAAAATTCAAGTTCACTCTGGAGAAGATATGTGGTTCCTTGGGAACTTGTGAAGGAAAAAGCATTACCAATTGGCCTTTCTTCCAGTTTTCCCAAATCAATGTGACAAGTGAGATCTGTAGAACTCAAGCAGAGCTTCTTAATATCAATCTGGGGGTTCAGTGTGATCGTGTGGATGTATGGCTTTCTCATCGAGTGCTGTGCTTCTGGTTTGATGTTCAGTTTGATACTCTTGAAGTAGGATCATCTCAATCTTTGTATGGCAGCATAGATTTTAGAATCCAGTTGAGAAAAGCTTCACTTTTGATATCTGATGAAAGGGTATGCATGCTTTCTACAACCTATGTTTCATATCATTTGATTTTGGACTGTTCTTACCAACATGAATGGCAATTAAAATTCTGCTCTATTGTGAACCTGTGGTAGTAGTTTTCTTCTGGCCATTTGATTTTTCATCTTTTCAATTTATGGCATGAATACTGCTCCAAAACTATTTGCTCGTAAAGTTTGTGGTTGGATTCATTTCTTTGGACTCTTTGCATGTTTATTTTTTCTCTTATACAGGATGATTTTTCTTAAGATGTAAGGCTTTGAATTGGCTTATGTTCCGTTTCTTTGTGAAAAATTAACAAGGAGACACACTAAGAAAGAGGTGGATTGTGTTAGCTTTGTTAGAAGTTTCAGTAATTCAAATTTTGTGTAACCAAAGTTGTTATTTTGGATAGAAAATTTAGTGAACTGTACCTTGCAGTGTTTGAAATAAAGATTGGATATTTGTTCTCTTTGCTGGGTACCCTAGAATTATTGACCAATTAGTTGTGGTCCCTCTATTTTCTGATATTTTTATTAGGAAATGAATTGGATTTTGGAATATTGTATTGCATTCTGGTAAATATATGTACATTATTCTAAGCATTGTTATACATTTGGTCAAGGATTCTCAATGTTCTTTGGCAAGTTAACATATGCTCCAAGTTGTTTATCAAAACTTTACTCTATCGTCAGGTATACTTTGTTACAAACAGTGGATTAGGTATAAAAAATTCCAGTTTCATTTCTGTGGGTTTAGATTTCTCTGGTACATCTCAAACATTTGCATACAAATTCTTGCAGAGACATCACACTTAGTGATGTATATAGAACATGAAATTTCTTTTTGCATGATTAGCCACATCTCTCATGTTCAAGTGAAATTTCTTGTTTCTCCATGCTTAGGATAGTTCATTCTTCTCTTATAATATTCAATAGTTCTAGTGGAACTTGAATAGGTAGTCTTTTGTTTTTGATGGGGCGTGATCTAAACAAAAGTGTTAGTCCAATCGTGTTCAGCTAAGATTTTGTAATAGAAGTGTTAAGAATCAAATAGTGTTCAACTAAGATTTTGAAAGTGTTTTCCAGTTTGGTTGAGGTAATATCAAATCCAAAGTAATTATCATTTGAATGGTTCTATAGTTCAATCTTAGTTTTCAACAAAATTTCAGCTACTCACCAAAATCAAGACAACTATCTGCATACGGTCACTAAAAATCACATCTTTTATTTGGATTTTCCCCTTCATGCTAAAATTTTAATGTTAGAATTCTTTATAATGTTTTTGCTTCTTACACTGAAAGTGTTTTTTATTATGTCAAACAACTGAGTATCTTGCAGTAAATTTCTTCCTGTGTGCTTCCTGTGTGACAATGAGCAAAACCGAAGTCCATTTTTTTGTTATTTATGTCGCTTTTTTCCTCCCCCTTGTTTAGTGGAGCTGTCGTGGACCATTGTTGGAGATTCTTTTGAGGAACATTGAGTTGCATATCGTTGCAACTCCTAACAGTATTGAGTGCTCAACTGGTAGTCATCTTGAAGTGAACTACAACAACATACATAAGGTGTATGAAACTCTGGAGATGTTAATGCCCTTAACACTTTAAATATGTCAATTTGCTGATAACTTCTGTATATGTTGAAGGTACTGTGGGAGCCATTTGTTGAACCTTGGATTTTTCAGATAGATATTAAAAAAAAAAAAGAGATGACTGCTTTCTTAAGTAGTTCTGATACCACAGAGATGAATCTCACGTCAACTGCAAAGCTTAATTTGAACTTTACAGAGTCTCTTATTGAGGTATGTTGACAGGCTAGTATATGTGCACCCTCAATCATTTTTCTGCTGAGCAGGCATGCCTTGAAACATCATTAGAAATTCAATCAACCCTATTTCCTTGTATTGCTAAATGGTACAAAAACAAACATCACATTGGTGGACTAAGCAAAATAGAATCTTTCAAGAAAGAACATATTTGACATTGATCACATATAATTTTCCTGCATATGCTTACCAATGACGCTTGATTTAGGTTTAGATGCTTATATTGGATGCCTAAGTGCATGTTATAGAATAGAGTTTTTTGATCTTTGAGCATAGAATTGATGTCATGTCATTTAGGTTTAGATGCTTTTATTGGTGGCTTGAGTACATGTTATTGAATAGAGTTTTTTTTATCTTTGAGCATAGAATTGATTTCATCCAGTGAGCCTCCATACATTTTGCTTAAGACACGAGGATTTTGAAGAAATGTTCCATAGACTGGGCACATCATGAAATGACAAAATCATTTCCAGAAATTTCTTTGGTACATTCTCTTGATGATTTTTTTTCTCCAAAAGTGTGCTTTCAGGACAATTGAGATGGTTAAGGATGCTTCATCCTCAAGGCAACCAAATGAACTCTCTGAAGATCAAAGTTTCTCTGCCCTGAAGTTTACAGAAAACATACATGAAGGAAGATATGCACCTTATGTACTGCAAAATTTCACTTCTTTGCCTCTAGTATACCATGTCATAGAGGGACTCGTTAATCCTGATGACTTTGATTTGTCAAAAGTGAAGGACGGGAAATTTGTACTTCCAGGTGCTTCTGTTCCTATTTTTCCGAACGAAACCCCTGAGGAGTTGATCTTTCGTCAAAGGCCTGCACAATCTTCTGACAGACTCAATGAAAAGCCTTCAAATGGAGTTATTCATCACTTTATGAGTATTCAACTTGATGGAACATCTCTACCTTCAGCTCTAATATCAATGGATCGTATAGGACTGACCCTTTTTGAGGTTGATTTCTCTAAAGCATCAAACAAAGTAGCTGCTGCAAATGTGGGGCACCCACCAACATATGAGATGCATCCTGATGAGAATGCTAAATCCAATACTGCAAGTGGTTTTGTTGTTCCTGTTGTGTTTGATGTTTCAGTTCAGCGCTACAGCAAGTTAATACGGTTGTATTCAACGGTATATAAGTGATTTTTCTTGTTGCATCTATTTCTTATTTAATCAACATTAACCCATTTTGTTGCTGATTTAGGTCATACTTTCTAATGCTACATCAATGCCATTGGAACTGAGGTTTGATATTCCATTTGGAGTCTCTCCTAAGGTATGGACATATGGACTGCTTTCCTGCTAGTAAAAAATTTGATGGTACGTTCTCATACATATCAGTTAGAACATCCCAAGCAAAATTTCTGAGCCACTACTTTTGTGAAGCAAACTGGTTTTAGGTGGCCAGAACTTTAGGTTCAAGTTGTAGAGCTTGCTACTTTGACATTGTTGAACAACCTATGTTCTTAAACTTCTTTTATGTGGGACATCACAACTGTAATTTCATTGTTTCAGATCCTTGATCCAATATATCCTGGTCAGGAGTTTCCGTTGCCTTTACATTTGGCCGAAGCTGGTCGCTTGCGCTGGCGTCCCCTTGGAAGTTCTTACCTTTGGAGTGAAGTATATGACCTATCAAATATCCTTTCACAAGAGAGCAAGCTTGGTTTTCTTCGACCATTTGTTTGTTATCCATCTCACCCTAGTAGCGATCCATTCCGGTGTTGTATGTCAGTTCAAAATTTTAGCTTGCTTTCATCCAACAACCCAAAAAAACATTCATCTCTCCGTGTTGATTACACGCATAAAGGGTTGGCTGAAAGCTACAAGCATGATAGTGGGAAGTTAAAAAAGAATTGTATCCATCTAGTGACTCTAAGTACTCCGTTGGTGGTGAAAAACTATCTTCCTGATCCAGTATCATTGACACTTGAGAGTGCTGGTGTGGCTTGCACTGCATTGCTTTCAGAGGTATGAAAATTTTAGTGAAATGATGCTGTTATATGCAAATTTCATTTTTATTTATAATCTGAAGAGAACGTGATATATTTCTCTTTTGTCCTTTTCAGTTAGAAATGTCCTTTTATCATATCGATCCTTCACATGATGTGGAACTGCAGTTCTATATGCATGGATTCAAATCTTCATCTTTGAAGTTTCCACGTGCAGAAACCTTCAGCACAATGGCTAAGTTTAATGGAACTGTTCTTTCTCTAACTGAGACCATAACCTTTGATAGTGACACATCTCACGGTGGCATACCTTTTTCTCTGGTTTTAAACGTAGTTTCGTTAGATTTAGGTTCTAGTTTTTGGATGATATCTATTTTCTAAAAACATTCATGTTTCCTTGTCTAGGTCCGCTATATGTAGCAGTGGAGAAAATGATGGATGTATTTTCTGGTGCACGGGAACTCTTGATTTTTGTTCCCTTTTTGATTTATAATTGCACCGGTCTCCCAATTAACATTGCAGAATATGCCGCAAATATGAAGGAAAAAGTTTTCACCATTCCATCCTGTTATAATTTGATTCAACAAGAAGTGCTTCAGCACAACAAAGATGGGCTTTGTCTTTTAGCATCTGACCTTGATGTATTTTCTAATGCTCATTTGAATGATGGCTTAGAGTGTTCTTCCTCTAAAAATAACATGTTCGTGGTCAACAAAATTTACAAATCACATCCTAGGGGATTTATGTGTAAACCTTCCATTTTGAGTGATGCAGGGAAACCCGTGTTCAACCAACTAGAAGAGCATAAATTCAACAGCCAAAGAGATGCTCTCAATATACATTCCAATGGTGGATCAATTGGGAGAGATTCTGGCCTTGATAGTACCAATCATCAAAAGGCTAAGGCTTGCATGTATTCGCCACGGGCAATTTCTTCAGCAAGTGAAATAATGGTCAGGGTTGGTGCTTGCCTGCGCGAATGTTTTGTGGAAAATGTCCCAAATTCTTCATGGTCAGATCCATTTCTCCTTATACCACCAAGTGGTTCAAACACTATTCTTGTGCCGCAGTCATCTTCAAATGCTGCATTTATTGTCTCTGTGACTTCCAATACTATTGCGGGTCCGGTAACGGGGGAGACACGAGCTATTATATTCCAACCCAGGTTGTAATGTTGCCATTACTACTAGATTAGATTTTTACTTTTAGATCTTTTGTACTCATATGAGCTCATTGTTGTCAATACTGTTGACTTTATTCTGCAGATATGTCATTTGTAATGCATGTAGCAAAGACCTGTGTTATAAGCAGAAAGGAACTGATTATCTCCATTATTTGGACATTGGACGGCATTCTCATCTTCACTGGACCGATACAGCAAGGTATTGTTTCTGTGGGGACTACATGCCACATATTCTTAATCTTTTATATGATCAGGGTTTAAGATTTAGGGTACTTAATGTTAATTGTTCCACTATAAAATAGCCTGATGTTAGTCCTTCTTAGTGAGCGTCCTTCACTGAGTTGACATGATCCACGTGGACTATGTCTTTACGTCTTAGGACTTGTGAGTTAGAAAAACAGAAAGTGGAGCGTAACTGACAATGCTTTAAATTACATTCAAGGAGAAATTTCATGTCCAAAATCCCACTTCTCTTGTGGAATCTTTTCAAGAATCGTGATAAGTTAAAGCTGACCTTATAAGAGGAAGATTGAAGAAGCACAATGTGTGTGATCAGTGCTTGATTGAAGAAGAGAAGATCGTGGTATTTGATCCAATACTTTTAACAAGCTCCATAGAGTTGGATGATGTGTTGGGGAAAAACCTGATTTTGAGAGGGGGAATTTGGAGGATAAGCAAACAAAATTATGATGGGTTAACTGGATAAATTGTGATCACGGGAAATTTGGTGGCAGGCATGTAGATATAGTTGTTCAGGGCTCTGTTTGTGGTGATAGCAAGGATGGGAGAGAAAAAGAATAAGAAAGTGAGACGGGTTTGTGTGTTGGTTTGGTGATGTTTATGGTGGTGATTTTGGGTTTTGAGCCCCAAGAAGGTGGCACTTGCTACTGCTAGTTTTACTTTTCTTCATATTTTCCTTTAACATGTTGGGAATTATGTCCCTTATGGGCTTGAATGGTGTTCGACTGTGGGCACAGTATCAAAAATTTTGATTAAAAAGTTATTTTATTATTTTTTAAAAACGAATGTGCCAATAAAAGAAACTTAGTTATGAACAGAAATTGGGTTACTTGCAGGCCAATAAAAAGATGGGGGTTCGATGGAGATGGAACTGTAGTTCTAGTAAGTGTAAAAGAGGATGGAAGAAAAGCCAAAATCAAAACTAAGATGAGGAAGTTGGTGCAGAAGAAGTTGCATGATGGAAAGAAAGGAAAAGGAGTTAGGGAAAAGAATTAGATGCAGGCAATGGTGCTAGATTGTAAAGACTGTACTACAGGGTGTTCTAATTAGGTTAACGGTGGGGGGATTTCGGACTTGGAATTTCTCCTTAACTATAATTTAAATCATCATCCATTCTCTCTCTCTCTCTCTCACACACACACAGAGACACACATACACACTCTGTTCTTTTTTTGGTTAATCCTACATGTCTCAAGAATTAGAGACAGCCCATATGGCATGTCGCGTCAACTCATTAACTGTAATCACTAATGGGAAATAATATTTGATTACATTTGATACAAAATGAACTTTGGACTAATTTGGATAATTTGTCTGAAGTTTGAGATTAAAATATTAATTTTTCCTTGTTGCTGCCTATCCAATACTGTTATAGAAAGACATTGTCATTGCTGTTGGTATCAGGCACAGCAAAGTAACTTTGCACAGTACTATGTTAAATTGGAGCCCATGATCTATGTGGCTTACAGATTTACTTGTTGAGTTTGTACTTCTGTTTACTATTGTTACACTAGCAACAAGACTCATCACATAAACACTCAATTTGCAGTTATGTTTTCATCTTACTCTCCATTTACTTTTCCTTGCCTTTTCCATCTAATTCCTGTTGCAGAGAGCTGTTGGTTTCCATTCGTTTTAATGAACCTGGATGGCAATGGTCAGGCAGTTTCTCCCCAGATAGTCTAGGTGATACCCAAGTGAAGATGCGGAGTTATGTTTCTGGTGCATTAAGCATGATAAGGGTGGAGATCCAGAATGCTGATATCTCCACTAAAGATGAAAAAATTGTTGGGAACCTCCATGGAAATTCTGGGACAAACTTGATACTCTTGTCAGATGATGATATGGGGTTTATGCCATACAGAATAGACAATTTCTCAAAGGAGGTTCGTTGTATAATGTCACTGATTTCAGTTGCTTTTTCTTTAATCGACACATCAGGATTCTATTTTTAGTTTTGAGTTGAGCACCTAAACAGAAGATGTTTTACCTTTTCTTTTCTGTAGTATCACTATTGGATAAAGCAGAACTTCACCTAGAAATAGAATGTGGTGCTTCCATGTTGTATTATTTCCATTGGACAGTTAGACTATATGCTGTTAGAGTGGCTAAAGAAGTTAGTCAAGGAACTGACCTAAGGGTGTGTTGGCGCTAAAGCAGGGCACCAAAAAAGGATTTCTAGTCCACCCACTATGAACTTCTAACCTTATTTAACTTGGATCAAAATTTATCAATTATGAAGACTTCTATTTAATTCACTTTTCTAATAATTTTTGTTAATGTTGAATTTCTATTTATCCATTAATTAGAAGATCTAAGAAAGAGCTACATCAATAGAAATGAAGTCCCATGCATTTCAAACAGCTTCACTATGCTTCTTCTTCTTCTTCTTTTACCACTTACTATGGCTCCAATTATTAGCATATACAATGCATGATAAAAATTAATGAATTGCAACTTAAGCATGTTACGTATTTATTTGAAAATCACAAATATAAATTTTATTTTCCAAAAGTGCCTTGTTTCACTTAATGAAGCTCTTTTTTGGTGCCTTGGGCAATCTATTGGTCTAAGCACCTTAGCACCTTGATGGTGCTTAGCGCCTTTTACTTCCTTGGTTAGAATTGGTGTCTTGGGGTTGAGCTCCTGACATCAGCCTTATGTTGCACAATTTGAAACTTCCCTGCATCAGTCCATATATAGTCTATTACTATTACTTCTTCAATGTACATTTGCTTCTTTGCAGAGGTTACGGGTTTATCAACAACGATGTGAAACATTTGACACTATTGTTCAACCTTACACTTCCTGCCCTTATGCATGGGATGAACCCTGCTATCCACATCGTCTCTCAGTTGAGGTATGCATCATCTATTTCTCTTTCTCCACTCTTTGAATTATGATGATTTTTGCTTGGATTAGCATTTATCCTTCGTTTGAAACAAGGTAATTGGAGAGCTTATTGTTGGGTCATATGCTCTTGATGATCTGAAAGAGTACATGCCTGTTTACTTGAAGTCAAACTCTGAGGTATGTTCTATATCTGTTACTTAACATGTACACAGATGCTAGAAATGGTACTCACAAATTAGCTCCATAGTGCAGTTAGTTCTGGAAGCTAAGAAAGACACAACAGACACGACTAGTGTCGTGCTATATAGCCATTACACAATTGTCAATAGTGGTAATTAAGATGGGCCAATCACAATGGACCAATTTTTGTTTTCATAATTATATATTGTTGAGATACTAAACAGCTGCAAATAGATTATACTTAGATGTAGATAGGCTGTAAATAGATAAGATAAGATAAGTTTGAAATCCCTTAAATTAAGGCATTACATTAGATAGCTTTAGATAACTTTCCAGATTTAAATTCCTACTTGTAATGTCCTATATATGGCTGTATACTCCTATTCAATATATGAGAATATATGAAAATTCTTTCCCACATAGTATCAGAGTCGTAAGGCGTCTTTTTCTGGGATTTGTCCTTTGAGCAGCCTTCATTGCTGCACTACCGAAACCCTATTTTTTGATTCTTTTCTTGTGTGTTCCAGCCTCTCTCGTTGCATTCCTCCCTACCTCTCTTGTGTGATTCTCATTAGGGTAGCCTTGATTGCTGCAGTATCTTCTTCTTAATCATGTCAACCTCTCAAACCTCTATCTCCACTAGATCTAGCCCTCCAAAAGAAAGTCAAAGGAGTGTTATGCTTGAACCACAAACCATGGACGGGTCAGCCTTATTAGCAAAAACTGATCATTAGGACAAAGGAAAAAGTGATCTATCTAAGCATTCTGGTAGAGAAAACAGGGGAAGGAGAATAAGGACAACCTCTGGTGCACCCACTGCAAGAAACCGAGGCACACAAAGGAAACATGTTGGAACATACACAGTAAACCACCAAGCCGAGAATAGGGAAACCGTGGGGGACACCAGAGACCCCAAGCACATATGGTAGATCAATCCAAAGTTAAGGAAAATTCAGGAACAATGGAATTAAACAGTGAAGAAATTGAGAAGCTGAGAAGCTTGTTGGAGACTATTGAAAAACCTTCTAAGACTTGTTCTTTGGCTCTTTCAAGTAAATCTTTACTCCCTATTTGCATGAATGCTTTAGAAAATCTTCATACCAATTCTTGGATAATAAACTCGGGTGCCATAGACCATATGACACCCACATCTCAGTTCTTTCACACTTATACCTCATGCCCAAGTAAGAAAAAGATTGTAGTGGCCAATGGCTCTCTAGTTACTATCGCAGGTTTTGGAGATATACACATCACACCTACCCTTATTCTAAAAAGGTTCTCCATATTCCAAAAATGTCAGCTAGCCTACTTTCTATTCAAAAGCTTACCCATGATCTTAAATGTTATGCTACTTTCTTTCCTGCTCACTGTGTTTTCCAGGATTAGGTCTCGGGGAGGAGGATTGGACTTGCTAAGGAAAGGGGTGGCCTCTACCTACTTGAATTGCCTCAAAGAGTTAGGAGCAACCTATCTTTGTCATTTCTTAGTTCCTTAAATAAAGATACCATTTGGCTGTATCATCTACACCTAGTTCATCCATCTTTTAAAGTTTTAAAGGTCATGTTTCCTCATTTGTTTCAAGGATTAGATATTTCTGAATTTCGTTGTGATGTTTGTGAATTTGCAAAACATACTCGAGTATCTTTTCCTATTAGCAATAAAAGAAGCTCTCATCCTTTTCATTTGATTC
>JANIHZ010000001.1:51180877-51194089 GCA_027478365.1 Erythroxylum rufum
AAATATTCTTTGGATTTCTGTTCTGAGATTTACGATATGTAATATATGTGTGTGGGTTTGAGTTACTAAATAAAATACATATCAGTGTGATGTTTGGTTTTGTTTGTTCTGTCTTGGGTGGCATCCATGTATCCTCCTAGGGGGTATTTGGGTATTACATAAGTACTTAGGGACATTTATAGAAAACATGATTGCACGAGCAACTTCCAAAAGATTCTTATTTTTTCATTCAACAATGACATTTTGTTGTGGTGTATCAACATAGGAATTTTGATGGTGAATTCCTTTTTCAATGAAAAATTTATGAAGAACACCTTTGAAATATTCTGTTTCGTTGTCAGAGTGGAGAATTCCAATTTTTGTTCCAAAAAGATGTTCAACCATAGAGTAAAACATTTTAAATAAATTTTCAACCTCTAATTTTTGTGACATTAGATAAACCCAACATAAACGAGTATGGTCGTCGATAAAAGTCACAAACCATTTTTTATTCGAAAGCAAATTAATCCTCGACAGACCCCAAATATCGCTATGAATTAAGTAAAAAGGCCTTAAGGACTGATACCCTTTAGGAGGATAAAAAGTTATATAACTCTTAGATAAAATGAAATTTTCACAATAAAACTTAGAACAATCCAAACCCTTAAATAAAGTAAGAAATAGTTTTATAAGATAAGGAAAACTAGGATGGCCAAGTCTGTAATGCCAAAGCATAATCTTATCTCTAACAGAGGAAGAACTCATACTACTTAAACCACGTGTTTCTTTATTCTTGGATTTTTGATCTTCAAAGAAATAGAGGCCATTGATTAGCTTAACACTGCTAATTGTCTTCCCCGAATTCAGTTTCTGAAAGATACAATAGGAATCAAAGAAAGTGACACGACAATTAGAATCTCTGGATAATTTGCTGACTGATAGCAAATTATAGGTCAATTCTGGAACATATAATACATTTCGTAAGGAAACATTTAGCAAAAGATTAACCGCGCCTTTTCTAGCTATTGGTGATCCATCTACTATACAAATTTTTTCATGGCCAGAACAAGGGTAATAAGAATGAAACAAATTAGATAAGCTAGTCATATCATCATAAGCTCCCGAATCTATGATCCAAGGAGTGGAATGATTAAATGAATGACACGACCTGCTTGTGCCGCGAAGCATTAGGAGCACTAGATGAACCCGAACTAGACTTTAACAATTTTAGGAGTTGATCAATCTGCTCTTTGTTAAAGGGGGTTGAACTAGCCTCATGTACAGTGGGGTTTTTCTTAAAATTTCCTTCATGAGAGCCCTTCCAATTTTTTGGTTTTCCATGTATTTTTCAGCATGTCTCATGCGTGTGGCATGGCTTGTTCCAGTAGTCACACCAGACACGGTCTTTGTCACCCGATTTCCTTCCCAGACCACGTCCAGAACTTGAACCAATAGTTAGGGCCGGGTTTTCAACAGGATTACCTAGCCCCTTTTTTCCTAGTATGACTATACGATGGCTCCCTTTACGACGGACTTCAGAAAAAAAAAACTTATTCGAATGATGGAAGTGGCTACCTACCAATAATCCTGCCTCTAACCTCATCAAACTTAACATTAAGGCCAATAAGAAATTTAAAAATACGGTTATCTTCCAACATTTTCTTATGGTGATTACAATCACCAGAACACTTCCACTCATAATCATTAAAAAGATTCAGGTCTTGCCAAAGACGCTTCAAAGAATTAAAATACTTAGTGACGTTATCCTCACCTTGGTGAATTTCTTTGAGTTTCAGAGTCAACTCATATACCTGAGATTGATTTCCCAAGTCCGAGTACATTTGGTTGACGTTGTCCCAAAGCTCCTTCGCTGTGTGGTAGCATAAGCAGTTAGAACTGATGTCCTCCTCCATCGAATTCACCAGCCAAGTCATTACCATTGAGTTCTTTGCATCCCAAGTTGAGTAAGCAACATCACTAGTTGCAGGCTCCTTCTTTTCTCCTATTAAATAGCCAATTTTTTCTTTGCCTCGGATGTTTATGCGCATGGACTGAAACCAACGCAGGAAGTTCTCTCCATTTAACTTTATTAAAAGACAAAAGACTTTATTGGAGATGTGAAATATTTTTCTCATTCAGTTCGGTTGATGTCATTGGTATATATACAGTTACAATAGTAAAGAAGTTAGTATATACAGATATTTTAGGGATGCTAAATATCTTTACTAACTAAATTGATTTTACAAGGACTCTTTGTTACAACTAAACCATATTTGTTGGTGGTAGGATAGACTTCGTCCTTATCTCCAATACCCTCCCTCAAGCGAAACCGGTTGTAGCAAACAGAGAGCTTGTTGCGGAGAAAGAGAAACCAAGCTGTTGGTAATGGCTTGGTAAGAGCATCTGCAATCTGACTAGTCGTGGAGATGTGCTGAATGCATAACCGTTTGTTGGCTAGTTGCTCGCGAACAAAGTGAAAATCGATTGGTACACCCATGAAAAACAGGATTTGCAGCTAGATAGGTGGCGCTAATATTGTCACACTATAGCACTGGAGGCGAGGAAAGTTGAACACCAAGTTCAGTCAAAAGCTTTTGAATCCATAGCAATTCAGCAGTGGTGTTGGCTAGACTGCAAAATTCAGACTCGGTGCTTGAGCGAGATATTGTACGTTATTTTTGAGAGCTCCAAGAGATTAAGTTAGGACCAAGATAGATATAAAAAGCCCCTTGAGATCGGCGATCATCACGAGAGGTAGCCTAGTTAGCATTTGAATAAGCATGAACTGACAATGTAGAGCTTGGTCGAAAGAGAAGTCCATGCGTCATTGTGCCTTTTAAGTATCGAAGAATTCGTTTAACAGCAGTTTAGTGACTCTCTGTTGGTGCTTGCATGTATTGACACACCTTGTTCACTGCGAAAGCAATCTCCAACCTAGTTATTGTGAGATATTGGAAAGCGCCGACAATGCTGCGATAGCCAGTAGGATCAGAATGTGAAGTGCCAGAAGCAACAAGGTTTGTAGCAAATGCCATTGGGGTAGATGCAAGTTTTGCCGAGTCCATCTTGTACGAACTAAGAGATCATGAATGTATTTATGTTGACATAGAAAAAGACCAGCAGAGCTAAGAGTTACTTCAATGCCAAGAAAGAAGTGGAGAGGGCCTAAATCTTTCATAGAAAAAAATTGACTTAAAGATGAGACAATAGATGTAATTTCTGTTTCTGAAGAACCCGTAATGATGATGTCGTCGACATAAATCAGAATAAAAATGACAAAGGTGGCAGTTTGTCTAATAAAGAAATAGGCATCTGTTTGTGATTCATGAAATTGCATTTGGAGAAGACGAAACCGAAGCTGCGTAACCCATGCACGTGGCGCTTGCTTAAGACTGTACAAAGATTTATAAAGACGAAAAACATAATTTGGAAAACGAGGATCAATAAAGCCAATTGGTTGCCGCATATAAACCTCATCATTAAGAACACCGTAAAGAAAAGCGTTAGAAACATCTAACTGTTTGATCGGCCAATTGTACTGAACTGCTAATGTAAGAACAAGGCGAATGGTTGTTGGCTTGACCACAGGACTGAATTTTTCATCATAATCAAGGCCATGTTGTTGAGTGAAACCCTTTGCCACCAAACGTGCTTTAAATCGATCAATAGAGCCATTAGGCTTGCATTTAATGCTAAAAACCCATTTTTTTCCAACAACATTTTTGCCCATGGGAGGAGGTACAAGACTCCAAGTATGATTAGTGATTAAGGCGTTGTATTCTTCGACCATTGCAACACGCCACAGAGGGTCCTTGGATGCTGTGGTGTAACATAAAGGTTCAGATTCAAGAAGGGAAGTGGCTGTCATAGCATACTTAGGATTCGGTTTAGTAATCCCTGACTTGGCACATGTTTGCATTGCATGTGTGACAGTGGTTGGGGTTGAAGAAATAGGAGTGGAATTTGTGACAGGAGAGGATGATGGCGTTGAGATTGTGGACGATTGGTTGTGTATGAAATTTTACGTGGCAACGTGTGTTAGGGATTGGAAGTGGACATTTGTTGGTGTTGGAGAGAAGCAAGGAAAGAAAACTAGAGGTGGCCCAAGGATAGATGGTTGGGTGGGTGGCTCTGGAGAATTAGACTGTGTTGTGGCAAAAGGAAACTCCATCTCATTAAAAACCACATTACGAGAAATATAAATTCTATTTGATTGTAGATGCAAACACTTATAGCCCATGTGCTTACTACTATAGCCGAGAAAAACACACTTGGCTGAACGAAATTGTAGCTTATAATGATTGTAGGGATGCAAGTGTGGGAAGCACGCACAAGCAAAAATCCGAAGAAACTTGTAATCAGGCTGAGTGTTAAAAAGCTTTTCCTATGAGGATAGATAATTAAGCACTTTGGTAGGTAACATGTTGATGAGAAAAGTTGCTGTCTCAAAGGCTTCAAGCTAATAAATCCAAGGCACTGAGGCCCGAGCAAGTAATGTAAGACCCATTTCAACAATATGACGATGTTTGCGTTCCGACAAACCATTTTGTTTGTGAGTGTGAGGACATAAAATACAATGAGTAATGCCACAGGATGCAAACACAGAGGATAGGGGTTTATATTCAGTATCGCCATCAGTTTGAAGACACTTAATACGACAGCCAAAATAATTTTCAACTTTATTCTTGAATATGAGAAAAACTGAAGGAACTTCAGACTTAGAATGTAAAGGAAAAATCCAGGTAAACTGACTAAAACCATCAACAAAATGTAAATAGTATTTAGCACTAGAGACAGAAGAAAAAGGAGCAGGTCCCTAAACATCCGAATACACCATTTCCAAAGGCTGAGTATAGCTAGTACTACTAGGAAGAAAAGGAAGTGTATGGCTCTTCCCAAGTTGACATGAGTCACAGAAATCAGAATTGCGGCTAGCCACTAGTAAGGCAAACTTTGTAGTAATACTCTGAGTGATGGCAGAAGACAGATGTCCAAGACGCTGGCGCCAAACAGAAGTAGAAACATGTTCACCAATAAATGCTGCAGAACGAAAACTATTATGTGACATAGACTACTGTGGTTGGAGCTGATACAAACCATTTTTAAGTGCGCCCTGAAGAATTACACGCCCCGTCTATTTTTCCTGAACATAGAAACCAGAGGAATCAAAAAGAAATGTGCTATTGAAATCCTTGCAAAATTGAGATACAGATAATAAATTCTTCTTAATGGATGGAACATGTAATACATTACGAAGATAAAGGCCACCATTTTGTGAAGGTAAGAAAGAAGAACCAATATGAGAAATGGCTAAACTTGAACCATTTCCAACAACCACAGTGTTAGATCCAAAATAGTCGGAATGCATATTAAGATTGTCGAGATCTGCAGTTAAGTGATTTATAGCACCATAATCAGGATACCAGTTTGGATCCGAGGGAGCAGCAATAGAAGTGACATAAGCTGAGTGTTGCGAAGAGGGGCTATGATATGTAGTATCAAAATGACGCTGATAAGTAAGGACAGTGTGACCTTGATATCCACAAAGTTGGCATTGCACAGGAGGACGGTGTGATACAGAAGATTGATTATATTGGAAATGACCAGGTCCATGACCGCGACCGCGACCATTAACAACACCTCAGGTTCCTCTGTTTTGACAAGTAGAAGTAACAAAAGCATGATCAACTGAAGAATCTGCTTGTTTGACGGCAACATTAGTGGCAAGAGAAACATCATCAATTGGGCGTTGTTGGCGTTAAAGGCGACGCTCATAATTAAGTAGCATGATGTGGAGTTGAGAAGATGTAATTTCATCAAATTTTGTATAAACGGAGACCACAAACGAATCATACACAACCCCAAGACCATTGAGAGTATGGTCAATAATATTTGCATCAGGAATAGAAAAACCAACAGTTGCAAGAGAATCAACAAGACTTTTTATATGCTTAAGATAATCTTCCATAGACAAAGAGCCTTTGGTGAGATTGGCAAGTTCGGTTTTAAGATCATGCACACGCGACCTAGAGGCAGAGGCATAAAGTTGTTTTAATGTAATCCAAACGGAAGAAAATGTGTCGCAGCTGACAACCTGTGCAAGTATACTTTTAGTTAGAAAAGAAAGAATCCAACGAATAATGAGTTGATCTTGTTCATACCATGCAAGATATTCAGAATTGAGTTCTATCATAGCATCAGAATTAGCAGTAAATTTTGGAGGACAGGGAAAAGTGCCATCAACATAGCTAAGAAGCCTGAGTCCACAAAGAGTAGGAAGAAATTGGGCACGCCAAAGAAGATAATTAGAGCCATCAAGTCGTATAGAAATATTGTTAAAGATATTTTTTGATTGGAAAAGTGAAGACAGAGATGATGGGGATGGTGTAGAAGAAAAAGAAGAAGAAGAAGCAGTGGCCATGAGAGAGAGAAAGAGGCTTGAGTCAAAAAGGGTGGCTCTGATACCATAAAAGACAAAAGACTTTATTGGAGATGTGAAATCTTTTTCTCATTCAGTTCGGTAGATGTCATTGGTATACATACAGTTACAATAGTAAAGAGGTTAGTATATACAAATATTTTAGGGATGCTAAATATCTTTACTAACTAAATTGATTTTACAAGGTCTCTTTGTTACAACTGAACCAGATTTGTTGGTGGTATCAGAGCCTTTGTGACCAAGTGGTCGTAAGTTCAAATCCTACCACCCACTTACTATTCAGTACAAGGTAGAGTGAGCCTGTGAAAGTTTCAAGCCCAAAGAGCTTTCACTTGAAGGGGTGTGTTAGTGAATATATAAAACCAATTAAGTTGGTCTCACACAACAGCTTAAGTTATTGTAGTAAAACGGTTACTTAACATTTATAGTCTTGATTTGAATGGAATGAGACTCTAAAGAAGGGGCTATAGCGGCGGGAATTGAAGGTTGAGTAGTTGCGGGTATAGACAAGCCTACAGGAATATTCTTAGCAGCACTTATAGTTTCGGAGATATCTGACATGATTTGGTGAAGTAGGTTTACCGGGAAAGGTATTTCTACTCTGATACCATAAAGACGTAAATTGGCTAAATAATTTTCATTGATCAGAATTGTTACAATTTAAAGTTGTATAAAAGAGCTAAATATGGTAAGTACCCTAAAATTAAGAAACTGATTTACAGCCTAATTGACAACTGTTTAGACGCTTATTTTGGGCATAATTTACAAGGCAACAGTACATTAATTTACAACCTAATAAAAAGAAGAAAATCTTGCAACAATAAAATGTATCTGGAATTGCATTTATTGCTTTGCTTTTTACATTTGAAAAGATTTATAAACTTTCTCATCAAAATAATTTTCAATAACTTGAAGTAATAAATAATAACTAAAATAAATAATAAATAGAATATAAAAAGGAAAAAATAAAAAAGATAATCAGAAATGAAAAATAAAAAAAGGAATTAGAAAACAATACAAGGAGTTAAATAGAGAAACATATAAATGGCAATAGATTAGGTTGAGTTCAGATTTCCTATAACTCAAATTTGGCACTTTTTTTTTGAAGTCAAAACTTGACCTAAATCGTGATCAAATTAGAGAGTCTTGGCCCAAAGTCCGAACTTGACCCAAATTTTAATCAGGTAAAAAATTCTTAGCCTAAATCTAAGTCTAATCAAGTTTTGAGCAACCCAAAGTCTAATTAGGCCTAAGCAATTTGGAGTAAGCTTAGACCTAATTAAGTTTTAATTAGATTCAAATTGTTCAAGTCAAGCCTAATTTGGTTGAAATATGTCAAAAAGTCCAACACTTGTGAAGTATAGATAGTCCAAAGTCCGTGTAGGTTAGATCAAGCCCAAAAGCTCAACTTAAAAATATTAAATATTCCAAAACCTAATGGGAATAAATCAAGCCTAAAAGTCAACTTATTGAAAGTTTAATGATTAAGTTTTTAGTAATTTTCTTAGGTAGGACAACAATTAATTATAATTTTACGGTTTTAATAAACTTAAGATTAAGCGAATCAAATTTGATCAGGTTAGAAGATAATAAAGTAGCTTAATAAAGGATTTAGGTTAATGGGTTGAAGTCTAATGAAAAAAATGAACCCTAATCAGTATGAGTCAGATATATATTGGACCTATAATAGAAAGATTCGATATAGTTGCTATATATATATAAGCTAAGGTCTCTTGCTTCTGCTTAAGTATATCGTGAATGCCCGAATTTTTAACTTGTTAAGAGGTTTATGCATTAAGAAAGCCACAAAAAGACGGTAACGACATTAGGTTGATTAACTTTCGTAAATATTGTTAAGAAAGTTTAGAAGTTTTAGCGTTGAAAAACTCATATGAAATTATGAAAAGCAAAATAGGTTTTTTTTTAAAATTTATTCACTTTCATATTTAATCCCAAGAGCGTAATTAAAACTCATGTTACTCATTACACAAGGCAAACACCTAAATGGCTAAATGTTTTACTTTCATCATCATTTTTAATCTTCAAATGATGATGAAAGTAACTTTATAAATAGAAAATTTGAGTCATTTCCTTAATCTTGAATCTTTGACTTTTGCTTTAACTTTGTCATGACCTAAAGTCTTAATTTTTTAATAAATAAAAAGTTCAAAATCTTCAAAAAAATGACTACTATAATTAATTTTAGGTCAAATTAGGTAAGATTGAACTAAATTAAATCTAAATTATTTTATTATCTCAACGGAAGCACAAGCAAATGTGACATAAATAAAAGATTTTAATTTTTTAATACCCTATTAATTTAAAATCAGTTTAAAATTTTTATTTTTAAAAAATTTTAATCTTAATTTAATTTTAAACTTAATTAATGCAAATTTATTTATTAATTTCAAACGGCCAAATTATCATTAGTAGTATTGTCGTCAATTTAATCGGTGAAGATGACCCATGCCATGTGGCGGAATCCTGAACCTTTGTGCGTTCGGTTTTGGAATAGTACAGCGCGTAAAATTTCAATTTCAAGAGGAGGGAAATGGGTCACGAGCACCGCCACCAAGCGACGGACGGTCTGGTGAGTTTGTTTACGAAAGCGAACCACGATCTCAACGTGGTTCAGTTCAAGCTTGAAAAGGAGTTTCAACAACTCTATCCCGATAACGTAAAACCCTCTCTCACGTTATCCAACTTCCTTTTTTCTTCTGTTGGGGCTAACGAGCTGAAATTGGGTGTCTTCAGGTGAATCCTATCAAGTTAGTGAACAGGATAAAGAAGGTACAGGAAGATCTCACATTCTTGAACCAACAATGTCGCGATCTTCTAGCTGCTAAACAGGTATTCAGCTTGGGATAGTATTTCCAAAGATTAAGATATTCATGACCACAGGAAAGCCATTTGATTGTGATTTGAATTGCGTTTGCAGGATTTGATTGATAAAGCCCGGACAAGTCTTATTGGGAACAGAAATTTGCTACGACGCATGCAAGCATCCATGGGAGTTTCCCTTGTCACCGACTCCGATGACGCTGCTTTTGCTAACTTCAATCAGGTAAATTGCTCATGGCGTAGGATGAAGGCTTAAGTAGTTGTTTATGTGCTCCACTCGCATCTCAGTACAGCATAGTTTGCATAATGTCCCCCGATTTTGCAACTCCAAGATTGATTCTATAACTTTGCGTTTGAGCAAAGAAAAGTAGATGAAACTACTTCATCTAAAATCTGTTGAATTAGATGCAACTCTTTAATCTAAAATCTGTTCTGCATGGATAAGTTCTTTTCCCCATTAGTGGTAAGTGATGTGGAAGGTTGCATGTTTTCCGAGTGGCGCACAAGGATTTGCACTGCTTGCCACTGAGCAACCAATATTGAAGTCTTGATGAGGCTTTCTGCCAGTAAATGCCCACACATAGATACTGGTGGGTAGTTCACGTATACTGGTGGGTAGTTCTCCGTCAACTGTTTATGCCTACAATATAGAGCTTGAATATTATGTTTTTCTTATAATTTCCCATTCATTACTATTGCAAGCAATATATATACAGCAGCTTGTGACGCAACTAAGTATAACTCATCAGACGTTCTTCTACAGATTATTGATGAGTGGACGGAGCAAGTCAGATCCAGATCAGGTAAAGGGTTAACAGAACATTTGGTTTCTATGACTACAGATTGATTCTTGTGGAGATAACTTAGGCTCTGTACAATAAAGTGACATAGTTGTGAGCTCATGGACTATCGTACGTAACTATCGTATAGAATATTGTTAAAGAGAAATTACTAGGTGCAGAGTGAGTACTAACTCATTGATGGTCCTCTTTTAATATTAAACCTAAATAGGACAAGTAAAGCCTTTTATAATTTTCCTAATTTAGGTACGATTTAAGGTAATCTGAACACTGTGGAATCATTTAATTGGAGATTACTGTGCAGCATGTTGACGAGGTACCTCAGCTTTACCAAAAAATTTCCATTGCTCAAAACTAAAACTCGCCTCTGGTAGCCAGAATTTGGCATTTTAAGTGTCCTTGGGTATGAAATTGGCTAAAGTTGGAGTTTTATATCAGATGAATGCGTTTGTTGAATTGTGTTCAAAACATTGCACAAAATAAAGCATATAGCCTAGCAGAAACGTGATTGTAAACACAAGTCGCAACTCAAATACCTCGTATCCTGCAGGTGATGAGAGGCACAACTCAGACTCTGCGGATGTTAACAAGTTACTCTTCTCAGCTATAGTCCAAAGCAACTGAAGGACTTTCTTGCAAATGACCGTTGAGAGTTATAGGAACCTTGCAACACAATCAGAAGAGGACTCTGAATCTTGGTCATGTAATTGTACATCATGCATTAACAGATCAATGACTGTTTTATGCAAACACGTGCCAAATTTGTGTTTGTTCTTTCAGATGTGATGTATGGAAGATTGATTATCGAAGTTTCCTCTTGCGTTTGTGTGGTTGATCTACTTCCTTTTGCACACATCTAAACAGGTGCTCCAGTTCCAAAGCACTAAGCTGATACTTGTAGGGAATCTTCTCTTGGTGTCGGGCTTTGCATATGCAACTACTCGACCTTTTTCTATTTGTTAAGTTTAACAACGCCCCAGATGGGCAGATGAAAGCCTGAAATAGTAATGAATATTTAGTTAATATTTGTATATGTTTTAATGCTTCTGCAGGTATATATTGTGCATGAAAATGACGGGATCAAGGTACCAGAAACTTGAAACAGGCATTTCAGGAAAATAATTTTACTTTTGTACCAAGCAATATGTGAATGTTTCACTGATGACTCTTATCAAATTATTGCCAAAAATGCTACAATTTAATCCACTATAGAATATATGTATGATTTGAACCACTGAAGTTGAATAGAGGTAGAGCACAAGTTGCTCTATGGATGAGTCTGATATACGTTGGAGGGCCAAAGATTGGACCGCCAGCAAACTTCTTGCACCCTGCATGTCAACTGAAATACAGTGTTGCTAGGTAGAGATAGGAGGCTTCCCCAGCCACTTGGCACGGAAGCCTGTTCCTTTACAATCGGAGCAGCATATTGACCCCTGTGAAGTATTAGTTGGAACTATATTCAAATTCTAAAGCCAGAAGAAAAAGGGTGTGAGAGAGATATGATAATGGATCTTTGAAGTTTTAATGTACCTTCCCAATACATATAACACAACTGGAGTTTCTTGAAGGGACTTGGCAGAGCATCTTATCTCCTACAATGAAAAACCCAGTTCCCCCACACCACTTGCAATCGACATGCCCATTTGAGTTGCAAGAAGAGCATGCAACTGGCCCTGGTTGCTGAAAGAAAGCATCGCATATATGTTACAATGGAATCATCAACAGAGGAGGCTTAGACTAGTCAAACAAAGTTACCTGAGAAATCAACCAAGCTTGTTCCATGCGCTTGACGAAGTCAGAGGAGCTCTCTGATGAATTAACCACCGAAGCCCTAACCTTACAAGCCCTGGGAGCAGCCGAGACTCTTTTAGGCATTCTACCGTCGATGGGCTTGGCCACCAGCACCACCGGCTTACCACAAGAACTTGCCCAGCACGTCATTTAGTGTTCCAAAGAGGAGACGAAGAATTGGATAAAATTCTCAAAAATCAAGTCTTGACTGATCTTCCATCCGGTACGATCCGTCCTTTGGCGTCCTCTCCTTACGTTTGGAACCTTTTTTATGATACCAAAATATCTTTTAGTAAGGTATGCGTTGTCAAAACAAAATATAAACAAAATATCTTAAGACGGCAACTGATCGGATTCGAGTCGAACTCCAACTTTTGAGGTGTTAGATTTTGAAGTTTAAAGAGTTGAAAGTGAGAGTTAAAAGACTTTCGGGAAAGAGTAACTTTGTTGAATGATAGGCTTACACATTCGAGGGTTGGTGAGAATTAAATTGATATTTCGTCTTTTGAGTCAATTTTGTTCAACTTGTGATTAAGTTTTAGATTCAGAGTTTGAAAAAAATAGTTGAGTTTGAAGAAACAGTAGCTTTGTTGAATAATAGGTTTACGAATTCAAGGATTGGTGAGAATAGGATTGATATTTCAATATGATTTTTAATTAAATTTTGGATTAGATTCAAGATCTAAAAAAAGTTACTTTACTCGGATTAAAATAAACTACGGAATTAAGCTTTAAAATACCCATGGCTTATAGTTTAGAGTTGGGTTTATCTATTTGACAATTGAGATGACAATAGTTGGAATGAACTTGCATTCAAAAATTAGCGTTTGAACTCAACCCTTGAGTGGAAGCTCTATTGGGTTGAAATATGTGACTTTGAGTCTAAGCTTGGTCGGGTTTAGATATTTTAATTTTTAATCTAATTAAATTTTTAATTTAAAATTTTTAAAAAAGATCATTTTTTTAAAATTAACTTCGAATTGGATCGAGTCAAACAATATAAACACAGCCAACCTTGCAACGTGATAACCAAGTAGGTGTTTCCAAAGATTCACATTGTTATACAAGAAATTCTGAACCAACTTATGCCGAGTTATACCCTATCTCCATTTCCTTAGCACAATCTCACTTTTCTTTTACGAGTAGTTTTTCTAGAGCTCTCTACTTAAGTGGAGAACATGGTTGAATCCTTTTGACAACCCTTCAAGATGTAGAGCTCAGATTGAGCTTTGCACCTTCTTCCTCCTCACCCGACTTTGCTCCTCCAACTGAAGCCCTTTTTGCATCCTTTTCAGACTCGTTCTTCTGTACATCAACCTCTCCCTTTCATTCATTTTTCTTTCTACAACTACTCCAATC
>JANIHZ010000002.1:4273-22006 GCA_027478365.1 Erythroxylum rufum
AGGCAGAGCAGATAGTGAGTGACCCAGGGAATGATGAGTCAGCTAACGGCTAGACAATGAGTTTGTTAGATATAGTTAGAGGAGAGAGAAGCTAATAGCTAATCGAGTGGAGGGGAGAGTATGTAAGGGAATGAGGTAGTACAGAAGGGGTATCTTTTCTCTTTGTACTGTCTCAGTTGAAAGCTTGAGGGGCCATTGTTGGCTGGTAGCTCTGGTTCTTGTAGTTTCCTATGAGGCTATTGCTCAATATTAATAAAAATCCTATACTATCATCCATTTGCTTATCATTGGTGCTTTCATTGAGAGATCCAGTGTATGCAAACAAGAATGGCGTCACAGAAGTGGGAAGCAATGGATGCTCGTTTGATAGCGGTAGAGACGAAGTTGTTGGATCATACGGTCCAACTGGGTAACTTGCATAAAGGCGTCGAAGACCTCTCTAGAGCATTAGCGGCGATGCATGCCGAAATGCGAGAGGGGTTCCAGCGTCAAACTGCACATCGATCACCAGAGGCAGGGTCAAGCTCTGTCAATCGTGGGAAGTCGGTACAAACGACACTGGAAGGAAGTGGCGTCACCTCCATGACGTCGGAAGAGTATCAGCTTCGAGCAAAAAGGGTAGAGCTCCCTCCATTCCAAGGTGACAACGCAGTAGGATGGGTCTCTCGTGCGGAAGTGTACTTTGCCGTTCAAGGTACCCCGCCAGAACTTTGAGTTCAGCTGGCTCAGATTTGCATGGAAGGCATGACATGGCATTGGTTCAAGGTTCTCTTAGCGTCAAAGCCAAAGTTGGATTGGGAGACTTTCAAAAGGGCCTTGTTCGATCGGTATGGAGATCACTACATCGGGAACCTATTTTCCCAGTTGAAGGCGTTGACGCAGCAGGGCACTGTGGACGAGTACGTGGAAATTTTTGAGATGTTTGATGACTCAGGTTCCCCCCCTTCTCGAAGATCAGTATATGGGTCTTTTCTTAGGGGGATTACGACAAGATATAAGGCTGGAGGTTTTGGCTTTGGATCCTTCTTCCCGCTATAAGATGATCTCCACTGCACGAGCACTAGAGCGCAAACTCGCTCCATCGGTGACCACCAAACCGACAAAGAGCTGGAGACCCGTGGATGTTCCGAGGTTCGGGCCCACCAACTCGACCAAGGGTGGTCACAATTGGGGCGGCATGCGACCCAACGTGGTCCGACCCCCGATGCATCCTATTGGTGGAACTGAACGAAGACCCGGCGTTGAGAGGGCTGTCGAGGGGTGACCTAAGGGGACCCGAAACCTCTCTTATCAGGAACTGATAGACCGAAGGGCTACGGGGTTATGTTTTAAATGTGGACAGCACTATAACCCTACCCATGTTTGCCCTAACAAGCATTTGAGACTACTGATTTGGGAAGGGGACGACGAAGAAGAAAGGCTTCCTTCAGGTGTAGGGGACAGAGAGGAGACCGAAACTGGTAAGGCACGGGAAATGGTTATCAAGTAGCTGAGTATGGGGAGATTGTCCAGTCTAAGACCCTTAAACTTGAGGGTAAGTTGGTTGGAGTTTCAATCTTGCTCCTCATAGACAGTGGAGCAAGTCATAATTATCTTTGGCAAGACTTAGTAGTCACCTTGGGTTTGAATGTGACTCCAACCGAATCCTATGGAGTGAAATTGGGTAATGGAACAAAATGTTTCTCACAAGGTCGGTGTAAGGGACTCGTGGTGTTAGTAGGGAATGTGAAACTACTAATTGTTGCATACATTCTTCAATTGGGGGGAATAGATCTGGTTTTGGGTGCAGAATGGTTGGAGACTTGTAAGCAGCCCCAACAAATTTCTGCCTTGCAAGGGGTGCTTCATTCCATTGCGATGAGTTTTAGAATGAACAGCAAGGGGGTGAGGTTAATGTGCTTGTTTCGGAAAATAGTACCACCTTAACTCCATTCCAAATGCAGGAATTAACTTCAATTTTACAAGCCAACCGATTGGTGTTCCAAGAACCGAAGGGTCTTCCTCCTTTGCGGGGTCATGATCACGCCATTACTCTATATAATGGACCCAATCCAGTAAGTGTACGTCCTTGTAGGTATGCCTACCACCATAAGGATGAGATTGAAAAACAAGTCAGGGAATTGCTAGAATTAGGTGCAATCAGACACAGCACCAGCCCCTTCTCCAGTCTAGTAATTCCAGTTAAAAAGAAGGATAATTCATGGAGAATGTGTACATTACCGTGCCCTGAACAAGGTAACCATTCTTGATAAGTTTCCAATTCCCATTATCAATGAGCTTATTGATGAATTGCATAGTTCCAAGTATTTCTCTAAGATTTAATTGAAGTTCGGTTTTCACCAAATACGAATTAAGATCGAAGATATTCATGAAACAGCCTTTCTGACTCATGAAGGCCATTTGGAATACGTAGTTATGCCTTTCGGGCTTATGAATGCCCCATCCACTTTTCAATCTACTATGAATTCGGTTTTTAGACCACTTCTAAGGAAGAGTGTGCTGGTATTTTTTGACGACATTTTGATCTATAGTAGTAGTTGGCAGCAGCACCTCACACATTTGGAACAAGCCTTACAGCTCTTAATTGAACATCACTTCTTTGTAAATCAGAAGAAATATTTATTCGAACAACAATCCATTGAGTATTTGGGTCATGTTATTTCAGCTAAAGGTGTAGCAATGGATCCTATCAAGATCCAATGTGTTAAAGATTGGCCTATACCTAAGAATGTTACCGGGGTGAGAGGGTTTCTTGGTCTCACTGGGCATTATCGAAAGTTTATCAAAGATTATGGGAAGATCGCTCAACCCCTCACTGAACTCACCAAGAAAGATAATTTCTCTTGGGGTCCCGCAGCTTAAGGAGCATTTGATAAGTTGAATAATTGTCTAATTTCTTTTCTGGTCCTCACTCTTTCGGATTTCTCTAAGGAATTTATTGTGGAGTGTGATGCCTCGGGTTTTGGATTGGGGGCTGTCCTTATGCAGGAAAATAAACCTATTGCTTATTTTAGCATGACCCTATCTGCTACTGGGCAAGTCCAAATCAGTGTATGAGAAGGAGATTATGGCTTTAGTGCTAGCCATACAACATTGGAGGCATTATCTTTTGGGGAGATCCTTCGAGGTGTACACCGACCACAAGACATTGAAGCACCTCCTACAACAGCGGTTAAATACCCCTGATCAACACCATTGGCTGTCCAAGTTGATGGGCTTCCGATTTGAAGTGTTCTATAAGCCGGGACCAGAAAACAAGGCAGCAAATGCCTTATCACGTGTATCTGTGGAACCAGAATTTCACTATCTTGTTTCATCACCTATGTGGGTCGATTCTGCTAAGTTACAAGAAGAGTATCAAAGAGACCCATGGCTGGCAGAAATTCTGTGGAACCAGAATTTCACTATCTTGTTTCATCACCTAAGTGGGTCGATTCTGCTAAGTTACAAGAAGAGTATCAAAGAGACCCATGGCTGGCAGAAATTTTGCAGAACCTCCAAGTTAATCCTCCATCCAACACAGAGTTCCACTTGTCGGGAGGGCTACTGTTCAAGGAAAACAGGTTAGTTTTGTCTCAAACCTCCTCCCTCATTCCAGACTTCTTGCAAGAATTCCACTCTACTCCTACAAGAGGTCACTCCGGGTTTACTAAGACCTATAAATGGATAGTTGGTTGTTTGTATTGGGCTGGAATGCGAAAACAAATTCTGCAGTTTGTGAAGGAGTGTGAAGTATGCCAAAGACACAAGTATCAAACCCTTGCTCCAGCTGGGTTACTCCAACCTCTTCCTATTCCCAATTCAGTTTGGGAAGACATCTCGATGGATTTTATAACGTGTTATGGTAGTGGTGGACAGATTATCAAAGTATGCACATTTTATCCCTCTCAAACACCCTTTTACTGCTAAGGTTGTAGCTGATTGTTTTGTTAAGGAGGTGGTTAGACTCCATGGCATTCCGAAGACCATTGTAAGTGACTGCGATCCAATCTTTGTTGGTAATTTTTGAAAGGAACTTTGGAGGTTGCAAGGAATGGTTCTTCGAATGACCAGCTCTTATTATCCGAAAACGGATGGACAAACCGAGGTGGTCAATAAGTGTCTTGAGACCTATCTCCGATGTTTTGTATCTGAGCAACCAAAACAATGGCATAATTGGCTTTCTTGGGCCGAATTTTGGTATAACATCTCTTTTTATTCCACAACCGCCACAGCCCCTTTCGAGGTGGTGTATGGTCGACCTCCTCCTAAAGTTCCTCACTTCCTCATTGGGGTGTCACATGTTGATGCTGTAAATGGTGTGTTGATTGATAGAGATGAGGCTTTGAGGCAACTTAAATTCCATCTTGTTAGGGCTCAACAAGTCCTGAAATCCGTAGCTGATGTTAAGCGCAGAGATGTTCAATTGGAGGTAGGAGATTGGGTCTATGTCAAGCTTAAACCTCACAGGCAAACATCAATAGCACGGCGAATCTGCCCTAAACTTTCAGCTCGGTTTTATGGACCCTTTCAAGTGATAGCTAAACTGGGGACTGTGACCTACAAGTTGGCTCTTTCGGACACTTCCAGAGTTCATCTGGTATTTCACATTTCTCAGCTGAAAAAGATGATAGGAAACCATGTGCCCAAGCCAACTCTTCCCTCAGGCGTAGAGATCAACTCAACTGAGCCTACTGCTCCCGAAGCAATTCTAGCTGAAAGTATTGTCCAGAAGAATCAAGAGCAGATTGTCGAATGGCTTGTGCTATGGAAAGGGAAACCAATTGAAGAAGCTTCCTGGACAGCTGCTGCACAATTGAAACAGTAGTATCCTTCTTTCTGCCTTGAGGACAAGGTAGATTTTGCAGGAGGCGGAGTTGATAGCTATACGGGTCATAAACCCATATTGACTTACTCTAGGAGAAGTAGGAGGAAGGAACAGAACATGGGCTACAAACCCATGTTAACATATTCCAGGAGAAAGACTAAGGCAGAGCAGATAGTGAGTGACCCAGGGAATGATGAGTCAGCTAACGGTTAGACAATGAGTTTGTTAGAATTAGTTAGGAGAGAGAAGCTAATAGCTAATAGCTAATCGAGTGGAGGGGAGAGTATGTAAGGGAATGGGGTAGTACAGAAGGGGTATCTTTTCTCTTTGTGCTGTCTCAGCTGAAAGCTTGAGGGGCCATTGTTGGCTGGTAGCTCTGGTTCTTGTAGTTTCCTACGAGGCTATTGCTAAATACTAATAAAAATCCTATACTATCATCCATTTGCTTATCAAATGGTATTAAATACAGGGTCAGTTTACCCTGCCTGAACTACTCCCTGGCTGTAAGCTTATGAATCATTTATCAATACATCTTTACTTAGCTACCCATTTAGTGATGATGATGGTAACTAATTTGCTTTAGTAACTTTAGCTTATCTTGTGCTGTTACGGACATCTGTTGTGAATTGATTGTGTCAGATAAAAACCATGGAGTCATTCTACTGCCAGAGGGACTGATAGAAAGCATTCCAGAGATGTATGCTCTTTTGAAGGTAAATCTCTCTCCTACACTAGTATAATGCTCATTTATATGCATGTAGCCTGATAGTCAATTGTTTTGAATGCCTAAAGATGTGCTTAACGATCAAAGGTTCTGAAACTATCAGGAAATACATGGTTTGCTCAAGCAAGGTGTTAGCCCCGATAAGATCTCATTGCAACTTTCGCCATGGGCATCAGCTTTATTTGAGTTTTTGCCACCCTTTATTAAGAAACAGGTTTGAATTTCCCTTGGATACACATTGGAAAATGTATGTCACTTTAGGTCGATAGGTTCAGTTTGCCTAACTTTTTATCTTTACCATACAGATTCTTCTTTACCCTGAATCAGATGACTCAGCACAGTTATCACAGGTATGGGGGATGAGATTCTGATAAAAAGGAACTATTAGAACTTATGGATATTGATTTATTGTCTGTCATTTGTTCTCCAGATTGAGACTGAGAAACTCCTAGCACATCTTGTGGAGATAGAAATGAATAAACGCTTGGTAAGATGGCCATGTCCATTAACGTAGGATATGGGACCTAGGCTGACTCAGCCTACTTCCTTATGTACCTTAATGTATGTAATCCCAGATGGAGGCGAAAATTCAAACTTTTTCATTTTCATTTACCATAATGTGCATTTTTTTAAGTAATGCAGGAACTTACACTAACATGATTTTAAATAATTTTTGTTTTAACTAAAGTGGGATGTTTTGATCTTGTAGTTGTTCATCTTGAATCATAAGCTAATCACTTCTTTGTCTTGGTGTTTTGACCAGAAAGATGGCACATACAAGGGGAAAAAGTTTAATGCCATTTGTCATTTTTTCGGTTATCAGGCCAGGGGATCATTGCCTTCAAAGTTCGACTGTGACTATGCTTTTGTATGTCATGGAAAGGAGTTTTAACTGCAATCCTCCTAACTTTATAGCATTTAAGTGTCATTTGCTTATTGTGGAACTACATACGTACAGGTCCTTGGGCATATCTGTTACCATATTTTAGCAGCTGGTTTAAATGGGTACATGGCTACTTTAACTAACCTGAAGAACCCTGTGAACAAGTGGCGTTGTGGTGCTGCTCCAATTACAGTTACGTGTTCGTTTTTGTTTTCTGCTTTCTACTTTGTAGTTGCCTCTTCTGAACTGATCCTTCTTTGTCTTGTAATTTTTTTCCAATTTGCGTATGGCATATATGCACTACTGCAACAAATTATTGACTTCTGTGCATTCCGTAAACACTAGGCAATGATGACTGTGAAGCGATGGGCCCAAAGTCCTAGTGCCTCTTCAATTGGAAAACCTGCAATACATCCAGCTACTGTGGATTTGAAAGGCAAAGCATACGAGTATGAACCCTTTTCTCCCCCCCTTTTTTCTCTCATAACCTAAACTTTATGTACAAATATGGCTTGCATGGAGATTTGGCAGATGGTCGTAGTTCAAAGCCAAGTACGAACAAAATCAATCAGTGTGGTAACATCTGTGTATCTGATGCACGTGATGCAAAAACTTTGAATTCTCATTGTTTGGATCACCTGAACTATACCGACTGATGATATATTGACAACAGCACGATGTTTACTGCTAGGCGACAACATCAATACTGATTGCAAACAACAGCCAAAAATCTTGCCCCAAGTTCTCAAAATGAGATAGCTAATTTCCTGTATGGCTTTGGTTGCAGGCTGCTAAGGCACAACGCCACAAAGTTTTTGATGGATGATCTGCATAGAGATAGCTAATTTACTGTATGGCTTTGGTTGCAGGCTGCTAAGGCAAAACGCCACAAAGTTTTTGATGGATGATCTGTATAGAAATCCTGGTCCTCTTCAATTTGATGGCCCTGGTGCTGATGCTAAGGCTGTAACCCTTTGTGTTGAAGATCAGGATTACATGGGACGGATCAAAGAACTGCAGGGATACCTTGAGAAGGTAGCACACACTTCTATTTTCTCTCTCCTTTGCTTGGCATTCCATTATTTCCTTTGACTGTGTTGTGCTTTACCTGGTAGAGCAATAACTTGGGAGTGATCCTTAATCATCAACCGAGGCCTTTCATTTATGAATAGATATTTGTAGATCAGATTGACTATTATAAAATAAATTCCTCGTTGTAACTTTTGAAGGGAAAAATTAGTAAGAGGATAAAATCTGTGTCTTGGTATTTATTTGTTCTTTCCCTCAAATTTATCTATAGTAGTCCTTGAGGCTAAAAATATGAGTAAAACCTTGTTGAAAATTATTTCTTGTGATTGCCAGGTGCGAGCAATTGTTAAACCAGGGTGTTCTCAGGAAGTTCTGAAGGCTGCTTTGAGTGTCATGGCTTCCGTTACAGAAGTTCTCTCTGCTATGTCTTCAACTAAATCCAACAACCAGACATCCTTTTAAAATTTTCATTTATTTTTTCAGTCACCTTGGAACTAGCTGTGTATGGTTTGAGACATACATACTTATGGACATAGGGTCTCCTTGGTTCTTTATTTGTAATCTGAACTTCAGGAACAAGTCAGCTGTTGAGCTATCTTTTTTCCTTTCATGTTAGTCTTGTTAAGTTGACATATTACGATAAGGATTGTAACTCGTGGAAATTTTTGTTATGGTTGTTTACTGTTACCGTTAGCAGCCAGCCAGATTTTATAAAGTATAAAAAAGCCACTTTGAAGACGAACTGGTTCGGCTTCACTGTACAGACACAGAATGACGTGGGTTGTGGAAACTTATCTTTTACGTACAAAGATAAACCAAAAGAACTTGACCAGAAAGTTCCGGTAAGTTCAAAACTGAATCTGAAGAATCAGAATCCACAAGTTTAGAACCAAAATGTCACATGAGTTGATTGGAGAAGGATGAGAAGAATTAATTATAATAATTTAGACACAATGATGAGAATAAAGAGAGTGAAAAGACGTGATTTCAGAACTAACAATCTCAAATTCCCTCCTCTTCGCCACTAGTCTGCCCACTCAAACACAACGCGTGTGTCTTTTAGTTGTGGTCTTTTCATCTCACGAAGAAGAAGACTTCAGTTCGGCGTCTTAAGGTCAGTTTTCTGCTTTTTCTTTTTTCCCCTCCTTTTCACGTATACGTATTATCCTATCAGGAACCCATAATGTACTCTTTAGTCTTGGGGTTCTCTAGATGTGATGGAATTTGATCCCGATTCTGATGCCACAACCCTTGACTTGGAAAGTCATGATTACCATTATCAACATTCCTTTACTCCCTCCACTTCTGCCGAGCCTTTTCAAGGTTTGGAATTTGATTCTGAACAGTCCGCCCGCATCTTCTACAATTCATATGCTCGCCGTACTGGTTTTAGCACTAGGGTCAGCGTTTATCAGCGCTCTCGTCGAGATGGTTCTATCATTTGCCGCCAAATTGTGTGTTCTCGTCAAGGATTTCGCCGCGAGCCCAATGAGAATCGGTCTAAAAGACAGCGCACTATTACTAGAGTTGGGTGCAAGGCTCAATTGACTGTTAAGAAACAGACTTCTGGGAAATGGCTTGTCACTAGGTTGGTTAAAGAACACAATCATGAGCTTGTGCCGCCTGATATGGTGCATCGCCTCCGATCTCATAGGCACGTGTCCGGTTCTGCGCGAAGCCTCATTGATACACTCCAAGCTGCTGGCATGGGTCCAAGTGAAATTATGTCTGTGCTTATTAGAGAATCTGGGGGAATTCATAATGTCGGATTTACTAAAGTCGATTGCCAAAACTATATGAGTAGTAGTAGACAGAGGACTCTTGGCTGTGGTGGTCAAGTTGTTTTTGATTATTTGAGGCAAATGCAGGGAGAGGATCATAATTTCTTTTATGCCGTCCAGGGTGATTGTGAGAACCCAACAGGAAACGTCTTCTGGGCTGATGCAAATTCAAGAAGGAATTATAACTACTTTGGTGATACTGTTACTTTTGACACTACATATAGGACAAATCGCTACAGGGTCCCATTTGCACCATTTACTGGGTTGAACCATCATGGGCAGCCAGTGCTATTCGGATGCTCATTACTTCTGAACGAATCAGAGTCATCTTTTGTGTGGCTATTTGAGACTTGGCTCGCTGCCATGTCTCGTCGGCATCCCATCTCAATCACAACAGACCAGGATAGAATAATTCGGACAGCTATTGCACAAGTCTTTCCTGAAACCCGCCACCGATTGTGTAAATGGAATGTTTTTAGAGCGGCTCAAGAGCAACTGTCTCATGTTTATCACTCTCATCCCGATTTTGAAGCTGAGTTTCAAAGGTGCATCAACTTGACGGACGCCATAGATGAATTTGAGACATCTTGGGAGTCACTTCTTCGGGGATATGACCTCGAGCAGAGTGAATGGCTTCAATCAATGTATGAGGCTCGCCAGCAGTGGGTCCCTGTTTATCTCCGGGATGTATTTTTTGGTGAGCTGTACATAATGCAAGGAAGTGATAGTATCAGCTCATACTTTGATGGATATATAAATGCGTCCACAAATGTGCAAATACTCCTTAAGCAGTATGAGAAAGCAATTGCCAATCGATATGAAAAGGAAGTAAAAGCAGATTACGATACAATAAATGCCCCTCCAGTCTTAAAAACACCATCACCCATGGAAAAACAAGCTGCAGATCTATATACAAGGAAGATATTTACGAAATTCCAAGATGAATTAGTTGAGACGCTTGCTTATGCTGCAACTGTAATAGATGACATGGGATCAACAATTACTTTTAGAGTAGCAAAGTTTGATGAAGATTACAAGGCCCACTTGATTAGGCTCAATGTTTTTGAAAAGAGAGCTAGCTGTAGCTGCCAAATGTTTGAGTTTTCAGGTATCATTTGTAGGCACATATTAGCAGTTTTTAGGGTAACAAATGTTCTTACACTTCCATCACGTTACATTTTAAAACGGTGGACCAAAAATGCCAAAAGTGGGGTTATCTTGGATGGAAACTACTGCAGACCTTTCAGTAATTCTTTGGGGTCTTTTGGTGCTCGCAGTAGTAGTCTATGTAGAGAAGCCATGAAGTATGTAGAAGACGGGGCAAGATCAGAACATATCTATAACGTAGCAATAAATGCTCTTCATGAGGCCGTGAAGAAGATCGCTGCTGCAAAGGAGCATGGTCCCGCAGATGTACAAGATACTATAATTGAAGGTGGTCGAGAACAGCACAAATTGTGCTGTCTGGTCAGTTCCTTCCTCATATAAGACCATTATGCGTTCTGTTCTGCCCTTATAAGACGAGCCTCTTGATTATTCTTCCACATTTTATTACTGATACAAGGATGTTGCAAGTTGATATTCTAAACGTCTTGTGCGTTCTATGGTTGTGCTTTTACAGTTACAACATATGCAGCATTAGCTATTTAATGAATTCGAGGTAATCAGAGAGAGTCATTTTCTGCACTTCCATGGAAGTCTATTGGTGCTCACGGCTCTCTACATAAATATAACTACATAATGTTTTAGGTTTATTGACGTAGAGATGGATATTTAAATAATTTGTGCATAACATGATTTATTTAATTCCTTGATGCATTCTTGTATGATCGACATAGAAAGGTTTTGTAAAATCTGCTTCTTGCGATCTTGATGTGGTGTGATGCATGGCATGAATTTGTGTGGTGTTTATATAAATCCAAGTTTTTAACAAGAGATGAAGTTATTTGGTTGTCTTTTGTTTAGGATGAGGATCAGAAAATTCAGGAATTGACCGTTGAACTGGAACATGCAAGTGAGCGATGTGAAGCATATCGAGCAAAACTGCTGGCGGTACTAAAAGATATTGAGGAGCAGAGGTTGATGGTCTCAGTTAAGGTTGAGAACGTGAGGCTTAATCTGAAAGAGTGAATGAGGTGTGCTTATTAAACTCCACAAATAATACATTTTCTGGTTGATTTGAAATTGTAGAAGAGTTGTAATTAGAACAGTGGGGATGGCGGATAGTACAGGAGTAGTATACTATACACAAGAAAAACGAGTCCAGATCCTCTGTTTAATATTATGGTGTTTTATTGTGTCTAATAAATCTCAGTCATTTATTTATGTGAGGTCTGCATAAGGTCAGCATAGGTCCCGCAAAATAAATGGCTGAGATTTTATAAGACAGAATAAAACTGAACAGAGGATATGATTTCAAGGAAAACACAGTAACAACTAGGGCCTAGGGAAAAGAACTACCTACCATCTATGTAAAAAGGTTTGCTTGTGCTATTATCCATGTCATGTATCTGATATCTGGTTCCATAGATCAATTTATATAGAATATCAAATCTTGTTGTCGAGTTGATAAGAACCCAATTAGTAGTTAATGCAACCAATAATATGTAAGAAGATAATTCGTTAATATTGGTTTTAATTTATTAATGTAAGTCTACGTTAGTTTTAAACATTAATTTATATATTCATTTGAATTGGGCTTTGGAAACCAAACCGCTAACATAAGGGCCTGTAGGCCACGCTTAGGCCCAATGTAAAATACGGGAATTGAGGAGGGCAGATTGGTAAATGAAGACCTGGTCATCAAATGAGGCCCAGTGGCTCCGCTGCTGAGTCGAGCGCGAGATTTGTCTGGCTCTGGCTCTGGTTCTGGTTCTGGTTCTGGTTCAGCTGTTTGTTGGCATGACATGAAGGACTGGATTCAGAGTTGTTCCATTTCACGACACCACACACCATCCCTGTCGCTCTCTCTTTGTTTCTTCTTTTTTGTGTTTACTTCCCTCATCTCATTCTCCTTAACCTAGCCGCTGCCCCCAAACCCTAATCCCTTCATTCCTCCCTATTTCACAGGCAAGGCAAGCTCTCTTTTCCCATCCACATTGTTCCCTATTCCTTTTGTCAATCTCATTTAAACATTAATTTTATATTTATATCTCCGTTACTGAAAGGATGCAGTATTCCTTCTATTAGCTCGATAGAATTGAAATTGTTTGTTTCATTTTTGGTTGGATTTATAGCTTTTTTTCTTCCTTCTGCTTTGTTTCGGGAGGTTGAACAAACACTTACGAATAGAATTTGATCCTTTGTTGAGTGTTTATTTATTTGTGGCTTTTTTCAACTTTTGTGTAGCCTTCAACAAAATTTTATTTTACCACCCCTTTTTCATATGTGCTTATTCTAATCTTTTTTTTTTAATAAAATAGTGGCGATCGATCCTTCCGGCCTAAATATTCATGACAGATACTGAGATGCCAGCCCAAGATTTGGAAGACGACCCTGGTGTCAAACCTGTCGAGGACGGTGTTCAAGCGCAACAGAATCAACAATCTGATGCACACCACCAAGTAACTGCCGGTGACAACACCCTCACATTGCCATCTGATGTTCCAATGACCGATGTTCAACCTCCCTCTCATGATTTGCCTGATGTTCTAGTTTCTTCTCAAGATAAAATTTCTCCTGCTTCTAATGGTAATGATGTCAGAGAAGATAAAGTACCTGAACAGAAATTTGATGGTCCACCTGAAGATAAACCTGTCCTGGAGTCCAATCCTAATGGTGCCCGCGGTGAAAAATTGCCTGAACGCAGGTTTGGTGATGGTCATAGGGAAATTTTTGAACGTCAACCTGAAACTGCCACTCCTCTTCCGCCCAAAAAATATCCTACTCATAAATCAAAGCATGACATTTCGTCCAAATCCAAGAGTGTGTGGACTGATGTGGAGGTAAGTTGAGTAAAGGCGTTTAATATGTAGTTTTGTTATAATGAGTGTTCAACAAGAGGATCGCCTCCTTTCTGGCTTGCAGAGGGGGGAGTCTGACGAGTCTGGAACTCCAGAGGAGCGAGCATCATTCATGAAGGAGCTTGAAACTTTCTACAGGGAAAATGCTTTGGAGTTCAAGCCTCCTAAGTTTTATGGAGAGCCATTGAATTGTTTGAAGTACGTTTAATTTTGCTGTTGACTTTGATTAACAATCAATCCCCGCTTGCTTGTATGTTACAGACTAATTTCTGCTTCTTTTTTAATGGAGTTAGGTTGTGGAGAGCTGTCATCAAATTGGGTGGCTATGAAGTAGTATGTGTGCATTTATGCTTTATGCATGATATTCTGGACCGTGTTGGTTTAATATTATTACTGCACATTATAAAAATTCCTGTCACCAATCTCCTTTGATGTTGCCTGTGCTTGAGCACCCTTCATGAATTATCAGGTGCTTGTTGATATTAATTTATGACAGTCATTTCTACATTTTTAGGTCACTGCATCCAAGTTGTGGAGGCAAGTTGGAGAGTCTTTCCACCCTCCTAAGTAAGGATTGCTTTGAACCATCATTCTGACAGTTCTTTATTTTATTTTAACTACAAAATACTTGATACATCTTATACATGTCTACATACTTGTCTAAATACATACCAAATTATTCTTTCTTATCTTATTCTTTATAGGTATTTCCTGTGATGTAATCTATGTCAATCAACATTTGAATGAATTGACCTGTTACCCAAATGTTTTATCAATCTATTTAGCCTTGTCTTTCTATCTGTCTCACAGGACCTGCACAACTGTCTCTTGGACATTCCGCATTTTCTATGAGAAGGTATTGATGTTCTTTATCAGCAATTAGTATTATGTTGAACCATGATGTTATGAGATTCCTCATATGACATTTCCACCCTGCCTCTCTGTACTAAAAGCCATACACCACTTTCACCCCAAAGAAGGAAGTGAAAAACACTTTTGCCCCAAAGAGGGAAGTGAAAATCCTTTTAAGTTAACACTCTGGAAATAACAGTGATTGTCCACTAACACTTGTTAAAGCCTTTAGCAAACCTTCTTTGCAGCTTCTGCTGCATTCCAACAATAAAACTTCAAAATTTCCTTGAATCTCAAGGCCATTATACTCTTGTATTGCTAAATCTGTTTAGTTGTCCATTTATGATTGTTGAACTCCAGAAGGAAGTACACAAGCTTAGATGTTTTAATCAGCTTTACCAACAAATTTTTACTCTGATGGTTGATCAGTACTGCTACTTATTAGTAAATACTGTGTATTTATTCTCTTATTGGTTTGCCTTTACTTGATGCAGGCACTTTTGGAATATGAAAAGCATAAAAGACAAAATGGTGAGCTCCAGCTCCCAGGTTCACCTGTGCATCAATCAACTAATGTTGAAAAAGAGGTAGTGTCATTATTTACTCAGCTGGCTCCAATGATCTTGAAAGAAATCTGTGACATAGTAAAACGGTGAAATTTAACCAGATTACTTGATGTTTTTGTTAAATTGTTTCATCTGTTTTCTGTTTCTAATGCTAGACCAAATAATACTCCCATTTGCTCTCTCTCTCCTTTTATCTGTTTATCTTCAGCCCTCTCTTTCTCTCTCCTGAGTCATTAGTTCTTTGTGTAGACAAGTGGCTACCAACCACCAGGGTCAGGATCAGGCAGGGAAAGAAGAATTGCTGCAACTCGTGCTATGCAGGGTTGGCATGCTCAGCGTCTTCTGGGGTATGGTGAGATAAGTGAGCCTATTATTAAGGTTGGTTGAAAATCTAAATACCAATTATTAGAACCTCTGTGCTTTCCCATTATCTTTTACATACTGCGGACTGCAGTAATGCCTTTCTATTTTTTGTTTTGTACAGGACAAGAACTTGAATACTGCAACTAAGCGTGAAAAACCTCTGAAAAGCATTGGTAGGCGACCAGTCTAAAGATTTCTCCGTCTAACTTGTTGTTTGTGCCAAGTCTTATTCTTTTGTTCTGGTTGTTTGAATCAGGCATACACAAACAGAAGACTAACAACATGGACCCTGCTGACAAGCATGGAAGTAATGAAGCAGATAGGGAGTTAAGATTGCTATTATTTCCTCTACCTCTCAATTGATTATTAGTGTTTCTCATCTCCTATACCTCTTAATTGATTATTATTGTTTCTTATCTCCTCTACCTCTCAATTGATTATCATCGTTTCTTAGTTGCTCTACCTCTCAATTGATTATTTCCGTACATTTGTGTTTTGTTGTGCTGGCTTGTTTTGTGAATGCTTATATTGTTTTAATGAACTGTAAATCTTTTTCTTTTTCAACTTATGTGACTAGACTGGAGCCAGAGATTGTTGACATTGGACCTCCTGCTGATTGGGTAAAGATCAACGTGCGGGAAACTGTGAGTATATTTTTGCTTGTTTCTATAAGTCTCCCTTTTCTTATCTGTTTGCCAAATTCTTTATATCGTAACAACTAACAATCTTTGTGCTCAGAAAGATTGCTATGAAGTATATGCTTTGGTCCCTGGGCTTTTGAGAGAGGAGGTGAGTAATTCCTTGAAACCTTTTAATTTATGCCCTCCACATTTTGCTAAGTTTAGGCCCTTTTTTTCCTTATGTTAGTGATTTACTATAATGAAATGGTTACCTTTTTGTTTGTGGCATCCAGTTCTTGTGATCTTGGAAATAAAAAACTGTAAATAGTTTTGTGGTCCTATTCCCCGTAATCTTCACGGGAGACTCTTGAAGGATACAGATACCCACCCAAACACACACACATATGCATGTGTACACAGAGAGAGGGAGCAATTTGGATGATTGACAGGAGAGCCTGTGAGATTGAATTCGTACATTTGAGTTTGATTAGTTGAACAGATGTGCTTGGTGTAATCAACGTGAAACTGGTTTTCAGTTGCAATCTTAAACGTGTATAGGGAAACAGCTCCTCAGTGGTTTATTGAGTGATTTCTTGTGATAATAAATCCTGTTGTCAGATTTAGGTAATGCATTGTCCTTCAATGTAGTGGTGTACTTTGGACCACAAGCATAGTGTTTGATCTGTAATTGAGATAGTCCATTTTTGAGCCTGCAGTCTCTAAGTTCATTAATCTTGTACTTCAACTGGTGCCTTCCTGGTGCGGCAGGAGCCTTGGCATCAGTTAAAGGCTGAGCGGTTTGTACCATTTTTAAGGTTAAAAAGTGTTTTAGTAGCAATTTGTTACAGCTTATGTTTCTGAGCTAGAGAGTTTTATTCTTGACTTGTATGTTTTGGTGGATTCAGGTGCGAGTTCAGTCGGATCCTGCGGGACGCCTGGTTATAACAGGTCAACCAGAGCAGCTTGATAATCCTTGGGGCATAACGCCCTTTAAGAAGGTATTTATTGCTCCATTTAAAAGGGGCAAAGGTCTCTCTCCATAATTTTTCTGTCGTGGTTGAAGAGTCAAGGGGACTATATTATTCCTTTTGCTTGCATGTTATAGCCTATAGACTAGGATACCAAAGTGCTCATAGTCATCATATCTTTGTGTGCATAAAATATGACGATGTATGTGATTAGGTGTTCGTCTTGTTGGGAATAATGATTAGTTTCTTTGTTTGGGCTTGTTGAGCAGGTGGTAGTCTTGCCTTCTAGGATTGATCCGCTTCATACTTCTGCAATTGTAAGTCTGCATGGTCGACTCCACGTACGTGTCCCCTTTGAGCAATTATCCAGCTGACTTTGTTTCTAGCAGTCGGAATCGGATGCATCAGTTTTCCTTTTCCAGGGTAGAAAAGTATGGAGGTGGAATCAGGAATTAAATATTAGGCTTTGTAGATACATACTGATACTGTGCAGTGTTACTGAATATTTGCGGTACAGCTTTGAACTGATTTAACCTAGACTTTAGAGCAAATGCTAGTAATTGGTAACTTCTTTGGTAACTAATAATAAGCAATCCACTTCTCCCGCTTTGCGTAGAGCTATAACAACTCAGTTGAGGCAGCCAAACATATATATATATATGTAGTTCTATCTTCAGCCACTCGTTGCATGTTGGATGATCGGATCAAGTTCACCATTTATTTAAATTCAATTCATCTTCCACTTAAATCACCTGAAATTTGATAATTCCCCCCGTTAAAGAGAGCAACCCTGCTACCAACTGGTACCACCACTACTGCTGTTGTCTACACCGTCACCATGATGTCCACTTGCCGTAATACCTGAAGACTGGGAAGCCTTGGGCTGAACTTGCACAGCTTCCTCACTATCCAAAAGCAAGCGCTCGTAAACCGCAATTGAAAAGGAAACAGCCATCAATACTGCGGGTCCTGAAGCTAGCAAAGGCCCAACAAGACGAGATAAGATCTTCTGGCCAGTTTTATGGTGTCTTATTCTGTCCAATGAATCTCAATCATTCATTTATGTGAGTCCCATGTTTATTTATGCGGAACCCACGTGGAGCCTACGTAAATAAATGGTTGAGATTCATGGGACAGAATAAGACACCATAAAACCGGACAGAGGATCTGGACTCCAA
>JANIHZ010000002.1:22106-34039 GCA_027478365.1 Erythroxylum rufum
ATATATATATATAGTTCTATCTTCAGCCACTCGTTGCATGTTGGATAATCGGATCAAGTTCACCATTTATTTAAATTCAAGGCATCTTCCACTTAAATCACCTGAATTTTGATAATTCCTCCCGTTAAAGAGAGCAACCCTGCCACCACTGGTACTACCACTACTGCAGTTGTCTACACCGTCACCAAGATGTCCACTTGCCGTAATACCTGACGACTGGGAAGCCTTGGGCTGAACTTGCACAGCTTCCTCATTATCCAAAGGCAAGCGCTCGTAAACCGCAATTGAAAAGGAAACAGCCATCAATACCACGGGTCCTGAATCTAGCAGAGGCCCAACAACGCTCCCTCCCACCACCTGACCCTGTGCACTGGACAAAAATATGGAGAGGCCTCCGGCGGAAGGTGGAAGTAGTGCACCGGAAAGTGAAAGAATGTGGAACCTTCCATGCAGAGTAACGACAGTGCCTGCAGGTTGCCTAAACGTAACATTGGCAATTGCCCCGCTTCCGCTAAGCACAGAGACACCTCTCCCTCGCTTCCTTGCATAACTGGACACACTCTCCACAATGTCCGCGCTAGAGGCTACTTCGAGGACATGATATCGGAGGGCATCAGGCCTGTCCTGAGCGACGATGACTGGGGGTTTGGGCTTGTTCTTGGAGCCAGGTGGGCGGCCTCTTAGTCGTCGGGTGATGGCTGCATCGACTTTGGTGTTGTTATTGTCGTCTTCATTGTTATTTGGTGTTTTTGGTCGCAAAAGCTGAAGAACATAGCGAGACCCTACGCGTCCACTGCTGCTGCTGCTACTATTTGTTATTACATCCTTATGATTACATCCTCCTCCTCCTCCTCCTCCTCCTGACATCTCCAAATCTGCTACTTTCTCCCACCAAGATCACCACAGCTTAAACTTGAATGCTTCCCTTAAAACTAGCTTTCACCAACTTAGATTGCATTTCTACCATCATAAAACTACAATGACATGCATACTTGACACTAATAAAAAGAACAGGCCTTTATGGCAAGTAAAAATACTACGTTATTTTAAATGAATGAACTATTGATCCATTGGAAACCCCAAATAGATCTCCAAAAGTGAAAGGGAAAACAAACAAAACCAAGAGATAAATTTGAGCATATCGATCGTATAAATAAATGGAAAAGCTTGACCACTGCTAAGAAAGAGAAAATATTAATATACAATTATGTAATTAAGACCATCACTTATCAAATCTACGAGTAATTAAGAAGCAAAGAGGAATACTTTATTTATAAAAAAGAACTTAATCATACATCTTATTACCTTGTTATGAGCCAATTGTTACAAAACTTTGAAGCCGATCATAACCAAAGAACTGTTTCCAATTCGTCACCAGAAAAATGAAACTTAGATTTATGAATTGTGTGGTACGTAAGAATCTCCTGATGAGACTCACAGTTAAACTTAATAAAATGGAGAATCTATCGAATACTACATATAGAGATTTAGTGGAATTAGAGCTCAGCTGTTAGTACTGTTGGTTACTCATGATAGACAGCTACAATACGTCTTTCTGGGGTTCTGACATAAAAGATTAAGAGCAGTTAGCACCAGAATCGCTGCTTTCCATACATATATAGAGAGAGAGAAACAGCTAGAATACGTCTTTCTGTGGTTCTGACATATAAGATAAGAGCAGTTAGCACCAGAATCGCTGCTTTATATATATATATATATGCTTAAAACCTCCCCCCCATTTGTGGGTGCTAGACGGCCAAAGCAAGGCATCTAATGTCTTTCCTGTGTCTCTCTTTCTCTAATCTGATGAGAAATAAGCAGATATAGTCAATTTAGCGTTAATCAAATACAAATAAGTATCAATAGCCACAACACCGCATTGATGTGATGTTTTACTATAGTTCTCATTTATCAAACTAATCGTGCAATCACCTATATACAAATCAATGTAGCAATTCTTTTCACCCCCTATTATTGTACCTCTATGTCAATCATTCATTGATCACTCTGCTACCACTCAAAACTTGGTGCAATGGTTTCACAAAGAATCAAAATGCTTAATTAGTTATCGACATGAGAGAATATTTTTTGAAACTCTAAGATAAGATAATGCAAAAAGTATTATGGTTTCCGTTGTGGAAATCAAGACCTTAGTCGGCTATTGGTAATTAGTTGGGACCGGAAACTAAACTAATCAAAGAATGGAGCACAATAGTTGAGATGGACAAAAGTAATCGAGTGCCTTAATTTTATGTTAAAAAAGCATATTAATTTGTCTAATTGCTAGTAAGAATCATTTAGGTCCGTAGCTAAATTTACGGACGATTCACGGCAAATCCAAATTATCAACGATTCACGACAAATTCGTTAGTAACTTTACCGATGGTCAATACATTTGTCGGTAAATTTACCTCCATCTGTTTTAACGACGCCGTTATCTGTTGCTTTATTCGATCACTAATTTATAATAACGACAGAATATAAACATTTTCTGTCGGTAATTTCTGTCGCTAAACGACGTTTTTCTTCCGGTGGTCCCTACCTTTGGTTTGCTTTCATTCATATTCACATACTATATACCATCATCACTATAGTTTATCAAAACCATCAGTTTTCCTTCAGCAAAGTGAAAGTGCTACCGCCCTCAAGACGGTGCTGGGCAGCTTTCCAAACACCTCCCAACTTTGAAGGTTGCAGGTTCAAGTCTTAGATCTGTGAGTCGCTGAAAAAACCTTATAAATGCAATTGGCCGAGAGTGAAGGTAGACAAACTGATTTACTTACTAAATATTCAAAGCATAACAACCATAAATTTTACTCTTGTTGAAAAAAAGTGAAAGAACTATCAAATTTGTGTCATGCCATCATTAGCTGTTCTCTAACCCCAATCATCAATTACCTGTTTCCGACTAGTGATTCCAGAAAACTTTGGCAGGTGGGGGACATTAGATTAGATCAGAAGACTCCACTAGGATTAAAGAAAGAGATATGAAGACGTGCTGACATGGAGATCATTGGGACAATTTGAGTGGGTGATTAGGAAGGAGGGAAAGGATTAGAACCATAAGATTTTAGATTAACATGTGATCCTGTCATCTAATGCTCCCTTCGACCCTTCCCCCTTCCCCTCACGATCACGGGGAGCCCACTGCAAAGCTATTCTCATGCCATTCCCTTTATGTGATTACAGACCCCGGCGGTTTACATGAATTGGTTCAGAAATGCCTCCACAGCTAGAGGCCTGAGTTGGGCCATAAGAAGCACAAGAGCACCATTGCCTCCACAGCTAGAGGCCCGAGTTCACAAGAGCACCATTCATACTCACAGATAAGCAGGCCCAACAGGTAAAGAGAAAAAAGAAAAGAAATTTGAGAGAAACTCTAATCTCAGTTAGCAACTCTAGCGCTTCACCAAACACTACACATTACAAGTGGATGATGAAGAGTACTAATTTTCACCCATTATATGGGTTAATTTCTTCTGAATTGAAGAACTGAAACTACTGATTCCCTTATTTGAACAAAATTATAATAGAATAAATATGAGAAATTGTAAGCATGACACTGAAGAATAATCTTTTCCATTCACAAACCAACAGTTGACCTAACACTTTTTCCCAAGTATAAGAGGGCAATAACCGCACGATTCCTCAAGCGTCACAACAGATTGTACGAGAATTCCAGGCATATGAGAGCAAGACTTTATCCACTTACAATGCATATCAAACATAGCATTGAAGAAATTCACTGATCACTGATGCAATAGACACGGATGTAAAGCCTTGATCGTTGATGATGATGAGGATCCATGAGCCACCCTTTATAAGGACGACATGCATAAAAATGACGAATAGAAAAAAGTTACTGTGGACGCCATTGTTTAGTTTTCTGCTATATACGAAATATCATGCATCACCTCACTTCTCATTGATAAACCTAACAAAACTAAATCTGAAAGCAATTCGCTCATGTAAACTGTAGATCTACAAATGGCAGCATCCGAGAACTTAAAACTATAAACAGCTGCAAAGTTAGGTTCCTTTTCCTTTTTTCCCACCATTTTTGAAATTCAAACACGGCAAAAAATCTTATGTAGTCTTTTGAATTCCTAACTATCACAAGTCGATTGGTTAGGCACACAAAGCTGCTCCAGATAACATAAGATATAGAATGAGATGCATAGAACCAGTTACTCCACTCAAGAATTGTGTGCGATTTTGACCTTATCAAACATAGAATGTAAGTGTTGGTACCTTAACAAAACCACATAGAAATTTTAGGCCGGCGTACAACTCTTGTAATATAGTGCTGAAGAGCATAGATCTTTGACAAATATAACCTCGTTACCCTGAAAAAAATTACAGTATCCATTTAAATGCTACTATAACCGAAGTTCATCCACTCGATTATAGGATTGATGGTCAGAATAATAATATATAACGTGTGCACAGTCATATATATAGAAGCATGAATCTTCTTTCAACTGCTCTGACTTGTGCTCTTATTAACTTCAGATAACATGAGCGAATTGCTGTGAGACCTAAAAAATGGAGGCAAAAAAGAAGTTTGTAGGAAATAGATTAGGTTTTCTAAAACTCACAAGAAGCATATTAGTTTTATAGTACAAAGAAAGAGGTGTCGATAAGTCTAACGTACAAGAAGTATAAGGATGATCGCTGAGCTTCGTCAGTCTCCTTCTTGTTCCCGCAAATCAATCCAGTTTCTGGAACACCCAGGACCTCAGTACAAGGCGGGAAGAGGATAATAGAGGCTCCTTTGTCCATGTCAAATTAAACAGTTTATATAGATGCATTTGTGTATTGGCCCAAAAACAAAATTTTACAGATGCATTTGTGGGTTTTACTAATTGAGGCCCATAACTTTCCAAACCTATTGGGTTACAGTACTGGCCCAAATATGCCAAGCAATTAATCTACCGCTACGCTAGAATAGATCGGTGCAACCGAACCAATTACTCCGAATGTGGTGGAAGTCATAGATTTACAGTACTTATATATATAATTCAATCAATTATTCTGCTTGCAAGGAAAATATTGAAAGTTCTAACTAGGAAGGACCACGATCTGTTTCTGGTCCCTAAACAAAAGAATATTTTGGTAATACAATACATCAGATACGTACGACACAACATACACCAAAGACTTAAGCAGGAGCATTTAATTAAATATTACACGACTCATTGACCACCTTGACTGAGTGAGGCAGAGGAGATAAAGACGCAGTTTCCTTTCCCAAACCACCAACTTTAATTATAGCAATCAATATCATATCACTTCACTTCCTTTCTGATCTGTTGTATTTCATATGACTCCGGACAAGTTGCCCAGCTGATATTGCGGACATGAGGGACAGTTCGCCAGCTAAAACTGAACCAGCCACTATAGTTGCCAATAGCCTAGAGTGTGAACCTGGTGACTCTTTATTTGACCCCTTCACGCCCAGCAAATTCAAGCAAGCTGACTGGGATGCAAGTTGCGTCCCACCTCCGACTGTGCCAACCTGAATCGAAGCCCAAGCATAGAGTATAAGTAGGACTAGGACTAATAAATCAAATGAATTCTAATTAATCTCTTCTTTTTACCTCTATGCAAGGCATGGTTACAGAGATATGAAGATCCTCCCCATCGTTCACAGCTTCCATCATTGTGATGCACTGAGAACTCTCTACATTCTGAGCCGGATCCTGCCCAGTCGCTATGAAGATTGCAGATACCATGTTACTTGCATGGGCATTAAATCCCCCAAGGCCACCGGCCATCGCAGAACCAGTCAGATTCTTCAGCATGTTCAGCTCTACAAGAGAAGAAACGCTGCTTTTTAGCACTTTCTTCACCACCTCTTCCTTGATAATTGCCTCACAAACTACTGATTTACCACGTCCTTCAATCCAGTTTACAGCTGCAGCTTTCTTGTCCGAACAGAAATTACCTAGCGAATCAATCAATAACAATAACATAACCACTCCACTGGGTATAATAAACAACATAACCACTCAGGAAAAACGAGCTTAATACCAGATAAGCCAACGACATCCATGTCAGGAAATTCAGTCTGAAGAAAGTCGAGGACATTTTGAACACCTTTTGAAACCATGTTCATGCCCATTGCATCGCCAGTGCTGCACCTAAATCTCGTATAAAGGTTTCTTCCAGCAATTGAGCATTGAATGCTTTGGAGTCTCGCAAACCTACTCGACCTGACCACATCCCCTCGTACATTTCAGCTAAAGATCATAAGACGAAAATAACCGGAAAATCCTAAATTTATTTCATCAATGATAGAAACTAAACCTGTTAAAAACGACGGCTAAGGCATCGAAATTGTCAGGGTTCTCCAAGAAGAACTTCAATTCAGCTGTTCTTTTTGCTGATCCAAATCTAACAACAGGCGCTCTCGTCATGCCGTCCCTCAACACCATGCTCGTAGCACCACCCGAGACGTATATCGCCTTACAACCTCTGTTCGTGCTGGCGACCAAACAACCCTCCGTAGTCGCCATCGGAATCGAGTACTCACACTCGTCAAGCAGCAATGGACCGGCGATGCCCACCGGAATCTGCACGTAACCGACTGGCATTTCACAACACTGCCCTAAAATAGAGTCGTAGTCAAATCCTTCGAGAGGCAAACCCTCGAGCGACCTTCCGGTCATCCTCTGGATAGCCTCCCGCCGTATAAGAGCTGCACGTTTGCAATCGCCGAGCTTGGATTCCAGAGAATACGAAGGGATGGTACCAGAAACAACCGATTTGACGATCTCCTCGTCTTCCTGGGAGGCTAAAGGTGAAATTAGGGGAGGAGGAGCAGAAATGGGAGGAGGACAAGTGACGAGGCGATGATCTTCTTTGAGGAGATAATTAGGATCGGTGGCGATACCGTCGTCGAGGTTCCAAGCGTCGTTGGAGGCTCGTGCAATGAAGGACTGAACAAAATCGATGCCAAAGAATCCAAGCAGATAAATGGACGAAGCGATGAGGGAGACAATGGCGGCAATCTCCGAGAGAGTGACAACGTGGAGGGGAGTGGATTTTCGAATCTTGTCGCGCCATCTGTGGAGAAGAAAGTAAGCCGCAGAGAAGAAGAGGGTGAAGAAAATGGCGTTAGTTAGGTAGAGAGGGAGAGGGAGGGCATCGGAGGCTTTGGGTGAACGTTCACCAGGGAAGGAAGCTTGGTTCTTAGAGATAGTAGGTTGACGTTGTTGTCTGGCACTGTGGTGGAGGTGGCGATGAGCGGCGGAGGGAAGCGGAGGTTTAGTGAGGCTGAGCCGGCTGGAGTTGTCCATTTAAATATTGAATTACTAGCTGCTGCGCTGCTTGAGGAGGAAGTGGACTGGGTCTGGCTGGTGTCTTAAATCTTAATCATAATATTTAGATTAATTATGCTACTAAATTATAATTGAGAAATGAGTGTTTTGATATTTGAATTTAAAACGCGTCGGTTAGTTAGTTATGAGGGAGAAGAGAGGGAGGAGGGAAGGGAAGGGATGAGCGGGAGTTGTGGGCAGTTCGGCCGGACTTTATAGGCAGAGAGGAGAGGCAGAGGTAGGCACGACAGCTCATGCATCCCACGTGCATAAGCATAACTCTTCTCGCGTGTTCCATAAGTAACAAATTAAATATGCCAAAACTCATTTTCTTCATTTGTAATAAAACTACGGTTAAAAACCTTCCGGGTAATTTTCCCCAATTTTGGTGGGTCCAGATTTTTTCCATCAAGAACAAGAGGTGTGGGTGGGTACAATCAATTGAATCAAATCTTACGACGCATGCAACAGATAGATTGGACACTTTTTTTCGGAGCCGCCTCCTATATTTTACGGCACTGGCAAAATAAAAGTAATTTTGAATCTGACGTTATTTGGCCAGTTGACAGCATCCGGTCAGTTATGGAATAGTGTACGTGGATTGAAATATCATAAGTGTATAACATGATCCTGATATACACTTATGTTATTTTGTGTGCGAGAGAAACATTTTAAATACATGTATGTGCGTGAAGTACTCAAGGGTTAACAAAATTGTTCGGCGATATTTATTTAAGAAGGCTAAATCTTGCTTAAGTGGACCTAAACAAAATTGTCGTAAGAAGGTGGACACGATTTATAGTAAAAGTTCGAGTTTAAAGTGACTTTTGTGACAATATGCACACGTAAATAATAAATTAAATAAACATAAAAAGGTAATAAAAATAACTAAGGATAAAAATATAAAATAATAATAAAGATATTGAATAATCATAATTAAAAAAAAGGGTATGACAACATAAAATAACTTATATATAGAACTTTGTATATTATATTATCCTTAAATAATTATTTTACGACGAATGAATTAATAATAACACAATTATCATAGACATAGAGGTGTGATATTTATGATATTTCATATATTACTGACACGGGAGCAGGAAGGTGGTTGGCGGTTGCAAGAGGAAGAAGAGAGGACGAACGATCCATGCCTCCTTACTCTTGAAGAATTCGTGAACAGTGATGGTATGTTAGGGGGCTTAGCATCTCCGTGAAAATGACACGAGACAAAAGTCAAAATCTTCAATTAGTGTACCCAACTAACTAAGCCAACCCAATACCTGAACATCAAATAAAATAGAAGGTCACTTTAATGTGGTCATATTTCATTTTGACAATCCTTCAGGAAGTCAGCCTCGGGCCAGTTGGTCTGGTACTGGACTACTGGATGCTCGGTGCTTCTCTCCCTTCCAAGTTCCATCCCCTTTGTAGCTGGAATCGGTTTCATTCCATTACGAAAAAAGTTGCTTAGGTGAGCAGCCACGTTCCTCGGACGGATTGAGTGCTCTGTACGTTTATTTTCAATCCCAGACGGTACAATTTGGATTTTTAGTTCATCATCAGTTTTGTACGTGTGACCGAAGATAATGGACCTGCTTGGGAGAAGAAGATACAAGCCCACGAATCATTCAAGTGTGAGTTCAAGTCCATCCAAACCCATACCCAAAACGCACACACCTCTCTGTTCTTCTAGTATCCTTAGTATCCTCCCGTAGTCTACTAGTCTATTCTACACTAGTGTCTACTAAATGCAAGTACATAAACTAGTGTCGAGAAGTATAGGAAGAAGTCATGATGTCGCTGAAAGAGAGAGTGTGCGTGACAGGAGCCGGAGGATTCTTAGGCTCTCAGATGGTCAACCTTCTCCTCTCCAAGGACTATGTGGTGCATGGAACTGTTAGAGACCCCTGTATGTTTTGTCCTTTTTCTGTTCTTTTACCCATATGTTTAGGTCATGGTCGGTGTCATACTGTTAATTTCAGTTCCCTCTTTCTTTTATACCATATCTATTCTTCGGGAACTTTTAGTTTGTCCATCCTTTAGCTTCTATTTGCCAGGAAAATTTTGCCTCTCTCTCTTTTTTAACTTGCAAACTCTAGCCCGAATTTAACCTTTACAAAAACCGATTCCCTTTGTGATATATCTCAAGTGATTAGAGATTTAAATTATGTGAGGGTTTAGGAACCATTGTGTTGAAGTGTAGATTGGTGGAGTACTGAGTTCCTACTATTGCGTTTTCCACTATTTTTATGTATGGAACACTACTGATTGACGTTAACATTGCAAATTTTTTGTAGCTGACCAGAAGTATGCTCACTTGACCAAATTTGAGAAAGCATCGGATAATCTCAAACTCTTCAAGTCAGATTTATTGGATTTCGATTCCTTATGTCGTGCTATCCAAGGCTGCAGTGGGGTCTTCCATGTTGCATGTCCTGTTCCCTCCACTACTGTTCCAAATCCGGAGGTATGAACCTCCCACCAACTGCAAAATGTTTGCCTAATCCCAACTCGGCGACTATTCAATCTCTAGATTTAATGAGATCTACAATTTGATGAACATCATTTTGATAAAACGAGGATGTGTTGTTTGTTGCTATTGTCTTAGGTAGAAGTGGTTGCGCCTGCTGTGAAGGGTACCATGAATGTGCTTAAAGCGTGTGAGCAAGCCAAGGTTGAGCGACTTGTCTTTGTGTCCTCTGCAGCGGCAGTTTGTTTGAATCCAAGCTGGCCCAAGGGAATAATCATGGACGAGAGTTGTTGGTCCAACAAGGAATATTGTAGAACAACTGAGGTAGATAACTCAAAACCAAGTCTCTACTATATTCCCAAACTCACTTGTTTAGGCTGAATCTTTGATGGAGTTGAAGTGCTTATTGAAACTTGCTGTTTGAAGTTTCTACAATGTAGCATTTGCGTGCAATAATACCATGTTCCTTCATGTTCTAGAACTGGTCTTGTTTTGCTAAGACAGAAGCAGAAAGCGAGGCTTTGGAATATGGAAAGAAGAGCGGGCTACATGTTGTGTCAGTGTGTCCTACCCTAATTTTGGGGCCAATCCTTCAGTCCACTGTGAATTCTAGTACCTTGGTTCTCCTTAAGTTATTGAAAGGTAGATTCTACGCAAAAATTTGTGAGTTGTAAACGTAAAATACCATGAAGCAGCCTCCACTTTGTATGTGACTGTAAATGCAGAGGGTTACGAGACCTTGGAGAACAAGCTTCGATTAGTGGTCGATGTGCGTGATGTAGCTGATTCTTTGATTTTGGTTTATGAGAAGCCTGAGGCAGAAGGGAGATACATATGCACTTCATATGCGATCAGAGCTCAAGATCTGGTGGAGAAACTGCGAAAGATATATCCCAATTACAACTATCCCAAGAAGTACCTGTCTGCACTGTACTGAATATCCACTAAACTTAAGTTCAAAGTTACAAGCATATCGCAGGGACATATATATATGACATGCATCAGTTTTGGGTTATCACATCTTTCTCTATTATGATGCTTTTTGGTAATTGCTTATATGCCTCGTATTGTCTGCAGCTTCATTGAGGTGGATGACAAAACAATGGTGAGTTCGGAGTGATATAATTTTTTCATAATTATGGACTAGCATAATAAACATAATTGTGAACAAACCCCGATTAATTTGATGTCAATAGTAATTCTCTCTTTAACGTGTCATTGGGCCTGTGTCCATGGGCCTGCTATGATGGGTAGGCTTGGCCCATGTATTTTAAAGCACAGGAGGCCCTACTGCTAGCCAACCTTTAAATACAGTCGCCCCATTGAAAACTGTACGAGTTCTTTTTGCTAATTAAGGTTCGGAATAGCAGTAGCAAATCCTCTGCGTCTCGGTCACATCGTTTCATGGAAAACCACAATGGATTCAATGTTTCCCCAATTTTCAGGTATTTATCCATTCGATTATTGAATACAGTATGTTGCAATTCTAGGGTTAATTATTTGTGTTGATTAATTATGCAATTAATCTGGAATTTTTGTGTTAAATTTCTTTCAGCTCTGAGATGTGTTTGACTTGAATTAAAGATTGGAACTGTGCATTGATTGAATGATCTTGCTTCTGAGGATGCAAGTTAAGAGAAGAAAAAGTTTCGGATTAACAATTAATCTGGACACTATGTACTAAGTGCCGCACGAATGAATCTAGAAATTATATATGGGGATTAGAATGGGCCGGACTACGTAAACCCTAATTCAGTCTATAAATTTGACTCAAAGTTTAAGATATAAGTCACGAGTTTAAGTCCTATTAAGTTTTGACCGTCTCGGCCAATTTTTATTTTTAAATTAAAAATAATGTTTTTATATAAAATAACACACTTTAAATATAAGTTGAAATTATTTTATGTAAATTCAACATACCTTTAAGCTAAAATAGATGGTTTTGTTCTATCACATTGGGATATGCTCAGCGCTTAATGAACTTTGGGGAGTGTTTTTGGGATTGACACTTGCATGACAATTGGGATATAGGCGAATTAAACTCGAAGTGGACTCGCTAGCTGTTATCAACATCCTTTTATCAGCACCAACAGTGACAGATTCTGCTAACTCTCAGGTGATGGCTATCCATGAGCTAT
>JANIHZ010000002.1:62823-74035 GCA_027478365.1 Erythroxylum rufum
ATGGAACCGCAAGAGACCCAAGTAAATTTCAGATCTTTTCTGACATTATCAGAGATCAATTAGTTGCAGATTGCCATAGGTCTGTAAAGCTGATGAGAAATGGAAGCTGTACTCTAGTTTGGCATCAAGATTCATTATTCTCTTTTTAGTAGTTCTTTTCCTAGCAAGTAATTTGACAAAGAATGCACATCTCACGAGATTGGATGATGCTAGAGAGAATCTGAAACTCTTCAAGGTGGATCTGTTGGACTTTGAAGATGGATGCTGCTGCGGTACTTCAGCTTAGTGGTTCCAGGGCAAGATGTTTAACTCTATATAATATATATCTGTATCTAGAGTTGCTGTAAATTCTACAATTCGGTGATGTAATCGAATTCCCGATTGTAATATTGTGAAAACAGAATTGGATGCAAATTATGTTGAGTTTGTTTCAGAAGGCCGGTTGGTTGGCGTTTTCCGGATGTATAAAAGATTAAAGACTAGAAATTTTCTGAAACTGGAACATTCGGGGCTTAGAGGAGATGCATCTTCCAAAGACAAAACAAGGAAACATCAATCATCATCATCGTCGTCCATAATAATCGGATGTAGTTTCTCTGGGTTTCGTAATCTTTGACGCTTCCAGTCCACACCACAAACACTTGGAGGGAAAGGAGCTATGGTCCCTGTCCAAACCAGGTGGGTTGGACCCCAACCAGAATTGCATATGCCTACAGCCAGAAGGAGGAGGCAGTTAGGCATGAAAACTACACCTCAGACGTTCAACAAATAAACTCTAGGAAATGATTTGAATGGATATTATGTGTAACGTATGTCCTTATTTTAATCAAAGGAAAAGAGAGAACGATGCATCATTGATCATCCATTTGTTGTTGAGGCAGAGGGTCCCTTTCTTGACTTTAGTTTAAGTCCAGCTCTCCAGCTTTATCCAATTCCCACAGCTCAGCTCAGTAATTCATAATTATCACAACGAACTCTTTAAGTTAAAAGGTGTTAGAAGCTAAGGCCGTGTCTTGTCTGTCTGCTGCATATAGAAAACAGAATTTATCTTTGTTTATGAGATTATTATTATCTTAGAAACCCAACTAATTGGCTGTCAACAGAAATGGCAAGTGGATAAACGAATGACACAATCCATACATCACTATACTGATTAAACAAAAGAAGAAACTTCATGGCTAAGATACACTTACCAGATTTAAGAAAAAGCAGAATAGGGACAAACAGTGCCTGAGGTACAAGGTGAAGAGGAAGGAGGGAGCTCCCGAGTAACAACAATGGTGATTAGATAAAAAGGTTAAGACAAATACTGGGGAAGTAGGACCCACTTTAACACTGCTCTTCTCCAACTTTTGCCTGCTCTCTCTCTCTCTAATCATTACCCTTTCTCTTTCCTCCTCCGCTCCTGCTCCTCCTCCTCCTCCTCCTCCTCCTCCTCCGTCTTCTTCTTCTTCCTCTGATGTGTAGTGTGTATAGAACCATCACAAGTAAAGTAACATCATTACCCTGAACAAAAGAAAAAGGACTTCTTCGGGGACTCAGAACTGTTAATATAGTTATTACTTCTACCACTAGTGTATAGTAAGATTTATCATATCATAGCCTCTTCTTCCCAAAACCCAACCAAAGATTCTTTCTTTTCTTTTAACATTTGCAAATTGATGTGCATATATAAATATATAGATAAAAGCAAAGCCTAGTCTTGATCAACTTTTCCCGTACAAACCCAAGCCCACATCACGCACTTTCTCTCTAACCTTCGATCTGATGCCACCACCGACCTTCCTCTCTTCTTGGCCCATCCCACCTCAATTCTAGGGTTTTTCTATTTTCCCTTTTATTTTCTTTCTTTCGTCGCCTTTTTGTGATTCTTTTTAGCCTATTGAATCCACCATCTTTCTTTTTTTTTTTCGATCTTTTCCTTTCTCCCTCTAAATTTAGCGTCTATACTTCTTGTTGATCCTATTTAAGTTCCTTGGATTCTCCAAGTATATTTCTTTAAAAGTCTAGGGTTTTTCTGGGGTTTTGTTTTCCAATGATGTGGCGGAGTATTTATTGGATCGACTTTAGGATCACTTAATTCAGTCCAATTTGATCTCCTTCTGGAATCTTCTTCCTTCTTTTTCATGTGAATTCGAATTTGGGATTTGAATAAAGCTTCCGCTTTTCTTTTGTCTCTATCGTGTTTTTTTTTTTTTGGTTTGTTTTTGGTTTTCGTTTTCATTTGAACGACATGGCTTATCAAAGGATTCCGGGTCCCGGCTCGGGATCGAGTTCAAGTTCAGGGTTTCAGTACTTGAATTCACCATTTGGGGATACAACCTACACAAAGGTCTTTGTTGGAGGACTCGCTTGGGAGACTCAGAGCGAAACCATGCGCCGTTATTTCGAGCAGTTCGGAGATATTCTTGAGGCCGTCGTCATCACCGATAAGAATACTGGTCGATCAAAAGGCTATGGTTTTGTGAGTATTTCTTGTCTTTTCCTTATATGATCTTCCGTTTTCATACATATATTCGATTCTAAAGCTGAAACCTATGTGTTTTGATGATTGTACTTGACTAACAAGAAGTTGTTTATCTGTTAATCATACGTTGTTGATTTGGTTGGCGTACATGCTAGTTGTGCTTTGCTGCCAAGTGGTGATCTTGATTTGTAGTAGAATGAATTCTTTTTGGCTTGTATTCTTGTGGAGGGTGTAGGTGACTTTCCGGGAACCAGAAGCTGCTAGGAGGGCATGTGCTGATCCTACTCCAATTATTGATGGTAGACGGGCAAATTGCAATTTGGCTTCTCTTGGGCGACCTCAGCCACCACTGCCATATGGTATTCTGTAGCATTTGTGTTTTATGAGATGAACCAATAACATTTATTCATTATGTTCATCATTTCTTTTTGGCTCAAAACTCCTCCATGATTTTCTATATTAATGGATGTTTGTCTGCCATGGATTGGAGAAAAAGTTGTCTGAAAGAACCAGCATTTGATACGGACACTCTTTTGTTCTCCTGTCCTTATAATTCAGTGATCCAATCTTCTTCCAGCTACTTTTACAAGTCCTGTCCCAACATAATCCTTTTCTTTTTCAAGCTTTTTTTTTTTTTAAAAACGTATTTTGATTGTTTTCATGTTTAATCCCTTCTAATTCCATTTTTCTCTTCTAGGGCGTATACGTGCAGCTACACCGTATATAACAGGTGTGCAAGCAGCCCGGGGGACTTACGTTGGAAATTTTAGCTACCAGCAGCCACTTCCTTACGGCTACCAACAGGGACTGCTGTATCATCCATATGGGTGAGTTGCTAATTGCATGGCTTAAAGAGTATAATAAATATAATGTTCCACAAAGTAAATTACTCTCTTCAATTGCATAATTGGTGTTGCTTGCCCGCCTCTTTCTATCCTCCTCTGTCTGTTTTCTCAATCTTTTGCATCTGACTGTTTGTTCTTAGTGCTTCACCGAACCCTTCGACTATAAATTCTTCATTTAGATATTCCATTTGTAAAATTTAGGTTCAAGTCCACAGTGTTCGATGCAGACCAACACCTTGTGGTCAACTGGGGTAGTTTTGGTATCTCTCCCTACATTCTCTTGCATTTTGTCATTTGAACTGAGAATTGATTTTGCAGGCTAGTTCAAGTGGGTACATGTCCTTTGCAACTACCTTTTTCTTTTCACTTTTGTTTCCCTTGTATATGTGTTTTTTACCTAAACCAGTCAGCTCATCCATCAACAATCTTTTAGTTTCCCTAGAAATGGATAGCCAGTTTCCTAGAATTCGGGGTTCATTTTGTTGAAAATCAAGTGATATGACATGGTGCGATTGATAATTGCAGGAATTCAAAAACTGGTAGTTGCAGAGGATATGTGCCCCAGCTCAATGTTTAATGACAAAGGCAAGACCACAATTGTGGTTATATAAAGGAGGGGGAGAGTTAGGGGAGTTCTCTCATGACTCTTGGTTAGGGTTGATGGGTCATTGCATATAATGTCTTAAAATGCATAGGATGAGTCTGTTAGAGGATAGGTTTCTCATCTATGTTCTTAATAAACGTGCCTTATAGCTACTATTTTATTCCAATGTGAAAATTTCTGACATATCATGATTCCTTGCTAGATTTTATTGTAGTTATAAATTAATTTTGTTATGTTTTCCCCCTCAAAATGCAGCTATACAACTTATGCACCAGAATATGTCTATCCACAGGTGAAATGCCATGGCTATTTAAAATGTTCTATTGGGGGGATGATACTGGTCTGGAATAACTGATTTGCTTTTATTATCATTATATTCTATGTTAGGGTGTCTACACTCCTTATACAGGCCAACAATACCTTCAAATATATGGAGTACCTGGTGCAGTTAATACAGCAGTTTATCCTTATGGACAGATAGGTCAAAACCTCCCTGGAGGTCATGGTTATACAACAGTCCAAGGATATGCGCTTCCAGCACATCAGATTGTGCAGTTTGGTGGAAGTGTTAATGCTATGACATCTTCACCCATGCCTACAATTCAAGCACCATATCCTACAGGTAGACGTTTTTGGTTATGAATCCAGTTGCTTTCAAAGTTCAGAGGTGTTCGAACATAGATTAATTTCATAGCTTGTTTGGGAATGGTGCTATTTTTGGCATCATGGATTCATGAGTTTATTCTTGTCGTAAACATTGTTACAAAAGAAAGTTATTCACAGATTCTAGTTTTCCTTGTTGAGGGTCAGAAGATGAAATTGTTGCATCAATAACATTGTCAATATATTGTGATGCATGTGGACCTGATTGAAAAGTGTATTAACGTTTTAGGTTTGGCCTCACCTGTCCCAGCACAACCACAATTTGTTGTTCCTGCTCCTCCTCAGTATATGCAAGGTAGCGGTTCTGACCAAACAGTTGGGTGAGGGGTTGATCAAGGTCAGTAAATTGGATGCATTTTTGTTGCATAATGATATGTTTCGAGACCTTTTCTACTGGCTCTGCAATAGAGGGATAGTTTATTGCTTTCTATCTCAGGTATCCTTAAGACTGCAGCAGGACTAAGAGCAGCGAAACTGCTACTTGAGTGGCGGGCTTCGGATCTAGCCTTGCAAACTATTTAATTTGCATTCTAGAGGTAAAAAGTTTAATTTTTTAAATTTAGAGAATTAGTAATGAGATGGTTGAGTGGTTATTTCATTTTATTGCTTTCACCTCTTGCCCCAAGTTACCTTTACTTCCCTTTCTGACCTTATTATTAGCTGTGAGACTATTGAAGGAGAATCCCAACTGGATGATTAAAATCTTACTGGAATTGGACAAAAGTTGATGAGTCCGTTAACCTGGTTTATATTATTTTCAATCTTGAGACAAGTTCTATTGGATTGAGATGATTTATGCTTTTACTAACTTAGTGAATTGCTGTGCACAGGTCGTACAGAGTCATGCTCACCAGAGAAGTCAGATGTCTGAGTTGCTCCATGTGTGGAGAAGGGATTTGGGAAGAAACAGGCATTTCTTCCTGTTTATACATAGTGTATTTATGGACCTTCATCATATGCTGCCAGAAGCTCAGAGGATGAGTGGCAGGCAGTGATGCATTTGGGTGAATGCTTGAATTGGGTTTTCAGGCAAACACTCTTGTTAGGATAAAAGAACTTTTGTGTAAAAAAGGTCAAAAACACAGGTAGAATCAACATATGATTCTTTGTTAGAGTCTACTCTCCCCTCTAGCATTTGGAGGGTGTATAGTGAGTTAAAATCTCTGGTGTCAGATGTTGGTGTCCTGTTCTGCATTTGTATTTAAAACATCACACTCAGGGTTTGTGCATATTTAGTTTTAGGGGTTCCTCCGTTAGGACTATTTATTCACTCTTTCCTTATGTTCATTTATCCTCTATTTTTATACACTTCCTTTTGTCATTTCCACCTTGGCTATGGGAGGTCTGTGAAAACTTGGGCTACACTATGGAGGGTAGTCCTTAATTGCAAAGTTCCACAGTAACCTTTTGCCCAAACCCTAAAGTCGTCTTTGTCTTCTTCCCCAAATTTGATTGTCCTAATGTATGAAAAGACAGGCCAGGAAAGCTTCACAAGAGACTACCCGAATGAATGATTTGGAAAGACAGATTTTTGTAGGCTACCTGAGTGAATCATTTGGAAAGACAGATTTTTGTAGGCTCAAGTGAGCCTGAAGAGCCCAGCTTTGCCTTTCTTTTTCTTAACGGATCAAAATTAACAGTTGATCGACTAGAATGACTAATATTAGATCTGGGAATCATCATTTACAATCCCTTGAAGACTAGTGAGGAATCACCGAAAGCAATTATGAATGCTTATCAGAATGTTTAGTAGGTACTACTAACTGCTAAGTACACTAAGTACACCACATAACGATGTCAAACTGATCAACTATTTTGGACTAATAAGCACCTCTGAAGCTTTCATCATTTAACAATATGATACAAGATCAAATCTTTGGTAATGTCCTGGAGATTTTCGGGACATCTATTAAACATTGACTAAAGGGCAAACTATACAAGGCTTTTCGTATTTTGCCAGTTGCTTCAGTTGCTTCAAAACGGGGCCATTAAACATTACATTGACTAACAAGAAACTAACAAAAAGCATACATAATAAGGTTCAACGGTAAGGAAGAGAGGAGGGCTTAACAAATCAAACAACTAAACAATCCCGCAATCATCAAGCTCCACCATAAAGCAGTTCAGAACAAATCTGTCAGCATTTACTTACAATCCCATTGCTTTTAGAATAATCGCTGAAACTTGCATAACTTGCATTGGGGTAACTTCAGGTCTAGCCTCCATTGTACAAGAGGGCGTTTCAAAGGCAGAAGAAAAGCACGAGTGAAAGGCATTCCACATTTATAGTTACATAGAGAACAAACAAAAGGCTTCAAATCAGTGGCTAGCTTGTCTTTTCGAAAACAATAAAGTGGAGACTAGGGGCAGGAAGTGTCTTGGTCATGCATATTTTTAACTCACTTTTTGGATCTCAAACTGCCAACTTTGGATCTACTGTTCCGGTCACATTGCCTTCTCCTGTTAAAATGTGGTCGGGATCCTGCATACAAATGTTAAGGTGTTTATATTTAATAAGATCTGGAAAGAACCCAGAAATGGCAACAGGGAAAAGCTAGAGCAAGTACACATATACCTCCATTCCCCATTTGATATAATCAGGGGATTCACAGGCTTTATATTCGTCAACTAAACTCTCAATTATGTCTCTTGATTCATCGAACTCAGAAAGATCATTATCCTGAATACAGTTCATAATTCAGATAACACCGATATTGCAGTATAAACACTCCATAAAGCAGCAAATTGCATCCAAAACTGCATACATGTTTGTATTCAAATGTATATTTTATAAATAGCAGAAGCAAGCCCCTTAATTAGGAGCTATATGAAAAAGAGAATCAAGCTCAGAATGACATAAAATTATTATCTGAAAATCATGAAGTGTAAAAAACAGTGCAGAATATGCAGTTTGACAACTGAACCAGAAAATAACAAAAATGGAAAGGCAACTTACCGCAAACATTGGGAACTTTCTGTAGTTATCAAGAAAGGCTTGCTTCTTTCTCAACTTCTCATACTGGCTCAGACATTTGCTGAAAAGATGCCTGATGCTAGTATGGCTGGCAAGCATGAGACCACTTACCTACCACAAGTCAAGTGTAAGTCATTCTCTGTATGGAGGGGCATACAAATCTTGACATCTTTGCATTGATCACTTCAATCAGAATTCAGAATAACATATGTCCGCCTCAGGATGTTAATTCTTCTCATCTCAAAGAAAAGATACAACATAATAAAATGAAAATCAGGCAAAGCAAAGATAGGAAACAGCCATACTCTATGGGAAGTTTGAACATATGGGGACTTCCTAGATAGAGCAACCTGCAACATCCAATAACAGCTAAAGGTAAGTTTGAATTTCTGAAGGAGAAAGAGAAGCCGTTGAGCAAGAAAATTTCCCCTCATCGCGTAGAAAAACCTGTATACTTGCAGGACCCCACTCAATAAAATTAACAAGCTTCCTTTCACGAATCCTCTGCAGACTTTCATGAACCTAGCGTAGCAAGTACAAAGGAAACAAAGAATCATTCAGCAGTTATAGCAGGTCATGAATTTAATATTTTTGAAAACTCATTAAGCATTCGGAGAGCTTGGGGTAAAAAAAATGGCACCTAGTTGTAATGAAAAAGTAAGTCAAACAACTAAAGTTGCACTTAACAGTATAGCCTGTATTGCATGTATATGTATGAGTGTGTGTATAAGAGATTGGTGAAGTATTTGCTCGAGGATTCTACGTCTTCAATATATGGAACTCCAACATGAAATTGGAAACAAATAAGCACCTTCACCTTAAGAACCAAGTCAGAAATCTTCACTAAACTATGATAAGCACAATTTTGACCTTGAAACAAACCTTACCCAACTAACAAAGCTTAGACAACAAGGTTGTTCAGTTGCAAACCATCACAATCACAGGGAAAACTAATATAAGTAGACAAAGCAGGGAGAAATTAATAGAAGCAAGCACGACTAAGAATCAATTTTTTGGTGAGAATCACCCAGTGCAATAAGTTTTACTTGGAAGAATAATTCAGAAGATTAAAATACAGTAAATAAATGGCCAGCGCATTAGTTACCAAAAACTTTAAGCCTTATGTATTCAAATAGTCCTGAATACTTCAAAAACAGGAAATAATTATTACCTGAGTAGGATCTACTTCTCCTTGAATGATGTTCAATATAGAGATGTACTTTGCCTGGCTAGCTTCTTTCGTCCGAGCATAAGAGGAAACCATAATATTCTTAGTCTGCAAGACAGTGAGATCCAAGTAAGTGACTTCATTTTAATATATTGTCCCAAGTCAAAGTTCTTACCTGCAGAAGTCTTCTCATGACATCTAATACAGTCGTCTTACGAATCACATTAGCCTGCCAAACGATAAACTAGCATCAGATTTTGCTGAAAATTCATATCCTGAAAAAGATCTCAAGGCAACCAACAATGGAAGTCCTGTCAAATCATATATATACCAACTGCTGATGCTATAATAATAACAATGCCGCTCATATTCCCAAATCAACACAAATTTGAAATTCTACAAGTTGTATGATTAAGGCTGTTTGTTACATGATAGACTAGGTAATCTTCAAAACCTGCAACTAGAGCATTACAGAGCAGTCATGAATCAAATTCATGGTTAGAATCTTACCTGGCGCTCTACTGTCAGTGGTGTATATCCCGTCATAAGAAAATGGCATCTTGGAGTAGGAATTAAAGAGGCAAGAAGACCAACCAAGTCATTGTTCATATATCCTGGATACCTGAGTGTGGTTGTGCTAGCAGACATTACAGTGGAAACCAGGGAGTTTGTTTGTGCAAATGTAGGATTTGTGAGATGTAGGCGCTCAACAGCAATTCTATTGAGGGCAGTATTATCAAGGACAACAACACAGTCTGCATTTAGTGTCAGCCTCTTGAGTGTTAAAAGTGAGTTGTAAGGCTGGACTACTACATCACTTGTTTCCATTTGGTTGGGAAAGACGCTGTATGTTTGAACCAGCTTTTTGCTATACCGATCATTCAGAGTCTCCAGTAGATATGAGCCCATACCTTCATATGACAAGATGAGAGCAAACTTAAAGAGCATGTAAGCAAACAAGAAGAAAAGAAGGCACACATTCCACAGAGTACAAGAAGTTGCATCTTAGAGAGCTATTCAATTGAAATTTCCATTTATGAATGAAACTATGGCACCAAAAATTCATTAAACCTTAAAGAAGATAAGGTAATGTTTAACGAAATCAACCTGAGCCTGTGCCACCAGCAATGGAATGACATAGAACAAAACCTTCAAGACTATCACTCCCATCAGCTTCTCTATCAATCATGTCCATAATATCCTCTTCAACACCCTTCCCCTGGTCAAGAGATAGCGCATGATTTCAGATGATTCAGAGGAAAAGTAATTGAAAAACTGATGCTAGGACCTACATAAGCTTCTTTTGAGTATACCCAAAAAAAAAAAAAAAACTTTACATACAGAACAATAAACATTATAGAAAATTTGGGGACAGAAGAAACAATGAAAGAAACCTGATGATATCCACTAGCCCAATTGTTGCCAGCACCACCTCCATGATCAGAAACAAAGATATTCTCGTGATTGTAGAGATTTCGATATTCACTGTTTTGAATAGCATTGATGACCCTTGGCTCCAAGTCTATAAGCAAGGCTCGAGGTATGTAATGCTGATCATCAGCTTGATAGAAAAAAACATCTTTTCTATCCCCTCCCTGCAGATTAAATACATAAGAGATGAGCGAGAGAAACAAGAGTGCTTGATAAAACATTTGGTTCAAGGAAGTGACAAGAACAAGGGACACATGTGTAATCGAGAAGAAAACCTTAGAACTCATTCAAAATTGAGCAATTTCAGGTAACAGTAATAGTAATCTTATGATTTAAGAAAGGGAGGGAGAGAAGACAGAAGTGAACCTGAGTGGCAAAATCCTCGAGAATGCCATCCTTGCTGATACCGTGCTCCAAGCAAAGCTGCTTCCAAAATTCCATGCCGATCTGGTTCCCGCATTGTCCCACTTGCAGCGTTATGATTTCCCGCGGCATTTTCCTTTACTCTCTTAGAAGAAGGTTCAGTTATACTTAGCTGACTGCAAAGAAAGAGCGAGAGAAATGGAGGGAGGGAGGCGAAATTTGTAATGTATTGCGGGAAAAAAAATGTCGGAAAATTTTCTTTTGATTTTGCGTTTAGGTCATCGTCGTCGTCTTCCTCCTCGTCTACTTGCAATGTTCGACTGAAGTGAGACTCCTCCAAGTCCAAGGAGAGTGTGTGTTTACTATGCGGGCCTGGTTTCCATTTGAATTGGACCCTCTATCTTTCTCTGTAATTCAACCCAGCACCCATGACCCACCAAGCCCATCCTTTGTTTCTCTCAAGTATTGGTGTTCATCACCATAATTGTACTTTAACGAACCTGCAATGTTTTTTTGGGAATTTTAGTAAGGAATATATTCAATCAAACACCGCATAAAGTACTTAGAAAAGGATATGTATAGTTAGGGTATGTTAGGGAGTTTAGGATGGAATGGAATGGAATAGTAATTAATGGAACAGAATGGAATAGAGTGGAATGGAATAGAATAAAATGGGTCACTCCATTGTTTGGAAGTT
>JANIHZ010000002.1:80123-96557 GCA_027478365.1 Erythroxylum rufum
TGGGTCATTCCATTCCATTCTCTTCCATCCCTCCACCCACATCCAAACATACCCTTAGAGTCTATATAAAATATACAGCTAGTTATGCAACTTTTATTAATTAAGTATCAACTCTTACTAAATATTAATTGTTGCCTGAGTCGATCAAAAATATCTTCCCGAGAGGTCGCTGATAGCTTGAGATAAAATTTATTCAAGGTGAATTTCTTATATTCTTTTGTTGTCCCAAAGATCTTGGTGTTCCTCATTCTCCAAATGAAATGTTCTAGTATGGCAAAGCCAATCTTGAATGCTCTATGATCCATTTTATTATGCCATTTTAGATCATTAACCCAATGCAAGCAATCTTGCCAGACAATGTTTCTATTTGGTAAGTTAAAAATGCAGAGAAACTTACCTTATATCAGTCATGTGCAAGAGCAACCAAAGAAGAGAAGATCTAGAGACTCATCTTCCCCACTGCATAATGGGCGAGATCTGTTTGGAATCAGAAAATTTATCATGTCTCTAGTTCTTAGCTTCTTTCTAGCTACTAATAAGAGTATAAACGAGTGAGCCTGTGTAATTCCAAATCCCCATATCAACTTATGAAGAGGAAATATGGTGAGTGGACCAAGTAGTAGTTGTGACACGATTGCGCTGCAAATTTATGTGATAAGTGTAGCTCTCATCTAACTTCATCTACTTACCCCAAATCTAGCATACATGCTGGCTTTTGCTCCGCAATTGGCTTGGTTCGTTTGCTCATATGAAATGGGCACATCCGGTTGTTATTTTCAATTAGTATCTGCACCTTAGTATCTTTTGGAATTGAGCCTTTCAAAACTAGAAAAAGATGAGTGTTACCTAGAGGTCTTACTGAATGTCAGTTGTCAAACCAGAAGTTGATGTTTTGCCCATCTTTAATGTAAGGATGCATAAATGACCTGGTGAGTAAGATTTGTTAAAAAGTGTAAGACTGAGTGCTTTTCGGAGAAATCGACCATATGCTTTTGTATTTGACATGGAACATATGAATCCATTTGACTCAAAGACTTTCTTTATCATAAAAAAGTCTCCATAGCCGTTTTGCTAACAGAATATTGTTCATTATGAAGGTTGAATTGATCCATAAGCCACCATTTTCTTTTGGAAGACGAATAGTACTCCATTTAACCTTAGAAAGTTTCTTTGTATTTAGATCCATGCCATATGAATTCTCGTATACTCTTGTCTATCTTCTTTAAAACACCTTTGGGGATTGCTAAATGTGACAACTAATAAACATGTGGATTATTAAGAATGGAAATAGCAAGTTGCAATCTACCTCTATAAGACAAATATATATTGCTCCAATTGGACATTTTTCTATAAACTTTGTCAATGAGAGGTTTGCATTCACCTTCTTTCAGCTTCCTAGTAGAGATCGGGACACCCAAATAGTTAAGAGGTAACTAATAAATGGCAAGACCTACACTTATGAGCACATGTAATGAGGTTTCACTATTCTATGTAAATAGGTACGTTGAGCTCTTTTGTGCATTGAATTTCAGCCCAAATACTTATTGGAATCTCTGTAAGGAAGTTAAGAATACTCCAGTTGAAGTTGTATCATTGGCACATAGGATGAGCAAGCAAAGGAAAGTTGAGTGATAAGTAGTTAATTACATCGATGATGATATTTGAAGTTTTTGCTTTCAACACTGCATAACTGAGTTATTCTTTGAAGCAATTACAAAGAGATAAAGAGATAGTGAGTCTCCTTGTCGCATTCCTCTAGCTGCTTTATAAAGTTGTGTAGGTTCACTATTCAATAGGATGGAAAATGATACAGTAGAATTGCAAGCATGGATCCAATTGACGAACTTGCTAGGATATTCAAATGCAAGGAGTGAATTAATAAGGAAGCACCATTTCATAATGTCATATGCCTTAGTGAAGTATATTTTGAGAGTACTTCTTACATGTTCTTTAGTGTTGTAGTCTTTTAACAATTCTTGCGCTAACATTATATTATCACCCATACTTCTACCAGGGGCATAAGCCCCTTAACTATAGTTGATCAATCCTAGTAAAGTATCCTTCAATTTGTTAGCAAGGATTTTATAAATGATCTTATACACCACATTGCAACAAGATATTGGTCGATAATCATTTAACCTTTTGGGGTTTGCGATTTTAGGAACTAAGAATAGATACGTCTTATTCAATTCTATGAGTAACTTGCCACTCTTGAAGAACTCCTGCACTGCTTTAACAACTAGAGCTCTCTTACAATTTGCTTGAAGACATTGAAGCCATCAGGGCCTAGTGACTTATCAGGGTAGAAGGAAAACAATACTGCTTTGAACTCCTCATTAGTGACCTCTTTGACTAAGGCAGAATGTTGACTGGAGTTTATAGAACCAGCCATGCTAGTGAGAAGACAAGAGGTGGGTGAAGAGACATTATTTATCTTTATGAAATGTCTAGTAGCTACCTCTTTCAATGCCTACTGTTCATGTATCATTTTGCTATGCTCATCTTTGAGAGATATTATCTTGTTTCCATTCCTCCTACCTTGAATCACATTGAAGAAGTATTTGGTATTCCTATCTCCTTGTTGATGCCATAGAATTCTGGACTTTTGCCTTAACTGATTACTGAAGTCTTCAATTGCTTGCATATAATTGCTCAATTATGTCTTCTCCTTTTTTATGAGTGCAAGATTAGTGGGATTAGTAGCAAGCATCTTCTGAGTTAATATAAGATTCACCATGGCTTGTTGTTTATTGAGTTTCAAAGGATCAGAACATTGCTTTAGTAGTTTTACATGTTCAGCTTTGATATTTTTCAGCATTTGAATACACTGAAAAGCATTAGACCCTCGGACTTGTCTTCGAACAACTACCCTAATTATTGCATCAAGCTGAGCATGATTCAGTAGTGAATTAAAGAATCTGAAAGGTGTGCATCTTTTGCTAGATCTACTTTTAATGTAAACATTGACAGGTGTATGATCTGAGAACAATGACTCCTCAAACACAACATAGTTACTTGTCATTTGCGCAAGCCACCAATTGTTTACTAGGCACCTATCTAGCTTCCTCTGTACCAACTGATTTCCCTGCTGATGATTACTTCATGTGTACAACAAGCCCTGAAATTTAAGATCAACAAGTCCAAGTAAAGATGTTAGTGTTGTTAGTTCTTTGATATCTGCATGCGATGGTCTCCTTACTCCTAAAGATTCAGTTGATGATAGCAAGCGGTTGAAGTCTCCAACAATCATCCAGGGAATCAAGGTGTGTGAACCAATGTCATGTAAATCTTTCCACAAGCTAGCCCGTTGGAATTCCCAGTTGGTTGCATATACCATTGTAATTGCTAATTAAAGTCCTATACATTTCAAATTATACACATCATTAGGGTCGAGTGGACTTAATTCGTCGCCTAAATTTTCGATTGCTGGGCCCGGTATTCTTCCACTCATTTGGTTCTTGTTGTTCATCACTTAGCTCCCCAGAGGTTACACTTGTCCTCCCATGATCAAGCAGATTCTCTATCCTGTCCGCATCTGTTTCTTTACTTTGTTCATTATTTGCATCACCTGACAGTTGTGCCTGCCCTTCAAGTTCAATGCTGATCAAATTAGTATGACACGACTATATTCGGTAAGACCGAGCTGATGATTGCTCTTGATATTCTGCAATATGCCCGGTCTCTGCATTGTGTCTGGAGGTACAATTGTTGCCTGCATTGACATTCTGCTCAAAACCAATTCCTTCTTCTGTATTATTTTCGCCAGTGATTTTTGCATTTGACAAGTGCACATTTTGGTCTTATTCTTCAACTATTACATTTGCAGATTCATTTGATTTCCCATCATCAACAAATGTTCCTTGTAGACTCATTAGTTCTTCACTCAGTCTTGTTGCATTAGTGTTCATGGGGACGTCAAGGATGTCAGATGGTTGTAGTCTTCCTCCACTTTCCTCATTGATGTTTCTCTTAGAGATCTACATTTTAGTAGGTTCTTTCACATACGGTTTCCATAGATATGACAAAGAAATTTTATCCTCAATCAATTCACGACAATTATTATACTTCATAATCGGTATACTCTCAGCCTCTCAGGCAACATCTTCTTGTTTGACATTTCAATACATACACGAGCATAGCCTACCCGTTTAAGGGACACTCTAATATAACTGACTAAATAACTCAATCCCTCACACGACTAGTACTCAAGAGAGATTTTGTGCATATTAACTTAGGCATAGTTGTGATTTCGTTCCTATCAAGTTTAAATCCAATTTCCCATCTCCCCAGGAACAAACAGGGGAAAGGAGAAGACAGTGCGTGAGGTTTAGAAAGTGAGCGGAAGTGAATGGGTGGAAGAAATCAAAAGAGGCGTCCATGTTTCAGAGAAGAGAGAGGTCGGAAGGAGGATAAAAGCGGCGTCCATGTCTGTTGGGGGGAACGAACCTGCAATTTCACTTGTATCTTTCTGGAATCATCATTTAAACTGATAATTTTCGTTTCATAAATCTCTTCCCTCTTTTTCTATAACAGATGCCAGTCAGTACATTACTCGCATGACGCATCACACAATGCAGTTAAAAACCATACACCTCTGTTATTTGCAAGAGTTAGTTTTTGGATGAGGCCAAGTGAATTGGGGATGGAAGATTGAAACTTGTCTGCAACCTGTATGGAACCTTATGGATTTCGGTTCCTTAAATGAACCTGAAGGATGAAATAGCCTGCAAAACCATAAAAAGCAATAGCAAGTCAATAGGGAATATTTGGAGTTCACATCATTCTCATGACATAGTTCTTTTGAGTTCAGAGATGGGACAATAAAAGGGGGTCTTCACGAAATCAATGTTTGTTGAAGCTACCTTCTGTATCTTAGAACTATATTTCTCCGATTCTTCATCCACGAACTGCACCTCGCATCGAAGGACAGAGCTCAGAATATGCCAAGTAAACATATACATAATGTACAACTCGAATGCCTCGAGATAAATTATGATTATGTTTCATTTTCCAGTAGCCAAACCTGTCCTGTCACGGTGTATAGTCTGTTGTACCAACCATTGAAGGCCATCCCAAGCACTGAAAACAGATGTTTTCGTCTTTCTCCAGGATTTTGCAACGTATACTCGATATAATATAATCCTGTCACAGGATTTGGGATCATATTTCAACAAAAACTTCAGCTGTCTCCGTCGCTCCGAAACAAAGGGTATATAAGCAACTAAGAAGCCTACTGTTAGAAATGAATCGAATAAGCATTTGCTAGTCTGGTCGTATAACTCTTTCACAAGCATCCTTAGAACAATTAATAATGTCAAAAGTATGTTATTATGATCGAAAAGAGATGCATAAAACAGTTAATGGTCTTTTACAAGCATCATCTGGTGGCTTTCACATTGCTTAAACTCTTCCAATTATGTTTTAGAACTCTACTTTTCACAAGATCAAAGTCTTCCAACATGGTCTTGTTTAGTCAAAAGTGATGGTAACTTATTTAAGTTTAGACAGGACATACGATCTTGGAGAAATTTGTCTACGTAATTTCACATGTATACTAAGTAAATTAGGGAGATTAAGTATTAACCATTAGCTGATTTGCAGTCTATAAGTTTTGCTGCAACGCCAGGAGGTCTCTTCCAACTTCTGTCCAGACCACTAACCTGAAAAATCAAATGGAAGACATCATCAAGTTAAGTTTTTTCTTTCACAAGGAGACAGGAAAATTGAATGGTACAAAGACCAACCAAAGTTTCGGCGAATGCTTCGACTTTGCCAAAAGATTCCATCCTTGTAAAATCCGGACCAAGTCCCGTGATCACAACACTGACTGAAGAAGCACCCAATTGAAACATGTAAAATGGCCAAGTATTAAGTAAAGTTTTGCTGTTGCCATTGCTGAAAACACAAACTTACCACTTGAATTGCTAGAATCTTCTTCCGGATAGAAAGCAGTCACTGATTTGAACCCGACAGGTTCTCCAGAGCCTACTTGCCAATCTGCGATAAACCATCATTGACATCAGTCTCAGAAACGTTCCATCAAACATATAACAGTCTCAATTACTCGTTTCAACACAGGAAACATGTTTTAATAATGAAAAAGGTTACGAATGCTTACCATTTGGTACTGATATTTGGAATTTGTTCACGTCGTCTGTGTAGACGCGGAAATTCTCTGTCACGTCTACAAAATTAAGCGGTGCTCATCAGGTCAAAATAAATTCCTAAAATTTAAAGCTCAAAGATTAAAAATAATAATAATATAACCGATTCTGGCCAATGCATTGGAAACAATTGCCGGGAAATTGAAAGCAGTAAATGTCATGTTGAACAAAGCTTCTCTTCTTCCCGGAGAGATGGAGGGAAATTCAAAACAAGAATACAAGGATTCCTGGCTCTGTCTTTGCTCTTCTTCCAACAAGTTCTTGCAGCACAGAACTTGGTGCTTTCTCTTGAGGTCTAAATAGGTTTTGGGGTTAGCAGTGGATGTTGAGGAAGTGAGGAATGTGTAGTTAGTGGAAGAAGTGAAGAGGTAGCAATTGCGAGGACAATGATAGGGTGAAGAAATGGACGCCATGGCTTTTAGATTAGCTTCGGGTCTTGTCGTTGGAACAATTATCTGGTTTTCTGTTAACTGACAGTTGCTTGTCGTGTTAACGGTGAAGACGGCTCCTACTGAATTTTTCATAAATATGACAAAGTTTGTTTATCTTATATCACAAATTATTATACAAAATAGTTTCTTTGGTTATAAACTCTCCCCCCCAAAAAAAAAAGAAAAGAAGTGAACATTTGGTTACTTTCTATTTATAACCCTTTCATTGTTAAAGGAAAAAATATGGGGTATCCAAATTCCAAAGCAATATGTATTTAATAAAAAAAAACAAAATATCAATTATTCAAGTAAAACAAAGAAATTTCACTTGTCATTTAAAGAAAAATAAAATTTATTTCATTTAATAAATTGTGTTTTAAAAAATACTATTTTGTATATTATTATATAAATTTGATGATTTACTAAATTAGGTCGACACATATTTAAAGAAAAGTCAATAGATTATATAATTAAAAGTACCAATAAGTACTACTCTCTTCGGAGAAATTTAGGAAGAGTCATAATGTATGTAGCCTTCTTTTTTATAAAGAGGCTATTTCCGTGACATAATCCTGTAACTTTATGATTACAAAGGAATAATTTTATCAGTTACTTCAAGACTTATCATTGTTGATATTTTAAAAATTGGAAATTCTTTGAAAAATGCAATGCACTTTTGTAATTAATATAAATGAAAAAGCAAGAGAAGAAAAATTCAAAAAGATGCAAAAAAAAAAAAAAGATTAATTGCAACTTTCCATTACAAATAGATTTTTCTCTTTGAGGAATGACCTTTCATTCACTTACCAACTTAATTGATGAGGTTTGATCTAGTTGCTTACTTAGAACTTAGACTTGCCTATTTGTTAGATTAAAACAATAAATGCAACTTGAAAAGATAACTTTGCCTCTTATTTTCTATATATATGTATATAATCTTATTAATTTCATTTATGTAACATAATTATTCTGAAAAAAAAAGAATAATGCAATTATTAAACTTTTTTTATATAAACAAAAAGCAGAAAATACATAAATGCCATAATACACGGAACTGCAAGTATGATGTTAAAGCTAATCGCCTGAAAATGATATACACGTAAGACGTTACATTATTTTTTAAATAAAATGTGTATGTGTTACTTGTAGAAGACGAGTAGTTGAAGATTATGTACTCGCGCGAGTAAGAGGTAGCGCAGAAGAAATAGTTATTATCTTTATTCGTACAAAAGCAAATTAGACTTGGTGTTTTAAAATAAGAGCCCTGGTACAGGTACTCGTAGGTAAGAGAAATTCAATTTTATATAAAAATATCTGGATCAACAAAATAAATATATACTTTAATATCACATTTCACATTTCTTGAGAAAAAGCTTCTACGCTCATCGGCGTTTTCATTAACAGAGCCCAGAAATTTTCCCCGAGTTCAAATTTTTTGGATGCTTGCTTTTTTTTTCTGAATTATTGGTAATTTCTCTTAATTTTCCAGGTTTTTAAATCTGTTTTTCCTATTTTTCTGTTATTTTCTGTGAATTTTTAGGTCATAATTATGATTTTTTTGAATTTTCGTCTTCAAGTTGTTATGCAGAATCTTGTCATGCTTGGAAGTCTGATCATAATTTTGTAGCAATCATATTAAAATATTGAGAAAGTCGAAGTAATTCCATGGGTGGAAGGAGGGAAATGTTTTGCGGGTTTTTTTTTTTCCCCCTTCGAACTCGGGAAGTTATTAGGGTTTTGATTTGGGATTTACTAGATTCTGTTCTAGATTTTTGTCTCCGAAAATTAAGGGAAAAGTTTTTTTGTGCAGCCAAGTTTAGTAAATTTTTTCATAGTAATTCCTGAAAATTCAAGATCTTCTTCTTCAAGTCCAAGTCCTCCCGCTTGAAACCCGTTGGGTTGGTTTAGGGGATTTAGTTTTCTGGTAGATTTGCGCCAACTCAAAGTTGAAAACTTTCACTTTTTGTATATAATTACTTTCTTTTGACATATATTTTGGTGATTCTGAAATTAACTATGGACAGAGATTTGTATGGAACGAAATATGTCAGGATCCGAGACAGGGGTGATGACAAGCAGAGAAGCGTTAAGTGCGGGACTTGAGAACAATCCTACTATTTCGTCGCAAAATATGCGATTACCCTTTGGTCCTGACGCCACACCTCTCTACAAATCACTTACTACGACCACCACAATCACCACGACCACCAACAACAACAACAATCACCACCACAACAACGCCTCGCCTACCTACCAACAACCGGCAGGCGGAGTTGGCGAAGGATCTGCCACCGCCAGTGTTACTGCACCCTCATCGTCTTTGGGGATTAACGTCAATTCAGTGGCGGCTGCTGAGACTTCAGCGAAAAGGAAGAGAGGTAGGCCGAGAAAGTATGGGCCAGATGGTACTATGGCATTGGCTCTCGTATCTGCACCGCAACACCAACAGCAGCCTTTCACCATCACACAGTCAAGTGGTGGCGGTGGCTTCGCTTCTCCACCGTCTGGCAGTTCTTTTCTGAATCCTAACCCGACGCTAAGTTCAACAGCTAAGAAAGCTAGAGGAAGGCCACCTGGCTCTAGCAAAAAACAACAATTGCAAGCTATGGGTAAGTTAATTAATTGATTTATACATTGCGCTTTGGATAAGTTGCTTCTAAAAATAAACCCAATCTCAGTTTGATGGATGGATTGGACTCTTGTTTTAATTCTTAGTTTCTGTTTTGAATGTTCTGTATTTTTTCATATTATATTCTTTTCTTCTCTTTGATTTTGATATTTGTATAACGTTTTGGGATGGGGTATATTTTCAATTCAGAAGTAGTTTGCTTTTTATAGTGTTTTCATGAATAAATAGAAGTTTTTGGATTTTACAACAGGGATTTGAATTTTGATGCTCAAAGGTCGTCTTTTTTAATTTTGACTGTAAGAGATCGAATTGTTAGTTGCGAATTTTAAAGAAAAAGAAAATAGTAAAAGAAGCGGTTGTCTATAACTTTGATCTCCTCGGACTCGTTTCAGATTCTGTAGTTTTAAAATTACTTATCTGCCCTTTGTTTGTTATTTTTGTCGTGCAACTCTCCCTATTCCACGGTGCAGATGTTTCTGTCGAATTGTTTTCTTCTTCTCTCCTTTTTCTTTTTCTATATTGAACAATTTCCACAGTTTTTATCACTTACACAGCTATAAATACAAGCTTTTACAAATTTCGAATCCTTTCTGTGAAAATGTGGATTTTACCTTTTAAGACTATATGCTTAGTTGGTCATTTGTCCACTGTTTTTACCTGGAAAATATATGGAAACAACAGTCTTTTCCCTGTTCTTTCAAGCTATGTTCATCAGTAATCTTGCCACTTTTCTTTTTCAAAAAGTATAATTTTCATGTGATATTTGTGCTATTAATTACTGCACTAATAGTTACTCACGAAGGTTTCTCTTTGCAGGGCTACCAGGGGTTGGATTTACACCGCATGTTATCACTGTGAAAGCTGGAGAGGTTTTTGTTTTTTGTTTTTTTTTGTTTCTGCTTTTGTTTTTGTTTTTGTTTTTGTTTCTGCTTTTGTTTTTGTTTTTCATTTTCATATTTGCCCTTCTGATTGTTTCTGGCACATTTTAGTTTGTTATGATGATATTATGTAGAGCCAATGCTTATAATATGTAGAACTTCAACCACTCAAAATCCCCCCAAAAAAAAAAAGAAGACAAAAGCCAATTCTGAGTAAAAAAAAAAACTTGAATTTCAAAGGATTCTAATTTTGTTGTAGTTTTACATATATTTGGTATTAATGTATTTAAGGAAATGTTTGAAATGAAAATTGAATGCAATTATATACATCATTTTTGTTTATTTAATTCTCTCAAGTTGGAGGTTTGAATTTGGCAAGTTCCACTTTAGGTTTCTTCTTCACTGTTTAATTATTAGATTCTGTTAGAATTTAAGGAATATAGGCATCTAATGGATGGTGTTTCGATTTTCATGCTAACTTACCTAACTAGTTTTACAATTTAGTATTCTCTTTTTTGTACTAGTATATGTTTATTTTTGATCTTATAATTATCACTGAGCCCATAGTCCAATGGTTGGATGACTGTGCTGCTGTTAATGACGTTAAGGGTTTGAACCTTTTTCCTTTCTCGAACTTATAAATAAAAGAAACAGTCGATCTCATAAATAAAGACATAATTGGAAGCTGACTTTTTCTTTTATATGATACTTTCAGGATGTCTCAGCAAAAATAATGTCATTTTCTCAGCATGGACCTAGGGCTGTTTGTATTCTGTCAGCAAATGGTGCCATATCAAATGTAACTCTTCGCCAACCCGCTACTTCTGGTGGAACAGTAACATATGAGGTCTGTCACTTTTCATCTGTTTTGTATTGATGCAACTATAATCAAATGAAGATGCTTTTGGTTTGTGCTAATTTGACTGCAATAAAGAATTAATGGAAATGTGAAATTGATACGATGGAGGATAATTGATATCTTAAGTTTCTAAGTAGTGGAGTATGGTTAACACTGCAGATATTTATTGCGATAATTGCAGTTAGTATGGACACAATTGTGGCTATAGTCGCGACAACTGCAAAATATCGTAATGAATCTGATAACAACTGTAATATTGTAGTTGCAATCGCTATTTTCCGTAACTTAAAGACATAATTTGCCGCCGATGCATGTGTTAGTTGTTGATTTAATGAAACAAATTGTTCATTTTTCAAATAAAGTTTTGAACATAAAAGCCTTGTGTTTAAGATGGCAAGTTGTGTCCCTAAAATTAATGTTTCTTCATTTTTTCTATTCAGTGGCCATGGTTCTGGGAAGCTTGTGTCTAGGACAATGATTCGTATTGTCATGGGATTCATTGTGGTTATGTGGAAATTTTGTGAGAAGTGCTCTTTCTGGTAGCAGCCATTCATGTTAGATGTGTATGAATTGTCCTATTGTCCACTTTAAAAGCTAAAAAACTATTTGATCCGATTCCGAATTTCTAGATTGTGGTAACTTAATATCATTTTGAAAGGTTAAAGAAGACGTGAGTATAAAATATGTTTCTGACTGGAGATTGCTTAAAAGTTGAAGAAGAAAGCAAACAAGTTGTATTGGAATTTTGTACTTTGAGAAATATCAGTCTTAGAAGGAAAGCAATGCTCCTTTGCACATAATTGTTTTTGGATGTTGAGATATCTGTTTGCTACCTTTCAATTATGGTTTGAGATGCAACTTATTGACGTCTGCACCACTTTTCCTGAAACAGGGGAGATTTGAAATCCTGTCACTTTCTGGTTCGTTTATGCTGTCAGAAAATGGAGATCAAAGGACCAGAACAGGGGGCTTAAGCGTGTCATTGTCTGGCCCAGATGGCCGTGTGCTTGGTGGCTGCGTGGCTGGCCTTCTTACAGCTGCATCTCCAGTCCAGGTTAATGTCCAGATTTATATGCCAAACTAAGGGCCATCTCCAAAGTTACTCTGTCTATGTTTCTTTTGGTTATATACTGCCGCTTGCACATCATTTCACAACTATTTCCTGTGAGCCATTGGGTGCAACTTGCAGTTGAACTTTTTACTCAACTCTATCCTTGCAAAAATTTCAAGACATTGATCATAGTTGAGACTTAACATGAAAGCTTCTACCTTGTCAATATTTTGGTTTTGAATTTAACTCATGAACATTTGACTTTAATTGGTTTGAAATTTAAACTCAAGATCTGTCCTTTCAAGTAATAATCTTATGACCATGAGGTATGAGAACGTGTATTCAATTACTATCCTGAGATTTTGACTGTTGTAACTTGTAACATAGTCATTCAAATTCCATACCACATTTAGAATCTAGAATATCTGGATATCAACTCCAAAATGCATAAAAATGTGTACCCTCATTGCACGAGATCTTAGTGTGGCATATTAACTTCTTGTCTTTCATGGTTATATGCTTTATAATCATCAGGGATTTAGCTTGATGGTAGGGAGGTAGGAATACCTTCTCATAGACAAGGTTTCAATCCTGGTAGGTGTAAGGAGTGAGATTTGAGAATTGACACTTGTATATTTCAATTGGAGTTTGTCAGAATATTTCATCAACTCATATTAGGATATTATTGCATTGCTTTTAGGTGTAGTAAGTGCCGTTCTTTTTCCTTATGAAAGTGCTATCTTGTGCATAGATATGTTCAATTGTTTAGCCCAAGCTAATGGAATTGTTGGCCTTGTAGCAGTTGCATAAAAAATAGCAGAAATTTCTTGCAAATCATGATTTGATATTTTCTTATCAGGGTTTAATATTCTATTAATTAATATAGAAAAAATTTATAGAAAAAATTGATAATCATATGGGGTTAGGATCGACCTAAACCGACCCATTATGCATATGATTCAGCATGCCAACTATTAAACAACTTATAAGGAACACAAGATAGCCAATCAAAAACGTCATCAAATCCCCTGCTCCATCTAATCTCCCATTCAGTCAAGGCCCGCCATGAGCCTTCTAATCGATCTTTGAGAATATTGAAAGAACCTGAATCTCTAATTCTTGCTCTCCCCCAAGTTTACTGATATTGTATTCCTAGCTCTTTAATTATCAAAGTTTTCAACTAGCAATGGCATGGTTCCTGATAGTGCCTAGATACTTGCATAATCAACTTTCATCTTTCTGCAAAATGATTTCTGGTTATCAAAGCTAATGGTCTTCAACTGTCTTTCCTTTGCAGGTGGTGGTTGGGAGTTTCATTGCAGATGGTCGAAAGGAATCAAAGTCTGCAAACCAAATAGGGCCTTTACCTGCAATAACAGGAGTTCCTGCAGTTGGTGGATCGACAGGAGCAAGCAGCCCACCATCGCGTGGGACACTCAGTGAATCCTCGGGTGGTCCTGGAAGCCCTCTTAACCAGAGTACTGGAACTGGAGCCTGCTTGAACAGTTTTCCGCATGGCATGTCTGGCATGCCATGGAAGTAAAACTGCTCATAACTAGGGGCTGACTGATTTGTGTTGACTTAGAGTTTATGTTACTAGTTGGTTAGGTCTGGAAAGTAGTTTCCTTACCAATTTTTCTTTAGGTTTTCAGTAACATGGACTACAGGTTGCTTTCCAGCTTGATGCTGTTACTTGCTGAAAGAGTATCAATCAGGCAGTGAAAAGTGGTCCTAAAGATTTGTGTAGTTAGAGAGAAGCCGATGATTGTGTTGAGTTGTAGGATGAGATGATTAGCTTATGAATATGGGTTCTTTCTTATCGTAGTTTTCTGTGGTTGTTGTCAGGGTTAGCAAGGTTTGTTGGACTAAAATATTTTTTATTTTTAAAATTTAAAACATGTTTAATTAGATTCGAATTGATTAAATTTCATTTGAGTTGGAAATCTCAAACGTGACTGAATTTTGGATCTAGCTTAAATTTGATCATAAAATTTATCACTGATTGTTGTATTTGGCAATTCTATTTTCACTTAAATCGTCAGTATCTGTGTATGTCTTGTTCTTCATTTGTTTTGCAGTCGGAACAGAATCACGCACTATTGTACTTTGGTAAAGAAGCAAAGAGTGGAAGGAAAAATGTAGTATCCCTTCCCCAAGGGACAGGACCTGAACTGAACTGAACTGAACAATATATAATTTGTATTTTTCTCATGAGATTTTAAATTAAATGAAATTTCTCTGCGGGCTAAATTATTCTAATATCTAAATTTTAAATAAAAATTTGCAAGCTTTTTTTAACTGGAAAAATAATTTTATTCATATTTCAACTTTAATTTAATCAAATATAATTAGATTTAAATTAAATTCAATACCTTAATTTTGAGTTCTCTTAACTTGGGGTTGGGGTTGGGTTAATTTGTCATCTCTTCAAATTTATGGTTTTCTGTTGCGGCTGGGCGCTTCGCAGTCACCAATTACTGCGATTGCTGACCTCCTCCTCCTCTCTCTCTCTCACATACACGTACACATACACACACACAGAAGGAGTAACCTGTGTTTTCCATTTCCGCAGCACAAGAATCCCAGTTCCTCGATCTATGTCAAAGACACTGATCGTGCTTACTCCATTTCAGGTGTGTTTATGTTTTTTGGTTCTAATACGTATCAAAGTCCTCTCCTTTCCTTATTTTCCTTCTTCCCCTGTATGTTTTGCGCTTCAATTTGAAGACTTTTGCAACTCAGTTTTGTTGAACCAAAGGGAATCTCTGTTTCCTTTTTTGTGTCTACTATAAGCCCATTCGCTATTTACAAGGCACAATAGAAAGATTTGTTTGTAGATCTTTCTACGTTTCTGTTCTTTTAGGAAAACAATGTGGAGCTGAATCACGGAGAATGCAGGTTGACTTGATCCCTATCTACCATCCTCAACCCTCTGCTCCGAACTAACATCTCGACTAGTAGCTTCTTCTTTATAATGTTCTTTGACTTTAAATGGTTAAAGACTTTTGATTGAATGCGACTAATAGCTTCAAACTGAAATTCAAATTTATTGCTTTATATTTATGTTTTCCAATTCCTTATCTACTAGTTATTTTCTTCTTCTTCTTCTTCTTATTCTTATCGTGAGACTGGGAGTGAGATGCTTCAAAAGTGTTCAAGTTTTGTCTCGTGTGGTCCTAAGAATGAATGCATAATATCTTTGTTATCTATGCCAAGCTATCGCTCTCTATTTGCAATTGTTTAGCTTTTCCTTGATTTGTATGATTACGATTGGCATAATCACATATGTAGGAAAATCTTGGTGAGAGCATCATATACACACAATGCGGAAAACAAAAAATTTGGTTTCGAGACTTTCCCAAAGTCGAGGATCTATGTGCCTATATAAGCAAATACTATACCAAAGTCGAGGATCTATGTGCCTATATAAGCAAATACTATAAAATATAGCTGAATATTTCTAATTCACATACATGTTCATAACATAACATATATGTTGCATAAATCAATTATTCATATAATAACTATGTACTTTGTGTATAGTCTCTTTCGTTTTTCGATCTTCTACTTGTCGGGTTGTTGCAAACTACAACGACCAAAACAGACCGTCTCTAATGGTATCCACGCAAAGATTGAGAAAACTAACTGAATCAAATTTTTTGATCTGAAAATAGCTAAAATAAATACAAAAATGCTAGCTCTCTTCTTTATTCTAAAGAGAGCAAAAACGCGAAGGAGAGGAAGAAGATGAAGAAGATAAGAAAGATGATAAGAGAATCGTGAAGATGACTTTTTAAAACTTGTAAAACAATTTTACACGATCATCATCTTTTATTTTCTTTCATTATTTTGTCTTTTATCATTTAAAGAAAATAAATGCAATAAGACAAAAATGCAACACTTTTAAAACACCTTCTCCCCATCTTACACGTTATATATATATATGCTAAGGTGGTCCAGTCACACTGGGGTCGGTCCTACCGGGTTCCGGCTGTGGAAAATCACTAGAGACATATTTCAGCAATATCGATGTTGTGATCTCATCAGGACATATCCCGATCTCATTAGGATCCATTTGGTTCTATTGCTCTCCATATAATAGATCTTTATCCAAAACCATTTTACGAATCCTCCAAGTTACTCTTATGTGTGTGACCCATTAGGTTCCCGGTTATGTTGGCTACTTAGATTAAGATTTAATCTAAGTAAGTCATGATCGGCGTCTAACAACACATCATGACCCCCAATTGACCGAAAAGTAAGTGGTTTGATTAACAAACCCATGCTCGTGACGAACTGTAGCGCCCCCTCACCGTAGGGTACACAACGGGAAACCCGAAGGTCGCTCCGACGAGTATCCTACGATAAAGGTGCACCACCAGAACAATTCTACTAATAATCCTCTATGGCATGGCAATAATT
>JANIHZ010000002.1:96657-112748 GCA_027478365.1 Erythroxylum rufum
AGTAGAGGGTATTACACTTGGTATATTGGTATTTTGAATTGGAATTAAAAACATACGGATTGAGAAATTAATCGATGCCAACATTAGAAAGCAATTTGGTTCAAGAGTTGAATCGAACGTTAAATCTTTAAATGCATAACACGTCACAACTTATATAAGAAAATTTTGTGAGATGGTTGCATTAAAGAACGCATGCTAGGATTGATTAGGTGGGATGATGGATGATTATTGATATAGATTTAATGTGATTGATGAAACGTCTTAAATCATTTTATATAGTTATTGTGACTATAATCTTACGACTTAGATGAGACCAGAGTATGAAATCTCTCACACATAATATAAAAACTAACGCTTTCCGTTAATATGGAAGAACCAGAATTTTTTTAGAGTTAGGGTTGTTAGATAAATCCAAGCCTACTCTATACGGATATTTTTGAATCGTGGAAATAAAATTTTTGGATTAATGAGTCGGTTTTTACTAGAAGCGTTAATTTGTTGAGTAAATTTAAGGTCAATGTAGACAGAAGTATACTTGGGTAGTATACATCAAATATACGTGCATTAAAAATTTATAACTCAATGTATATTCATACATCACGAGTTGATAGCAAACAACACATTTATTGTATTTTGTGCATATCACATATTTATTGCTGCAAACTGACGATTACTGTGCTAATTGCTGTAAAACTACTAGGTTGTTTGAAAACCAAGTGTTAAAAGTAGTCCAGCTTGGTAAATGGATGTTGGATCGAAACTGAAGCCATCAGTGGTGTTGACCGGAACTGCAAACGAAGGGACAGCTGGACCACCAATTGGGCTCGTTGACACTGGTATCAGTAAAGATGCCTACCTTTTCAGAATTGCACTGCCTGGAATCCGTCGAAATGAAAGTAAGTTAGCTACCTCCAATATTGGAATATGTCGAGCAACATGTGCCAAGCAGATGAAACAAGCCCATCACGCAAACCTTTAAAGGATTCCTAGCTAAAAGTATAATTTATAAGTTCTATGCCGAAACCTTACAATTGGAACTGTTTCTGTTGCATCAACGGAAGTACATGTTCTTCTGGCATTACACTTGCAAAGTTTTGACGACTGCATTTTCTTGTCTTTGCAGGTAAACTAAGTTGTGATGTCAAAGTTGATGGAACTGTGAATATAAAAGGGCAGGTGGTACATGATGGGGGAATCCTGAAAAACTCATCCCGTGAATTCCAGATGAAAGTGCAGCAACTTTGCCCGCCTGGACCCTTTTCCATTTCTTTCAAATTGCCTGGACCAGTTGACCCTCGACTTTTCTTTGCCCAGTTCCGGGACGATGGTATCCTGGAAGTGGTGGTTTATAAGAGTAAGTTGCCCTGTGCTCAAGTAGATGGAAACTTACCACCTTCCTGAGGTTTCTTCGAGAGCCTAATGGCATCCCACTAGGGGGGGCTTCATTTATGAACACAGACAGTAGTTGCTGTGGTGGTGTAAAATGATTTTCTAAACTTTTTTATGTAGAAAATTTGCTCTTGTATGTTCTATCATTATAAATCCTGCTTTATCTTTTTTCTTTTGTCTCGGATTCTTTCGATCGTTCTTCTATTCTTGCAAGTTTGAAGATGCACCTCAATGTTAAGAATCTTTTCTGAAAAACACCTTCGCTAATCATTACTCTTAAATTTTGTTTCTCCTACCAAAGGACTGAAGAAAACAAGTAAACATGCAAGTAGAGCAAACTGTTCTTCTTTATTTGTTCATTTCAGGAGTAAACTTTGTGCTTCTCTGTATCCTACTGGGTCAGGTAAATTACCCAGTTACAAATTTATGGCAGATCACTTCTTTATATTCTCATCAATTACATGAAACACTTCTGCTTGCAAGTACGATTCATGGGATAATCCATTTTCAAGAAGACTATTCACCAATTCTATAAAGAAAGAATCTGCTCGGGATATTCATAAATGTGAGATTGACTTAGTTTTATAGTCAACAACCTTTTGTTATACTTTTGTCTTTAAATTTTTAAAAAGATCAGAATTTTATTTCAAGACATTAAGTCCTTTTGGAAATACAACAGAAAAAACCAGACATTTGGCAAAGAGAAGAGAGAGGCGACTGAAATCAATTAGTTTTAGTTGGAAAAGAAGCCATTTTGTTGATTCCACATAGACCTTCAGGCTTGCCAGTGTTCCTCTTCATCCTGACGTAACCCTTTTCTCCCCACTTGGGTCCCCAGGAATTCTTAACAATGATGTAATCTAAACCCTTGGTTGATCCGTATCCAACGGCTGCCACTCCATGATTTAACATAGTCCCACAGTGACCATCAAAAACACCCTGCAACAACACGACAGTTTAGTGTTATGTTGCTCATTGCCAAAAATTTAAGTGCTGTAACTATATCTACGACTTACCCCACTATAGAACTGGAAGTCTCTTCCAGAAGCCTCAATAGCTACGCTGAGAGGCTGATTCGCAAGTGCCTGCAACAGGCTTTGTTCATTGTTCTGAGGCACATCATGGTATCCACTAATGGTTACTACATCAGATTCTTCCTGAAAAGAAGTATCAAAAAGACATGCAGGTTTGTTCACGTCATGTTTTAACTAAACCGAAACTCGGTAACACCAACTATTTAGTTTTTTACCTTTCTCATTTCGCAAGTGCCCTCCTCCATGATATATGGATAATCCTCTTCCTTATGAAGTCCGCCATTGGAGACAATGAAAGCAAAAGCGTAATCCATAAGTCCTCCATTGCAGCCACTGTCGTAGGTAGTGTCACAGTCGACCAACTCTTGCTCAGATAGTGATGTTAAGTTTCCAGTTACAATCTGATTTATGCCCTCCACTGCTGCCACTGTCGAAAATGCCCAGCAACTACCTGGATATGTATACTTGCACTTAGTTGTTGCCACTTTTCAACAGAAAGATTTCATGGAAGGAAGAGAGCATTGTGTATATATAGGAACTTGATTACCGCATGATCCTTGGTTTTTGACAGGAGTAACGGCGCCTTTTTGTCTCCAATCCACGGACTTTGGAATATCCACGACATCTTTGTAAGCGAACTGCTCAGGGCACTCCCTTCTTTTAGACAAGTCAACCTTCAATCCCAGGTACGTCTTCTTGAACTCTTGGTGGCTCAAATCTGCAAACTCGTTCAGGCTAAGCCAATAGTTGGTCACCTTCTTGTTAGTCTCGTCAATGTGGAAAAGATTATCCTTGAAAATCTCAAACCTATGCAACTTCTCTTCAATGCTCTTATAAATTTTCCCGTGTTTTTCCATCCAAGATTCGAACAGATCGATGAGCCTGTCCGTGGATTTCAAATCATCTGGGGTGTACCCCACGATTGAGAAATCACGAGCCATAGCAGAATTGGCAAAGATAAACACAGAGAAAGCAACGAGGAAGAGCATTGAAAAGGAGGAAGGAGCCATTTTTTTTAAAAAAAATATAGAATGAAAGAATTATGAAGTAAGGAGGATGGAGATAAAGGGTAGGAGAAATCGGGTTTATATAGTTTGTGATTCAGATATTACTTTAACGTAAAGTTTGTTGGATTGTGCTGCTTTTCCTGAATACTACACTGTCTCTTCAAGAATGGTTTTGCACAAACGGCTTTGAGTCTAAGCATTCATATCCTCAGAAGTCCGCATGATATGGTTGATAAAACGTAACATAACGCAATATGCCGTGACCTTGAATGTTCCTTCCCCTCTGGTTTCTACCGAGACGATGGATAAAATGATCCAATCCAAAACACAAGATATAGGCCTCCGATGTTATGACAAGCAATTCATCTGTTCTGTTGTTATCTTTTACTTGGGTGAGTTCTTCGAGTCATCACCTGATCATATTGCACACATAAATCTCTGCAATTCATCAAATACATTCATCCCCTCTAAACCTCTAGATACCCTTTTCCAACTCTTTTTAAGGCACTTGCCTATCCTCACCATATTAAAATGTTGACAATGGAAGACCTTCTTCCTGAACTAGCAGGTGAAAACACAGAGGAGACGGGTTTGCCTCCTGGTTTCGATTAAACCCTACGGATGACGAGCTCACAACATTTTACCTAGCTTGTAACGGTTTCAGTGGGAATTTTCGTGGGTTGAAAATAGCTACAACTGATTGATTGTCTCTCTAGGATCTGATAATAGTTACAGAACAACATGTAATATTAAATGTTTACGATGCAGGAGGGATGGGTCATTTGCAGTATATTTCACAAGAATGGACAGAAGAAAACTGTATTTCTTCAAGGGAAAAATATTTTCTAGGATTATCTGCTTCTTCACCATGCATGCAATTCCAAATATTACTTGCCTCCACTGCTTAAATTAGTAGACTGTCAATCTCATACTCCATTAGAGAGCCTCCAAAACCCTTTTCCGGCTCCTAATAACCATGAAAATGACCTCAAAACCATGGATGCGATTGCCAACAACAGCTCCCCAACATCGTCTCTACTTTCACTGAAGATTGCCATTTGATGGAGAAATCGACTGCTATTTTGAAACAGTGTAATACAGTGGCAAACTTTTATCATTTCCAAACCTGATCCCAACTTGGACAAGATTCAGCCAAATTCATACCAATCTCCTTTTTCCTTTGAGATGGATTTTGATTTTTTGGGCAACATATAAGCAGCTGTACTACTGTTGCGGACAATACAGTTTACAAATGCTTTCAGGCTTTTTGACAATGTTAGATCAGCCTCTTAGGTGGTAATGAAGAATCTGGGTCACAAGATGGTTAAATGTCTTAAGGACTACTGATGCTCCCTACTTTGGATCATCTATATACGTACTTAGTCTATATACACCAACTACGGCATGTTCGCCCTTCTGCTTATGTACTTAAAGATTTACAAGAGCTTTAAGATTTAGAAGCTAAAATTGATGCGCAAAATATAAAAAAGAAGCAACAAAGCTGTAATTATTCCAATTAATGAAACATAAACTTAAAAAAGTAGAATCACAACAGAACAACATAAAAGGCCACGAGAAGCACTCCAAGGCCATGAAAAGTCTTGCAAAGACGGATTCATTAATTAGAAACTGTTCACTGCTGAAGATCTCCATGAAGAACATTTCACAACTCAAATTTCTCCAAAACAAAGTAACAATTCAATAATAAAAAACCTGCTAACAAGAGAATCCAACATTTTATTAGGATTCTACCAGAGGATTATTACATGCCCAAATAGAGTAGCCAAAACATTCACTTGCAGGCCAACCCTTGCATGGAAGATGCTCCTGTACCAAAACTACAAACAAAAATTAGGCATATTTTGAGGCATTACTCTCAATTATAACACAGATAGTGAAGAAGTGTGCGGTATAACTTGTGGAACAAATCTATCTTCTTTTTTTTTTTTTTTAGATCAAGAAACTGTCAGAATGCATTATTGATCCTTTCTATAGGACTAAAACCATGAAAGACATGAATTACCACTATCAGATAATTGTAGAACACAATTAGTTGATAAAGGTTACAGTATTGTACATATATAGTGAGTTGTCGCTGGCACAAACACGAACCCCATCATCATCAACAAGGATGGCCTTGTATTGTACAAGTAGACTTATCGAATTAGAAATATGAAAGGGAAACAGAGACAGGAAACCAAACAGTACCCAATTTCAAAATCCCAAAACCAACAAGACCCAGTAATTAAAGAAAAATCAAGCATAAATCACATGAAATCCAATAATGAGCAAGTGAAAATGAAGAAAAAAAGTAAAATCCAAAATCCATGATTTCAGAAATCCCGATCCGCCTTCTGTAACCAACGAACATGACACTGGTATTTCAACGTAAAAGACCCAATAATTTCAGAAGTAATATTCCGCAAGAAAAGAAAAGGAACCTGAAGGAAGAATTTTATTTGGAAGATTGATGGTTTTTAGAAGAAGAAGCATAATCAGGCGGAGAGTAGACGAGAGCAGCCACCATAGCTCCCGGAAGCACACCGTACTTGGCCACAGCTGCCAGCTTCGTCACCAACGCCTCTCCCTTCATCCACGCCATTTTTCTCTTCTTCGCTCAGTTTCTCCTTCCACAACTCGATTCCGTTCGATCAAATCCTTTTGCAGAGTTAGGGCTTTCAATTCCCATTTCACCGGGAGCAGAAGGATACAAATTGTTGGGCCTATTTTGGCGCCAGCCCAGCCAGAGTAATTGGATCTTGGTTCCTCATTATCTCCTAGAGTTTAATATTTATAAAAAACGTCGGATATATATATATATATAATTTTTATTAAAAGTTGCAAGTAAAATGAATTTTATTACAAATTTTAAGAAAAGTTACACAATTAATTAAAAAAGCATAATCTTAAGGTCCTCCATGGCATTAATGGAAGGAATTGTAACTGTAATCAAGCGGTGTCTCCGGAAACGGTTTTGGCAGCGTCGCCGGAAAGTGTGGGACCTTCGGTGGCTCCACCACCTTGATCACGCTTGACTTGGAGATGTCCCTGGGTGCCATAGGCATTGCTTTTGTAGTCCTCCAAATCCGTGTACTGTAAGTAAGGACTGGTCTCCAATGGCAGCTCACCTTCTCTGGATTCTGATTCTTCATTCCTTCTTCTACTCGCTTGCTCTTTGTTGCCTTGTTGCTGCTCCATTTCTAAATTCTATCTCTTTGACGTGACGGTTATGGAGGTAGAAATAGATAGATAGATAACTAACACGTATATATATATGTGTGCGTGTGTATATAATGACACTGCCTGCTTATTTCTCGCCTCAACCTAATGGAATTGTCCGGTCCCTCCTTGTTCTCAGGGACTCTTTGAGGAAGAACAAGTCTTGACGACGACGACGACGACGTATACATATATACATATATGTGTGAGTTGAACTTTCACTTTTTGAGGAAGAACAAGTCTTGATGATGACGACGACGATGACATATACATATATACATATATGTGTGAGTAATGAATGGGATCGGACCAGCTATCACTTTCATGACACGAACTTGTATTATCCTTCACACATTTTCATACACATATTTCATCACCACCATTAAATCATCACTCATGGCAGTTTCTCCACCTCACACCATCTCCAGTTCTCACACTTTTGTCTCTTCCTTATCTTCTTCGTTGCTTGGTCTGAGACTGCAACCAAACCAAACCAACCCCCAGGGTTATAACCACACCTTTCTCCATAACTATGGCTGCAGAATACTCTGGCAGGAGAGATTCTAACGCTCAGCTATTGGAAGAACTCGAAGCACTCAGCCAATCACTCTACCAAACTAACACTTCAACAACCACCCGGAGAACTGCCTCCCTTGCACTTCCTAGAACTACCGCAGATGAGATCACCAAAGTTCCTGAGAAGTCATCTTCAAAGCCTCGCTTCGCGAGACGTATGTCCTTGTCACCATGGCGTTCTCGCCCAAAGCCTGACGATGATGAGGAGGACAGCAAGAACCCTACCAAAGTGTCCAATCAATCTGACATCAGAAAGCTGGACGAGAAAACAAGTTCCGTTGAGAAGAAAGGCATTTGGAAATGGAAGCCTATGAGAGCCCTTTCGCACATTGGGATGCAGAAGCTGAGCTGCTTGTTCTCGGTCGAAGTTGTGGCTGCGCAAGGCCTTCCGGCTTCCATGAATGGTCTTCGCCTTTCTGTTTGTGTCAGGAAGAAGGAAACGAGAGAAGGTGCTGTTCACACCATGCCTGCAAGGGTCTCACAGGGAGCTGCGGATTTCGAGGAGGTTCTGTTCTTTAGGTGTCATGTGTACTGCGCTCCAGGACAGGAAAAACAGCTGAAATTTGAGCCGAGGCCCTTTTGGATTTACATGTTTGCAGTTGACGCTCAAGAGATTGAATTTGGAAGAAGTTCTGTGGACTTGAGTGAACTAATTCAGGAATCTAGAGAGAAAAGCCTTGAAGGTACTAGGGTCAGGCAGTGGGACACTAGTTTTGATTTTTCAGGGAAAGCCAAAGGAGGAGAACTGGTTCTCAAGTTGGGGTTTCAGATTATGGAAGATGGAGGGATTGACATCTACAATCAAGCTGAAGGATTCAAGTCAAGTAAAACAGGAAATTTTGGTCGTAAACAGACAAAAACATCGTTTAGTGTTCCTAGTCCTAGAATGACAAGTAGGGCTGAAACTTGGACACCTTCACAGACAAAACCAGCTGCAGAACTTCAAGGAATTGATGACTTGAATCTTGACGATCCAGCCCCGGCTCCTGCTCCAGCCTCTTCTTCCCAGAAATCAGCAGACCTAGAGCCAAAAGTTGAAGATCTTGATCTTCCGGACTTTGAGGTTGTAGATAAAGGAATTGAGATTCAGGATAAAGAAGAGGCCAAAGATGCAAAATCTGAAGAAACAATTGGAGGAGAGAAATCAACTTCAAGCGAGGTTGTTAAGGAGATAGTTCATGATCAGGTTCATCTAACAAGATTGACTGAGCTTGATTCTATCGCTCAGCAGATAAAAGCCCTCGAGTTTATGATGGGCGAAGACAAAATAGTGAAAACAGAGGATGAAACTGAGAGACTAGATGCGGAGGAAGAAACCGTAACAAAAGAATTTCTCCAGATGCTTGAGGAGGAGGAAGAAGAAGCCGACGCATTCAAATTCAATCACACTGAAATTCCATATCTGCAACTAGAGGCAGATGATGATGAAAGAGAAGCAGAGTCCAAAGTGTATCTCTCTGATCTTGGAAAAAGCTTGGGCTGTGTAGTGCAAACACGGGATGGAGGGTATTTAGCTGCTGCCAATCCTCTGGACACCAATGTTGCAAGAAAAGACACTCCAAAATTAGCAATGCAGTTATCAAAACCACTTGCTATTTCATCCCAAAAACCCATAAGCGGGTTTGAACAATTTCAGAGAATGGCAGCCCTTGGTTTTGAGGAACTCAGCTCTCAAATCCTGTCCATTATGCCTATCGATGAACTAATAGGGAAGACTGCAGAGCAAATAGCTTTTGAAGGTATAGCTTCTGCTATCATCCAGGGAAGAAACAAAGAAGGTGCTAGCTCAAGTGCTGCTCGAACTATTTCTACAGTTAAAACGATGGCAACTGCGATGAATGCAGGCAGGAAAGACAGGATTTCAACTGGGATCTGGAACGTGAATGAAAATCCATTAACAGCAGAGGAAATTTTGGCATTCTCAATGCAGAAGATTGAAGTAATGGCCGTGGAAGCTTTAAAAATTCAGGCAGAGATGGTAGAGGAAGAAGCTCCCTTTGATGTTTCGCCATTGATTATTGAAACAGAACGTAATCATCCTCTGTCCACTGCAATTCCGCTCGAGGATTGGATTAAAAAACATAGCTTGGCTACTTCAGACGGTGTGGCAACATTCACTGTAGCAGTAGCTATCCAGCTACGCGATCCCTTGAGGCGTTACGAGGCAGTTGGTGGTCCTATGGTAGCACTTATTCACGCAAAACCTGTTGGCATCAAAGAGGACAAGTACGATGACGAGAAGAGGTTTAAAGTGACAAGCTTGCATGTAGGAGGTTTGAAGGTAAGGTCAGGAGGGAAAAGGAATATGTGGGATAGCGAGAGACAAAGGCTTACAGCAATGCAGTGGCTGGTTGCTTATGGACTGGGAAAAGCAACAAAGAAGGGAAAACATGTTCTTGTAAAGGGACCGGACCTGTTGTGGAGCATTTCCTCGCGAATAATGGCTGACATGTGGCTCAAACCCATGAGAAATCCTGATGTTAAGTTTACCAAGTAGGTAAAGAGACTCTTTACCAATCTTCCCAGCTTCTTGGAGGATTAGAAAATGCCTCAACATTCAGGTCTTGGAGAATGTTTTTGGATCAACAATCTGTATGTAGATTTCGTCCCAGTAAGATTCTTAATTCAGTGAGCATTTCAATTGTAAGCTCTCATGTGATAAAAAGAAACTGTATTTTTTTCCCGGAGTTCTGATAATCCTAGGACTGTATTGAAATGTGATCCCCATCATTTCAAAAAAGGAATTGTTTCAAAACCAAACTCACTGCATCACAATTGATATGCATATCCAAAAGCAAAACCGAAGATCAAATTTTTATGCAAGCCCATTAAACCTTTTCGGACATTGGAAACAGTAGCCCGACATCAATGGATCCCAGGACAGGACACCGAGTCGACGGGAAATGGAGTATAAACCCAAAAAGATGAATTGGGAAATGTATTTTCTGAGTTATGAAGGCGAGCAACTTTTGCATGATCGAGGGATAGTGGCGAGAACAGTGTAAGTAGACTCTTAAGTGACGTTTTTGATCAGGCAGTCTGATATTTGGTCAGGTCCTTCTACTGCAACTGAACTTTGCGAACGGTTTTGAACAGTAAGGACCGGAACATAGAGCAAACGTCGTCGTTCACTGAATCAAACAGATTGATATATCCAATAGTTGAGGAACAAAAGAACTTGCTGTTGGAGAGGAACCAACCGGTGAAAAGGACAAAATCAGGTTATATGGACCTGAAGATTGCGAAACCTGTGAGTGGACAGAGTCCTCTTACTGTTGTATCTCGGCGGGGAAGCATGACGAACCAAAGCATGCCTCTTATGGATCCTCTTGTGATCCTTTTCGGTAGTATTCATGGAAAGCTCCCTGACAAAGGAATCATGCGAAGCATGCTTTTCCCTAACTTCGGTAGCATGTTTTGTACAGCAGAGCCTCGTGTCAAACATGAACATTGGGACGAAGAAAGCTTACGCAGGGAAGATGAGGATTACGTGTCAGAGGCTGCTGGAGGAGATTCGGATGACAATTTGCAAGAGTCCACAGATTTCACGGCAGATAACAAACATAGAGAAGGATATGCCACACGACACCACAACCCACTTCCCATGGGAGTGTCCCTGAGCATCAGACGCCATTGTAGTCTGATGTAAGCCAGCTTGCTCTTTATTCCAAGGTGTTAGGAAATGAGGTTTCGGTCACGCAGCGGCAACAAACCAGGACCAATAAATCTTTCCCTGTGTGAACAACCACTACTAATCCAACAAAGACAGCAGCCAACAACTCACCAATGCACACAAAATTAAGCAGCAAGAAATAAATAACATAGGCAATTTTTTACGTGGAAAACCTCCCTTAATGTGAGAAAGGAAAAACCACGGGACCTAGTCCAGTAAAGAAAAACTCCACTATCAGCAATCAAATTACAGAGTTTTTCACCTCTAGATATAACTAGAGTCACCACTCAACTCAAAATACAACAATAATCATCAACAAGATGAAAGAATCAAGGAGTTGAGAACAATATCACCCTTAAAATCTAACAACAACTTCGACTGAAGATCAGGGCACCTTGGAGACCTCCAAATTCAATCTCCACCGTTCAGAATGAAGAACAATGAGATAGGAATCTCTGATTAAAATTTTAGGTCAATCCGACAAGAAATCACCACGCGATCGAAGGTTAGAAGAAGACTGCTCAATGCTGGAAAAAAATGAAAAATTCCTCTCTTTTTCTCTTTTCCCTCTCTTTTCTCTTCCGGCTGAACCTCTCCTCTCTTCTCTTCTTTTATGGAGGGTTAAAAATACCCTTTTATACTTAGGCTTTGGGCTCTACTTAGAAGTAACCCAAACCCAACACAACTGTAATAGGTAGCTTTGCAGTACTCTAGCATTTACCATCTCAAGACAAACGGCCAAACAGAAGTTCTCACTCATTCATTGGAAGCGTATCTCTGATGTATATCCTCAAAATGTACCAATCAATGGAGAAAGAGGTTATTGCTTGCGAAATGGGGGTATAATATTACCTTCTAGTTTGCTGTCTAGAACGGTGTAAGGATATCCACCTCCATTGTATATTCCATATTTGACAGGTGACTTTGGTTAATCAAGTTTTGAAAGTTATTGTACTAATATTGAAATTTCATCTCTAGCTTGGTCAACATCGCATGAAGTAATTGGCGGACCGCTGTAGAAGGAATTTCAAGTATTGATTTCATTTATGTTAAGATGCAATCTTCGGAAATAGTGTGCAATACCGATCTTCTCATAAGCTAACATCATTATTAAACGCATTGGAGCAACGGCGTATCAACTGAAACTACCACATGTCAATCAAATTCATGGCACGTTTCATATTTCTCAGTTGAAAATTAAAAAAGAATTTCAAATGATATTCTGATATATACCTCCTTCTCTACAAGTAGGCTTGGTTGTTCTTCAAATCTGAAGGTGGGTCTCGCGTCGCTTCCGCTATCTCCATTGGGACGTCAATTGTGTTTAAGTTTGGAGGTGGGTCTTCTGGAGGACGTCAAATCTGGAGGTGGGTCTTCTAGAGGATTACTTAAGTCGCCGGTAGAAGTTTTTTCTTTTCCAGATTTCCTTGCCCTCTTTGTTACGGATTTTGTTTTATTCTTTTATTACGTAATATAGAGTTCTATTAAAAAAAAAGAGTTCTGAACCAAAGAACCCCTAATTGAAGTTGATCTGAAGATGGCAAGTCCTCTAGGGAACCCTAATTTGCAGGTCATGGAAGAAGATAGAGCAACCAAGAAGGTTAAACACCGAGACCCAGGTGTTGCCTCGCATGGATACAGGGATTGTTTGTTGGCTGGTATTGTGTTAGAGTCGACCATGGAAGATGTTATGGTAGCCAAGAAGATTACGGTGGGGGAGGGTGATGTTATGATTGATAAAATAGGTAATATTGCTAAAGTTACTCTCTCCATGGCTCTCACAAACAAGATTAATAGAAATCTGGACAATGCTGTGATTGTTCGTCTTCTTGGGAGGGACATTGGCTACAAGGTGCTCTGTTCTAGGCTTGGTGCAATTTGGAACTTAGGTGAGGCTAAAACTCTTGATGTTGGTAGGGTTTTTTTTTCTGATCCAATTTAATAACGAGGTGGATTACAATCATGCTATGTTAGGAGGCCCCTGGGTTATTATGGGTAGGTATCTACTTGTCCAGCCTTGGACCCCTAATTTCAGAGTGAAGAACCCTTATATAGGCAAGACAATAGTTTGGATTCGTCTTCCAGAACTCCCTTTGCAATATTATCCTGAAGATGTGATAAAAGCCATTTTGGCAGTGGTGGCTCCTGTTCTTAAAATTGACTTCAATACAAGTGATTTTAAAATAGCTAGGTTTGCAAGGGTGGCAGTCTCAGTTGATCTTATGGAACCTTTTGTCTCGAACTTTGAGATTGATGGTGAAGTTCAATTAGTTGAATATGAAATTCTTCCTAAGGTTTGTTTTTCTTGTGGTCGATATGGTCATTTCGATACTCATTGCTCCTTTAAGGATTTGCCAGATAATGAGAATAATTCTCAGGCGACGAACTCAAAGGCAAGACAGATGATTTCGGTCTGGCGATGGTGGTGGAGAAGCAGAATAGGAAACCGAGTATTTAGGGCGAAAATCATGGGTTTAAGGATCACGATGAGAATCAGGGATCCAGATATTCAGTTTTAGCTGAAAAGGATGTCGAGGTTCTAGGAGGTAATGAGGAATCTGTTAAGGTTATTCCTAGAAACACTGATTCGGTGCATGATTCTTTACGAGAAAGGACCTTTACTCTCGCACGTGGGCAAAGGGGTTCATCGAATAGAGGAAGAAGTTTGGGCCGTAAGCATGGAAGTAATAGGGGCCCATCTTACTCCTTTCACAAAGAAAATGTCGGACCATCCACTAAAGAGAGAGTTACTAAGCCCACTTTAGGAGATTTCTTTGATTTCAAAAATAGGCATGCCTTAGACAAAGACATAGTTAACCTCCCTTCTACTTTGAACAAGAAAAATCATTATGTTGTGGGAACAGCTGCCTCAACGTTGTCTAAAGTTCTGGGATCTAAGACTAACATTACCAAGGAAACTGTTTCTATGTCTACTGATTTAGGCGTTGCCCTTGCTATTGCTACTTTGGGTGAACAGCTCCTAGGAAGACCACCGGATAATTCCATAAATGTGGATGTTCCCATTTTGGAAGCAAATACTGGACCTCAAGCTAACAATAACTTGTCTCTCGATGAGGATATTGAGGAATTTATGCCTTGTGAGAATGATGATGTTGATCCTTATTTACGGGATTAACGAGGTATCCTTTATGCATTCTCTTCTTTTTTTAATGACTATTTTCTCTTGGAATTGTTAAGGGGCAGCTAAGCCCCAATTTGTGAGAACTCTGAGCTATTTCATCAGGAAACATCATCTTCATGCTGCTATTATTCTTGAGCCGAGAATCAGTGGACTTAAAGCTGATAGATGTATTAGTAGAATTGGTCTCCCTTTTTCTCATCGGGTTGAAGCAATGGGCTTTTCTGGGGGTATCTGGATTCTTTGGGATGATTTTTATGATATTGACATGGTGATCAGTAATCAACAATTTGTTCTCATCTCGGTCTCTTAGAATAATAAGTTTATATTTTTTCTGTCTGCTGTTTATGGGCATCCTACTCCATCTTATCGTGCTAAGTTATAGGAGCCTCTTCTTCATCTCAATACTGCTATTTCCTCTCCTTGGGTTCTGATTGGTGATTTCAACGCCATTCTTTATTCTTATGAGAAGAAAGGGGGTCTCCTAATCGAACTGGGGTATGCCGATATTTCTCTAATTGGTTTCAAGATACTAATATGATTGATTTGGGGTACAAAGGTTCAGATTACACTTGGCGAAGAGGTTTTATTTGGGAGAGACTGGATAGAGATATTTGTAACGCTCATTGGAGGTTGGCATTTCTGGAAGCTACTGTGACCCACCTCCCTCGTATTCATTCTGATCATTGTCCCTTACTTTTGCAGACTTGCAGTTTTTCTCCTTCTTAGGCAAACAGACCTTTCCGGTTTGTTGCGGCTTGGTTAACTCATGCTGATTTTAGTAAATTTGTGAAAAATAGTTGGGAGTCCCATTCTCAGCTGTCTTCTTCTCTCTCGAAATTGACTGCTAATCTGAAGGTCTGGAATTCTGAAGTGTTTGGGAATATTTTCAGAAATAAGAACAAGTTGTTATATATGATTGCTAATGTGGAACGTACGTTGGATACACGCCCATTGATTGATCTGATGAATACTTATAATCAGCTCAAAGCTGACTTGGATATCATTCTTCACAGGGAGGAGCTCCTTTGGATGCAAAAGTCTCGTAGTGATTAGATTCAATGGGGAGATCGCAACACTACCTTCTTTCACATGAAAACTGTTAAAAGGAGGAAGCGGAATCGGATTGAACTTCTTAAGGGTGAGGAGGCAAACTGGGTGAGTGACCAGGAGGCTCTTCAGAACATTGCTTTGCAGTTCTTTAGTAGGTTGTACAGAGAAGATGGAGAATTCCATCCATCTTACCCTATCAGAGGGTGTTTCCCTGTTTGCGATCATAATACCATGGAATTTCTTAACAAACCTATTGGTGATGAGGATATTAGAAGAGCTCTTTTCGATATGAAGCCTTGGAAAGCACCAGCTATTGATAGGTATCAAGTGACAGTCCCAATGGAATATTGTAAGCAGGGATGTGTGCAATGAAGTCAAAAATATTTTTGCCAGAGGAGATATTGATTTTAATATTAATAAGACCTTGTTATGTCTTATTACTAAAGTGGAGGTTCCCAAGCAAATTGATCAGTTCAGGACAATTGCTCTATGCATAGTGATGTATAAATTAATCACTAAGACCATTGCTCATAAAATCAAGATGATCATGCCTTAAGTGATTGGGCCTGCTCAAACTAGCTTCGTTCCAGATAAACACATTACTAATAATATTGTGGTTGCTCAGGAAGTTATTCACTCTATGAGAAACATGAGTTCGAAAAGGGGTTGTATGGCAATAAAAGTTCATCTTGAAAAGGCGTATGATAGAATTCGATGGATTTTTTACTTAATACCTTCATGAGGGACTAGGGAATGAGGTAGGAATACCCTAGTCCCTCATCACTTCTATCATGAAGTGTGTTTTTGGTAGCTCTATGCAACTTTTATGGAATGGTAGCATCACGGATCATATTCTGCCGACTTGAGGTCTACATCAAAGGTGTCCCCTGTCTCCTTACCTCTTTATGTTATGCCTAGAAAGACTATCCCATGGCATTTGTAAATCTATTGATGAAGGGAATTAGAAACCTATCTAGCTTAGCAGAGATGGTGCTTTGCTT
>JANIHZ010000002.1:114289-124965 GCA_027478365.1 Erythroxylum rufum
TTCATTGATTGCTTTGTTTCGTTTTATATAAACTAATTACTGAAATTAATATATGGAGGCTTGCTATGTACTAAAGAAAGAGACAAGTAATCAAAGATGGGAGAGCTAGGGCAAGAACCTATTCCCATCATCTTCTCGCTCCTTTAGTGTCGCCTCAGTTTCAGCTCCGCCGCTAGAACTTGCCGCCGTCGGCAATCCACCGCACTTCTGGCACCTCGCCACCACCAGAATCTGGCGGCAGGACGGGCAAGAAGAGTGAGATCCCAGCCAAGTGTCGATGCAGCTCACGTGGAAACCATGTCCGCACTGAGGCAGCACCCGGATTTCGTCCCCGGTGGTGAATTCTGTCAAGCAAATGGCGCAGTCGGAGAATTTGACGGCCCAGTCGGCCGAGAAAGTTTGTTTGGGGAGCGAACGAAGGATCTTCTTTTTGAGGCCTTTGTTGGCGGCCGAAGGCGGCGGCGGAGGAGGAGGATTTGTAGTGCTGCGAGACGCGGCGTTGGAGAAGCGGCGGAGCCAGGCGCAGCGAGCGACGGCGATGAGGCCTAGAACGCAAATTAAAGCGCAGAGGAGGGCCGCCAGAATGACCACGAAGTCGGAGTCCACAGTAGCAGGTTGCTGCGGCGGCGGCGACGTATCCTTGGTGGAGTGAGCTGGGGTCGCCGAGGAGTTGACGGCGGTTAGGAACCTGAAGTGACGAGTCATGTGAAGGCAATTGGTAAAGCAAAGACTCGTGTCTGGTTGTCTTGTCCGAAGGGAGAGAGAGAGAGAGTGTGTGTTGGGTGTGGGTGCGTATGTAACGTGTAGTTAATCATGTGGTTTGTAATGCTGATATTAAAATTGGTAATAAAGGAATCTGTTGGCGCTTCGCTTGGGCATGTCATCAACTCAACTCTCTCTATAATTTACAAATTTGGATTAATTTTATTTAAAAATTAAATATAATAATAAAGAAAGAAAGAAAGAAAGTTGGAGACTTTTGTTGACTCTGGTAAACCAAATTAGAAAAGGATAAACCCAACCCAACCCAACCCACCACTACGAAAGGTTTTGTTTTCCACACAACAATGAACATGGCTCAAGACATGGCTGCGCCGAAAGACCCAAAAGCGATTAGTGGACTGGTAGATAAACACCAAGAAGATGATGTGGACTAGGACTAGGACCGGACTGAACTAGACTAGACTTGTCCCGCATGCCAGCTGTCAGTAGGACATATAAGCATCTTAAGCTTACTTGCGACGTTGGACTGCTCTGGTCGGTTGCTATGGTCCGTCCAAGTGTTAAGAATATCCTCGTCAACTTATCCAAGAAATTACTAAATTAAGTGAAGCTAGGTCCAGAGGAAAGAGTCCCTAACGATTAGGATTACGCAAAGAACATTTGTGATTCACAGTTCCATTATTGACAGTTGGAGGTGAGCACAATATTGGATGAATTGACTTGAGACCAAAAGTTTAATAAATTCCCTTCAAAGTCTAAGCTAACATAATTCGCGTTTCATAATAGACCTCTCATCAAACATTAACCAAACTCATGGCATGGTTGTCGTCACCTGAACACCACCTTCCTCCCTGCATTGCATGCATCAATCATCATGGACCTGGTGGGATCTTGAACATCTATAAGAAACAATGAAAGGTGGGATCTTGAACATTAAGAAACAATAAAAGGTGTTATCTTGAAAATCTCTCTACATATATATATAAACAATGAAAGGTGGTATCTTGAAAATAAATCTCTCTATATATATATATAGATATAAACAATCACAAGGTTACGGCATTGCTACAAACACAAGATGATGATGATGTCGATCATATCAAGAGAATAAGTCTTTCTGCTCAAATTTCAAAGGTTAGACTTAGAAGGTCTTCCTCTGCAGATTGCGACAGATGCAAAATGACATCTCCATTATTAAGCGTGTATGCTTATTAATCATATGAAAAGAGAAAAATGAATTCAAGGATTTATTTTGTATACACAAGAAGTGCAACCCAGTACATATTAGACATCTTATAGTATCCACGACCAAGTCATACATATCATCTGAGTGCAACTCAAGCAAAAAGAACATAAACTTTGCAGCTGCAAATCTCAACTTCAAAAGAACATCTCTAGTACATTTCCTTACAAGTCAAACCTCACATTCCATCGTCCGTTCAGGTCTGCATTCAGAGTCCAATTATTTTCCTTAATCTGAAAATAAGGCACCTGAAAAATAGAGAGAAGAAAAATAACTTATAACACTGCAAATGCAAGGTAATTATATGATTTGATGGAAAATTACAATGTCAAACTTCTGGATTAGCTAAGAAAGCAAATTGAAGCAAAGCATATTTCACAAAATCATGCCATATAACTTGCCCAGAGCATCACGACTGCGTATCAAGCAACAACAGTTACTTTCAAGAAGAGAATATCAGTTGATAAGCCAGAGGAACCAACGATGGAAAAATGGAAGAATGCATTATGAAACAGAAAAAACACATAAAGCACATGAAAAGAATATTCTTCATGATAGAGGATTGCATTTAGAAATCATAAGTTACAAAATTCACCTCCTTAAAATATTTAAACACAGAATGGATAGAAATACTAGGCAATTAAGTGTCTCAATATGAAGGGGAAGTTTACCTTATCGATTACTTCGTATCCAACTTTGAACCTAACATCCTGATGTTTCTGAAAATTAAGTATACTACAAGAGAGCTCTGCGGCTCCTTTTGGCTTCCTCTGTTGGGTATCCAAAACAGTTAGATGCATAAACAAGCTAATGGATCAGATTCATATCCCGAAAATACAGGACTAAAAGCAGCAAAATATAAAACAAGGTTGTGGAAGAAAGTGGAAGCAAAGACATCAACGGGCAGTCGGATGATAGATGCTGGAATTTTCATAAACAAACTACACTTCTAAGAAGTTTTCACCAGATACAGAGAACCAGAAGTACCGACCTCCTTGAGTTCTTTGTCGAAATTGCATCGTCCCTTAACGTTGAAGTTTAGCAAGCCATCATTAGTCACATGAAATGCCTTCTTTCCGCGTATGCTATAATGTAGCTTTTCATGTCTTGTGTAATGTACCCCTACACCAAGACTGGCCGATAACTACAATTGATTGTCACATTTTTGTTAGAGAAAATCAAAGTTTTGCAGATGTAAGAGCTTTGATGATACTACAGTAAGCAGGAAGGAGACATACTTCTGGATGGAAATGCCTAATCATCGCACCAAAGTACGATGGGGCTCCAATTTTCGTGTCTAACTCTCCATGCACCTAACGAAAAGGTTGAACATTTGAACAAATCAATGTCCGAGCTTGAACTCAAAACAAAATATAATTGTGGTTTTTAAAATGAACAATCCAAAGAAACCAAAGATTAGAAAATTGGAGATTGAGATTTTTGTGAAAACCAAAGAAAAGACAAGAACAGACCTGAAAATGGGTCTTAGAATCTATGTGGAGTTTCTCCTTGGCGTGAATTCTCAGAGCTTTGGAGTCAAGTCCATATCTCAGAGAAGTCTCCATATCTTTCCACCACAATCACTAGGAATCTCCTTCACTTTCCCTGGAAACCCTAAAAAGTAAAAACCCCAAATTTAGTTCGCAGGCGAACTTGGAGTTGGTTGGTTGTTTGTTTGAATAAGACTACCTGCCTCTATCCAATCTGTACCCCAATCCCCAACCGCTGGACACCGCGATTTCCTTCAACGAAACGAAACGCAACGTTTCGTCTCCTGGGCCGGGGTGAACTCGGCCCAATTTGGTCTCAACACCTAAATGGAAGTGAAGATATTGACGGGGTCTGAATTACGACACTGGAAGCATAGCAACGGTGAGCGAGAGACTCCAAATTGAGACTGTGCCGCGAAGATGAGGTTGGTTACACTAGCGTTGGCTATTGCACTGCTCACAACGCCTGTTCTTTCCGATCTGATCCTTCTTAAGGTCGATCGACGTGTAAGTTTCGATCTCCTTTCTCTTCTCCACTTTGTACTCATCTCGTAGACCTGCACCGAAAAATGCATTCTTGATCTGTCAAGTTAGCAGATTTTTCTTCAAGATTTGAGCTTGGAAGAAACTTGACTTGGGCCAATGGATTTCAATATACATGTCGGTGCTTTTTTTAATCATATTTTGAAGTTTGTTGGATGAAAGAAAGGAAATTTTTATTTCACATAGATTTTATGTATATATATATATGTATGCATACTGTTCCTGTGCTTTAGATTCTGCAAATGAGTATGCATTTCTACCCTTTATCGGATTCTTGCGTTTGTTGACTCTTCTCATTATTTCCTGTTGCAGGTTGATTTGACATCACATATTGTTCGCATCACTTCAACGTTAAAGGTGCTTGATTCATTTCCCTTTTCCTGTTGATCTTGAGTTAGAATACGCTGTTTTGGATCTTATTTTCTTATTGCATTCAATTAGAGGTAGTTTCCTGTGAGCTAGAACTATGATTGTAATGTTATCGGTTTCATATATCTGATCTTTTTTGGTATCTGACTAATTTCTAGGTAGAAAATGGTGGTTCTGATTTGGTTTCGGAGATTTTGCTTGCCTTTCCTGAGCTTCAACTAAATAATTTGGCTTATTTGGCTGCAACTACTAAAGAAGGAAAAGGGAAATCGAAAACTTCTGGTGCTGGCCTCCCTATTGAAGTAGCCAATCCAGAAGGAATGCCTCCGGCATTGAGGTTTTATTCTGTATCGTTATCAAAGCCTCTGAGTGAGGGGGAGATCCTGAATTTGGATGTTTTAGCAGTATTTACACATACCTTGAGACCATTTCCTCAGGAAATTACTCAAGCTGATATTCAACTGGTAGTGTTCCAGGATAGTGCACACTATCTCTCTCCCTATGCTGTAAAGGCGCAGTCACTAACTGTTAAACGTCCCGAGTCTATATTGGAATCATATACAAAATTGGAGAACACAAAGGCTCAAGGCTTAGAAATCAAATATGGCCCTTATGAAAACCTCGCCCCTTTCTCGTACACACCAATAGCTGCCCATTTTGAAACAAAACATCCCTTTGCTACTGCTCCCGAAGTAGTTCGAGAGATAGAAATTTCCCATTGGGGCAATGTGCAGATCACTGAGCATTATAATATTGTCCATGGTGGTGCTAAAAGTAAGGGTGAATTTTCCAGGTCAGTTGTTATATTTTAATGAGTTTTTGGTTTCTTTTCTGTTAATAAGGCTACACCAATGTTTGATACCAGTTTCCTCAAAACATTCAGGCTCGAGTACCAGGCAAGGCCCCAAATTCGAGGTGCTTCAGCTTTTAGGCATCTTGTTGCAAAATTGCCACCAAGAGCCCATTCCATTTATTACAGAGATGAAATTGGAAATATATCAACATCTCATGTGTGGGGTGATTCCAAAAAGGTTAATGTTTTGATTCGATAGCATAAATTTGTTGACGTATTAGTTTTGATTTTGACTCGATTCTATTTTTTCAATTGCAGACAGAACTTTTGATTGAACCTAGGTATCCCATGTTTGGTGGTTGGAGAACTGCCTTTACCATTGGATATGGATTGCCACTCCAGGACTTTTTGTTTCATTCAGAAGGAAAACGTTTCCTGAACATTACATTTGGCTCCCCAGTGAATGAGTTGGTCATTGATAATCTAACTGTGAAGGTTCGAGATATACAGTTTCTCTTTGTTTTAGATCTCTATAGGTTATTTAGTGGTTTCAGTCCAGTCTGCTTGCTGGGGTTTTGGTGGCTTCCTTACCAGGGTTTAGCCTGATCTATATGCCTGGATATATCTTGCCTCTTAGATTGCAGCCTAGTGGCATGCACAGAAACTTTCTCCTGAGCCTTTTGGTTTTTCTTTCTTGCAGGTTGTCTTGCCAGAAGGCTCTCAAGATTTCTCTGTTTTGACTCCGTTCCCAGTCAAGCAGGGGCAAGAGGTGTTAACAGCCTACAACTTTATGCTGCCCCTTGCTCCCTTCTTTTATAATCATAACTTTGTTTTTGTTTAATGTAGTTTAGTTGGACATTCATTTTTTATCGTTTTAATTGGATGTATATATACTTAATATGACTTAGAGAATGGTTAAATGCAGACCAAGGTTTCACACTTAGACGTTGTTGGTAGACCAGTTGTTGTGCTGGAGAAGAGCAATGTTGTGCCAGAGCACAATCAGTATTTCCAGGTAGTCTCTTAAATGTACTGCCTAAATCACTAACCATGTTAGAGTCTCAGCTTTGATATACAGAGGTTATCGATCCTTCTGCAAAAATTTAGCAAACATATCTGACCAAAAGTTGTGAACTTTTTGGAGAAGTAAGAATATAAATAGTTGAGTGGAAAAAATATGTTGTATAAATTGAACATTGAGATGAAGTGAATAACAATTCCTTGAATGATTCTTACGGCTTCTGCCAGGAAAATACTTCTTTTTGGTCATTCCAATGATCAAAGATGTAGTTGAGTGTTTTCATGGATGTTCTGTTCTTTAGTAACTTTTACTTATCTTGCAGGTCTATTATAAATTCAATAAACTCTCAATGCTCAGGGAACCATTCATGTTGATCTTTGGATTTTTTTTCCTCTTCGTTGCTTGCATTGTGTACATGCATGTGGACCTTTCAATCTCCAAGTCTTCCCCTTCTTATTTAGCAAAGCTGCAGTGGGATGAAGTAAGTTTGAGGAACAATTTTAGTTTTACATGTATAATCACATGAAACTTGGCAAATCTCTACATATTGAATATAATGTCATTGAAATTTCAGGTAAGAGCTACAATTCAGCAGATTGAAAGTATGATCAACCAATGCTTGACAATACATGAAAAGTTAGAAGCTTCACTACGTGATCTTTCTAGGACAGGAGATGTTCAAGCTTGTAAAACGGCTCGCAAGACTGCAGACAATTTGTTAAAAGAGCACTCAAAGGAGCTGAAGCCATTGATCTCATTCTTGCAATCTTCTCCACAAGCTGCTCATATATTGCAAAAGGTTCATTTGCAATTTAGTTTCACAGATTGTCCCGCATCTGCAAATATCATTTTCATATTGATATTCTGTTTGCACAGGTGGAGGAATTGCTGGCGAAGGAGAGAGAGCTGCAAGAGAGGCTGATGGCCAAACACTCAACTGTAGTAGATTGTTACGAGAGGAAGTTCGCTGGCCGGGACATCGAGGCCCGGGTTGCACCACTGCAGCAGAAGATTGTAACCTTGAGGCAGGAAGTTGAAGATCTTCTTGACTACATTGATGAGATATAAAAAAAGGGGGGCTTTAGGATAAGAATTTTGTCAACTTTAGGTTAAAACTTGAGGAGCCAACTTTAATTTCCACCAGGCGGTACTTTTATCTGGTTTTTTTTTTTTTGTAATTTTATGATCTTGAATTGGAACTTCCCATCAAGAATACTCTCCGGAGACGATTTCCAGGAAATCTGTTTAGACGAAAGCAGGGAAAGGAAAGAAACCGAACAACATTCATATTGTCTAATGCAAACGTGCACAAAGTTGAATCCCTTACTGTCCTCGCACAAAATCATAAACCACAAACTCAACTCACTCTTTGCATACAGAACATGAACGTACCTTGGTATAGTTAAATTCATGTCCAAATCATTACATCAAGTCTTCTTGAGATTTTTCTTCTTCGTTTCACTAGTCACCGTCATCGATCTATTATATATGTATACTTACACTCAGCTTGCTGATCAATCGAAGCTATGGATAAACTTCTTCAAATTTACGAAAATTTACGAAAAGATTTGTAATGACAAAGGTAAAATGATTAGCTTGGTGGATCACGTTGGGCATATGACTCTCTAGAGCTTTGATAATCAAGGTCAACAGTGGCCATGACGTTTACTGTCCGTGAATTGTAGAGGTTTTGTGAGTGTGATTAGCGGACTTCTTAGCATGTGAACGGGGAGATGGCCAAGGAGTTGGTAGGGCGTCCATTCAACTGCCTTCCATATTGAGCACGTAGAAGTTGAGGGAGATAACAATTCGAATGAGCTTGTATTGTATCAAATGAACATGAGATTCGGACGAAAAGAAAGATCGAAAGAAAATTGAAGTTGGAGACGAAATGATGAAGCAGCCAAATCGGAAGTCCGTCGTATTCTCAAAGAACAGCACCACAGCGAAGAAACATATTTGACAGAAAAACCACTTAACCCGACCAGATTCACTTGGATCTGATTCCACCCGACTTGATTAGGCTCAAGTTGAGTAGATCCGAAAGTGATCAAGCCCATCGCTTAGAAAAGGCTCGCTCCAATTCCTTGCTATTCCAGGTTCAATCCAACAAATTAGAGTTCAGTTAGATTAAAATTTACTTGATTCGGCCCGACCCAATAAGATCCAACTCGATTTGAATCAACCAAATCTGACTTGACTCGATCTGAATATTTCGAATTCAGGTCGAGTCATGATGGAGACTTCATGATATTATAAAAAATGAAACTTTTTTTTTTTGGAGCTCTTCAAGTCATAGAAAATACGTGATTCATTGATCATAACACCACTTATGTTCGTCAGAGGCGTTGTTCTTCCAGTCAGGTGATTAAAATTTACTTGATTAAAGCCTAATTTAAACATTAAACTATAGTAACTTGCTGAGAGAAAAAGTGAGATTTAGGCTCCGGTTTCACCACTAAAACAGAAGATTCCAACTTTTAGGCAGGAACTTGAAGATCTTGCTAACTATATTGATTCTGGCCAAGTATATTCTCCTGGATAGCTCCTCAAGATAACATACTGAAACCCCACAAGTTATAATACAGGAGAAGAAAACTATAGCAATTCTACATCAAGCAAAAAAGAAAGAAGAAAAGGAAAATATGTCTTGTGTTTATTAATGATTGTCTCCAATAGTCTGCTGGAGAGAATCTGATTCTTTAAAGGAGAATTGATTGGGTAATCTTCTTAGCATTTGTTTGTGGGTATGCATTGTAATGGTTGGTATTGCTGCAGGGAGAAATAGGGAGAACGTAGGATAAGAACAGGAGAATTAAGAGGATAAGAAATTTGGGAGATTGAAGAGAATTGTATTCAATTAATTACGATATTTCTTTGCACATTCATAACAATACTATCTCCTCTGTAACTAACTCTCTCCGTAACAAACTTTGCAGAACTTGCAAAATAAACAAACTTGCAAAATAACTAATTGCAGAGAATATTCTCTCTCCTGCAATTATCTTGTACTCCACTCTTTCTGCTCCCTTACACCATAACAGCTTCCTCTACCTTGAGAGCCACCTTGTACTTAAGGTGAGAAATGAGAAAATTGGTTCCGAATCTCATTGGCGTCCTCTTAAGTCAGTTCTGTAGGGCTTAATAAGACCTATTGTACCAATCATTTTTCTACATTAACTCCCTTGCGGTCCACCGTTCTCTTCTGCAGCATGTGCAATGGCTTAAAACATATGGTCGCTTTATCTGCAATTAGAGGTAGGATAGGTGAAGTTCATTTATGTAGCCTTAATTTGGCTTTTAAAAGGGACACGAGGAAGACAGGGTGTATGGTAGCTCCTGTATGTAACTCCAACCGATAAGCAACTTCCTCAACTTTGGCATTGATTTTAAAAGGCCCATTATAGCGAGTAGATAATTTTGCAGAAGATTTTGCCGCTATTGATATTTGCCTGTAAGGTTGGAGTTTCAAGTACACCATATTTGGAACATGCGCTCGGTGCGATGACGATTTGATATCTGCTTTATTCGTTATTGGGCCTTAAACAAATTGCCCTTTAAAACATGTTGCATGTGTTGTCTTTTCTGGAGGAATTCATCGATAGTCGTCACGAGCACCTATGATTCCACCACTAGAGGCATATAGGGAGGAGAGAATCTAAACATGGCCTGGAACGGAGTCATGTTGAGCGAGGAGTGGTAGTTGGTGTTGTACCACCATTGAGCTATAGGAATCCACAGTGCCCATTTCTTCAGTTGCATGAAAGTCATGCAATGTAAGTAGGTCTTTAGGCACTGATTCAAATGCTCTGTTTGGCCATCAGTCTGAGGGTGATATGCGGAAGAATGTGATAGAGTTGTTTCCATCAAGCGGAAGAGCTACGTCCAAAATAGACTGGTAAAAATTTTGTCTCAATCAGAGACAATGCTTTGGAGAAGATCATGAATCTTTACAACACGGGTGAAGAATTCTCGAGCAACATCAGGTGCCGTAAACGGATGAGAGAGTAATACGAAATGGCCGAACTTGGTAAATTGATCAACCACTACTAAGATCACTTCCTTTCCTTGGGATTTAGGTAGACTCTCGATAAAATCCATGGAAATGTGAATCCAAGCTTAGGCTAGAACAGGCAACGGCTACGGCAATCCTAGGTAGGGCAAATGCTCGACCTTGCATTACTGGCACATGTCGCATTGCTGCACACACTGAATAACATCCTTCTTGAGCCCTCTCCAGTAAAACAGTTGTCGTAGTCTGCAAATGGTGGCTTGAATCCTTGAGTGGCCTCTAATAGCTGAGGCATGTATTCCCTGCACCAATTTCAGCCTTAGGTTAGAGCCCTCTCCCACGTTGACCTTGTTATGAAAGCGTAGGATGCCCTGTGAGAAGCTATAGTCAATACAAGCTTTAGGGTCTGTTAGTAGTGTGCCCTAGGCCAATGAACATTTGTGATTCATGTATTAACATTATGATTTGTTAATAATATATTA
>JANIHZ010000002.1:146366-159755 GCA_027478365.1 Erythroxylum rufum
TCTGATATTGTGTTAAATTGAGGTTTTAAATTATTGCCATGCCATAGAGGATTATTAGTAGAATTGTTCTGGTGGTGTACCTTTATCGTGGGATATTCGTCGGAGTGACCTTCGGGTTTCCGTTGTGTACCCTACGGTGAGGGGGCGCTACAGTCTATGCTTCGATGAGCCTAGACTGTGCCTCAGCTAGTCTATCCAACGCATCCAATTTATCTAGCTTAGAAAGTTAAGACCAGATCTCCTCTATTTGAGTCTGGAGTTTGGTAAACTATTGTTCTGTGGTTTTAGAACGAGTGCCCTCTACCAATTTTGAAACCGCAGTAGTGGTCACCTGAGTAATTCAAAGATGGGTCGCAGAACTGGTGCTCTGATACTATAGCAAGAACTCAATCCTAAAAGCTAGCTTAAAGATGGGAGAGTTTATAAACTTATAAAATCCACATCAGTCTCTCTTATTATCAACGTGGAACAATTAGACCGTAACAATTCACCGTACTCTATAACCTAGACACCCAAGAGTTGACTGTGCTAGATCTTTTTTGACTCCAAGCGAACACTATGATGTCGACATCACCACTCATAATCCTATGATTCGGAGGAGTAGTGTTGATTCTGATACCAATTTGTAATGACTGGTGTGGTTGCAGGGAAAAATAAGGAGAAAGTAGGATAAGAATAAGGGAATTAAGAGGATAAGAAATTTGGGAGATTGAAGAGAATTGTATTCATTTAATTATGATATTTCTTTCTACATTCATAGGCCTTTATATGGGCTTAATAACAATATACTCTCCTTTGTAACTTATGCTCTCCGTAACAAACTTTACAGAACTTGCAAAATAAACTAATTACAAAGAATATTCTCTCTCACAAAATTATCTTGAGCTCTATTTTAAAAGTCAGCTTGAAAAATGGAAGAGTTTATAAGTCTATAAACCTTACATCAGTTCCTCTTATTACCAATATGAGTCAATTAGACTGTAACAATCTACCATGCTTCGCAACTCAAGCACTTAAAGGCTAACTGTGCACTAGACATTTTTTAGTCCCAAGCGAACACTACAATGTTGGCGTCACCACCTATGGCCCTAAGACTCGGAGGAGTGGTGTTGACTCTAATACCAATTTGTCATAACTGGTATTATTGCAGGGAGAAATAGGGAGAAAGTAGAATAAGAAAAGGAGAATTAAGAGGAAAAGAAATTTGGGAGATTGAAGAGAATTGCATTCATTTAATTATGATATTTCTTTGTACATTTATAGCCTTTATATAAGCTTAATAACAAATTAACAATACTCTCTCCTTTGTAACTAATTCTCTTCGGAGCAAACTTTGCAAAACTTGCAAAATAAACTAACTGCAGAGAATATTCTCTCTCGCGCAATTATCTTGAACTTTGTAGGAGGAACAATTGAAAAAGTTTCCTTAAGTTTACTTTGCTTCAGGCTGTTAGTTGCAGGAACTTAGTGTTCCAACCTTGAATTCTATAGGGTTTCATCAGGATTTAGGAAATGAGTATCAAGAGACCATTTTTCCTGTATGATATGGAGAGAATTCATACAATAACAAAACACAACTTCAAAAGACCTTTCTTTTCCTTTAACAAAAACAGAGAATAACATCTCACTACATTGGACCACACAGATTATCAAATGTTTTTGTTGAATTTGAACAGAGTTGAACCTTTGCTGTCTTAAAACAAAATCATTAACTAGAAACTTAGGTAAACATAGCATACAGAACGGAGAAATATTGTTAAAGCTAAATACATGTCAAAATCAGCCTGTCTTCCATCATAACTGAACAACACAAAGTATGGTTGATTTTTTTCCTTCTCCTGCTTCACCTATCAGGTTTATTGAGACGCTAATCAATCGCAGCCAAGTATAGATGAACTTACTCTAGTCTTCTTCAGATTTACAAGGGTCAGTAAAACAATAAAAACAGTAACGAGATAACAGCAAAAATGTCGTAATGACACTGGTAGAATGGTTAGCTCAGTAGATCACGTTGGACATATGGCTCATTAGACTTTTCATTATCAAGATCAATAGTGGCCATGATGTTTGCTGTCTGTGCAGGGTTTGATGAGTATGCTTCAAGGTCAGACGTGCTGTGACTGTGAGCATGATTAGCGTAGTTAGCATGAGAACCGCTTTGTGCAGGAGATGCCATAGGAGAGTCAGTTGGACTACCCAGAGTCTTTGTATGGGAAGAGTGTTCCTTTTTCTTGGCTTTATTTTGCCACTGTCTTAATGCTTTTGAAGTTTGTTCATCAAACACTGATCGCTTCATTGTTGTTCCCATCTGAAAAACTCCCAGAATTAATCACAACTTTTGAATAAAAAAAAATCTATCCTTTACAAAAATGGTAGCAGATTATGAAGTCACCTGTGTTACAAGTGCATAGAGTGGAAGTGTGATGTAGCTGCACAGAATTTGAGCTCCTAACCTAAGAAAATATTAATACCATGTCTAGTTTGTCAAAACAACTATCATTAGATTGATGTTGTAGGAGAAAAGAAAAAAACACAAAGTTGTAATGACTTACCCAAGGGTTACTCTCATGATTGTAACAACAAAATCCTCATGAAAACATGATTTCAACCCAAACTCATACTGCATCAGGAAAGAGAGAAGTTAAAAGTGACTTCTTTGTTTAACATATAAATGATGGAAATGAGAAATGAAGAGCAGGGAATTACCCATATCCAGAAGAAGTAAGTCAGTTCGAATGCATTCTGGACATGTGAAAGAAGCTTGTTATGACAAGAAACCTCAAAGAGAAGCATGTCCTAAGAAAAATGAAATACTTCACAACTATCTAAGAAAAGAAGCTCAATACCTGAAACAGGACAAAATGGATGAGATAAAGAACTAACTCAGGCCAACTAAACCAAAAATGTCTATCAGAGACTTGCACAAGTGGTATCCCTTGGACTACTGCGTGTTTCTGTTGAATTTCTACTGCCATTTCTGTTATAATTCCTTGAAGCTTTGTGCCAACTGCTAATATTACCTGCAAATGAACCAACAGTTAAAAACATTTTGCTGTTTCAATAGTCAATAATTAGATCCAACAACGAGCCTTTTCCATCGCAGAATTCTTACAATTAGGGGAAGTACTGAATACCAGAAAGAGACATGCCATCCTGAAAAGTGCAAAGAAGATGAACTAAAGGCTCTAGCCTACAACCAAAATTAATCAAAACACAGTGAAAAGAAGACTAACCGTGAACATTAAAAAGTAGAAAGATAACCACAGAAGCCCATAATAGTGGACTGCCAGGAGGATGGAGATTTTGAGTTCAAAGTTGTCAGACCAGAAAAACAAAAAAGAAGAAGAGAGGAAACATAGAGAGTATAATTATTACTTACTCCAAAAACAGGACAAAAGTTTACCTGATTCCAACAACTACTTTGAAGTCATCTTCTAACGATCTTTTGATATATTTTTGAAAGTTAAATTTACTTGCAGGTGCTAGATGAACCTGCAAGAAATAAATCATTTGCCATAAGTGTGAGTTTTCATGTTAACATTACTACTACAGTTGCTAAACTCACAGAGATGAATCCATTTCTCATGGCCAAATAATCTGCCTTTTGAACAGACCGAAAGAACTGGTTAAAGAAGCATGCCTGCAGGATTCAACAAGCAGCCATTATAAGCAATAATCAAGAATAAAACCATACAAAATTTAAGATAGTTAAGATCTTACAATGTAGAATGTTATTGGCGTTCTTGTCCAGAAACTTGTGTGTTCTCTCACGAAGGATGTCTCATGAGTTAGGCGGAATCTTTTAGGACCTGAACAGTTGTGTAAATGCTCAGTTCATTCAACTCTCAAAAAATCAAACATGTCTAGTCTTTAATAAGCAGAGCAGTACCATTCACGGTCTCTTCGTCCCAACTCTCACGTTCCCAGTCCTTCCACCCCCGAATCTGCATATTGTTGTTATTTATGGTTTGCATATTAATTGAAAAGAGACAAAAACGAAAACCAGCATTTGTTTTCTGTACCTTCAATCTTCCCAGCATCATCGTTATGGCACTGTAAATCACATGGAAAACTGCCAAGAAAAAGATGAAGATGTGCAACTGATGCAGACCATTCAAAGAAATTAGTGGCACATACCCCTGAAACGATGAATCGAAGACCATTTAGAAAAGCCCTTAATTATCGTTGGAACTCGCAGTTGGACAAATTCATATGAAGATTCACTTACCTCCTTGCATGTTGCGCCTCCGCCGCCACCAGCTAAAGATCTGCGGTCATACCAGAGGAGTCGACGGTGGTGGCCTCCCTTATCTGCATGAGCTGCACCTTCTGCATGAGCTGCCGATGCATCTGCATGAGCTGCACCACCATGATAATCTTTACGTGAATGCTTCCGTGGACATGGTAACATTGTATTGCCATATCTTTCAAGAATACACCATTGGGAAACATAGCCTTGACTGAATGTCAGGAGTAAGGATATGAATCCTAGAACCATAAGTTCTGCGGAAAGTGAACAGCAGCTGTTTATTTTCACTTGAATGGCAAATAATTTATGAAGGAGAAAAAGAACAGAAAAATTTAGAAGTATGGTTTAAGCATTTAATTACCGCCTTTAACTTTCTCAAGAGCTTCATACATAGCTTTCTTGTTGCCTTCCCGGAACAACTGAAACAAAAATAGAAAAATCAAAAGAGAACACAAGTTGCCATGAACCTGTAATTGGAACAAATGGAATGGCCGACAGACCAACATTCCAAAATAATGATGTCTAAGACATCTTCCGTACCAACACAAACAACAGATTTATAAGCATACGTCACCACCATATGAGGTCGGAACCAGTTACATTTATGAAGATTAACTCATCAAAAGAACACAGGAAAACAGAGAAGAAGGAGCTGTTTCAAAGCATAGATTAAAAGAGGAAAGCAGATGGAGGAAGACATGGTTTCTTTAATGTATCAATTCTTATTCTTATCAAGTGCAGGTCATGCAATGTTAAAAATGATGGAATAAAGACAAATTACTTCTCCAATTCGATGAAGAAAATTCTCCAAAATGATAGAGATGACAACGATAGCAGCACAAACAGCAGCAACAGCCCATGTGGGTGTCTCGTCGAGCTCTCTTGAAGGTCCTCCTCCACCACCTCCACCCATTTCTCCGACCCTCCTCTCGAAACGCAGTCGTTTTGGTTGCAGTCAAAGCAATGACAGATACACATAGACAAAGCCAAAAGCTTTTCGTATCCGATAAACAAGGCACAATCTTCAGAGAAACCCGACAAAGAACTTTTGAAGATAATGATGAGATATAATTAGAAGCTACAAGGTAAGAGTCTCGTGGCTCAAACACAATGTTATCGAAATGGGAATTTCCAAAGAGAGAGCTTTTTGAGTTGGAATCCAAGAATACACCTTTTCTGGGGTAGGAAGCAGGTTCGTGCCCATGATAGTAATCACCGGTTTTCTATATAGGAGAGCTCTATTTTTGATGAATACCCATGCACGTACATGAAGCTACCAAACAAAAATTAGAGAGAGAAAGAGAGAGGGAAGGAAAAGCAGAGGACGGAGTTCGACTAGAAATAGAGGAGAGAAAAAAACAACGGATGTTTGGATTTACCAAGAATAGAAGTTTCCAACTTTTTTTGAAGAGTTACATGTCTTCCTACCTACTACTACTAGACAGAGACAGTCCAAAACTTCTCAGCTTCTTTTGTAAGGACCAACATCCTAGGAGAACCAGAAGGCTTTTCCTTCATCGCAAGTTGTTCCTTTTTTTTTTTTTCGGGGAACTAGCAGAAGGCATTATCAATTATAATGCAGGTAGAGACGTAATATCCCATATCTATTAAATCCAAAAAGGTTTTATACTCCTTAAATATGCATCCCAGAGGTTATTGAAGAACTACTTTCTTCATCATCTTCGTCTTCTTTTCTTCTTCGTGTGTATTACTGAATAGTAACCTCACAGGCAAACATCATTCAAGAACCAATCATACACTTCATGAGCAAATTACAGAAAGAAGCTGTCAAGGTCGTTGTAGTATAGTGGTGAGTATTCCCGCCTGTCACGCGGGCGACCCGTGTTCGATCCCCGGCAACGGCGTTTTTGTTTTTATTAACCATTCTGAAAGTGCGTTATTCTTTTATTTGCTGTGTTTCTTCTTCTTTAAAATGTGAAAAAGAATGCCATTTGGGAATCTTGAAAGCACAATGGAAAATTTACATAAATTATATAAAAAGTAGCATGCATTTTGGAAAGTTCAATGAATAATCTCTATTTCTACTGCTCTTCCTGTGGCGACCTATAAGAGAAATGGTTTTGCTGAGAATCACTCGGAACAAACACAGGAAGTTGGCCATCTCTATTTGATCTACCTAACCGATAATGTCCAGTCAAGTAGCCTCTGTTCAGACCTGAGGCCATTGAGCTACCACCTCCTGTCTCTCTGCTCACCTGCCCGTTCAGGAGAGGCCCCCCGAAAAATATAGATTGATCTGCATACAAAAGCTCCGTTCTTTGAACCTGGGATGAAGTAGGTGTGCCTCTGGAAGAGGAAGAAAAGGACATGAACCGTCCGGCTTCTTGGTCCCAGTAAACTGAAGTTCTCAAGCTTTCAATATTTCTTGGGGTAGGAATCTGTCTCACATTTCCCTCAAGAGTATTCCCATTTGCTGAACTAGGAGACTGATGTGCTGATGGCTGATATATGGGGTTAAAGTGATCTCTGTTTGATGGATGATGCTGTAGTGGGGATACATTATGGTTGGAGATGTTAGGAGTACTAAAATTACTCAGGCTTTGGTGGCATGCTTCAATGTCTTCTCTGCTGGCATGACTTGCAGTGCTAGCAGGATAAGAAGCAGATATTCTTGAAGTTTCAGCACCAAAATTTCTATTTCCAACCCCTTGATCAATACTGACTGGAGTGCTCCGTCCACTGACGTAGCTATTTGATAGATGATCAGTGTCATACAAATGATGTCGAGAGTTTATTGGACGTAGCACAGATGACGATACCCTAGCCTTAGCAGCTGCTTTAAGTGCTTCATTGGAATCCATCTTTGCTAGTTTCCAAGCACTGATTCGAACTGGCCGCTGTGATGATCTTTTACTTTTGTCTGCTTGCATTGTGTCCGGATCAACTGTGGATGGCGGGCGACCTGGATCTAAGTGTGGAACAATTTCGTCCTGTTGATTAAAACCAAAAAGAACAATCAAGTATAACCGTATTCCTTTGAAGAAACATACAAAAAGAAGCTACATAACTATTAAAAGCTGGAACTTGCCGTGCAAGTTACAGGATGCAGGACATGCCATCTGAAAGTAGATACTACAATTTCATGTTCAGTTCTTACAGTGCTTATGACTACTTCGACTCTCATAAGGACCATGAATTTTCAATGATAAATTCCAATTTCAAATTGAGCATCACAATTTATACAGTTTGCATGAAAGACTTTCCAGCGAAAGAAAGTAAAAAGCTTTAAATCTTAATCTTCATTCCTCCGTGGATATTAACTTGTAGGCTGTCTTAAGACTACTACTCTCAGATTGCAAAAACATTGAGCTCCTCTTTTGAGAAAAATAAAACAAAAGAAGTCCCTCAATATCTCATAGTACCTGGTGATCTGTGAAGATTCTAGGAGGGGTGCACCATGCACCCTTATAGTGCAAGCTCATTCCAATAGAGCTTCTTCCACTAATGGCAGTGACAGCTGAGCTGGTTGGTGAAGATGGCAGACTTTGCTGATCCCCTCCATTTTCCGAAGGTCCAGGTGGTTCACTTTGAGTTCTCATGGCAACAACATATTCGTATGTTGTGATTCCCTGCAACAGTAATAGGAATGAGTTTTTTCATTAGCAAGATTAAACTAGACTCAAACATGAACAGACAGAGAGAGAAGTTTTACAAACACACCTTTCGAATTAGAATCATGTGGAAAAAGAATAGTTCTCCCAAAGGTAGAGTGGCTAGAAATGACAATGTTGTGCAGATAGCCTGAATTCATCAGAGATTTTCTATGGTTGTGATCAACTTGAGGTAAAATACAAATAAAAGTTGTCCTGGTAATTACATTGGTCATAATGAACACGTCCAAGAAAGTATATGAATATCAATCATTCTGAAAAGTGCAGTCAATTTTCACCAAAACAATATCATACAAGTTTCTCTAAATAAATAAAGGATATAACTGTACCACTATAGTGACAAATGGAGGCCTAGAGAATCCGACACCAAGCTTCTCTGCTATTTGATGTTCCATGCCCTTTCTATATAAGAAGCAGCGAACAAGGACAAAAATTCCAACGCTGAGTTCAACAATAAGCTGATAGACACGAAAGGAAAATTGACAAAATAAGTTAAACTTATGAGTAACACTGGTTATTGATTAAAGAATGTCCAAACAGAAATACATATGTAAAACCTTACCCAGATAAGGCTAACTGCCATAAGGGAAACAAATGTGACATAGTTTTTCCTACCTATACAGTTGTTCAACCACTGCAAAATTTCGAAAAACTTTAGGAAGCTGCATAATGTCAAAAAGGAAAGAAAAGGACAAGAGTGAAAACTTGTCAACTTTAAGGGGAGCACAAGCATGCAGTTGATGTAAGAGGATCCAACATGACAGGATAATAATATGGACCCTGTTTGTGTACTCAACCAAGGTTCAATAGAATATTATAACAGGTTAAAGGTATGCTAAAACCGATACAAGATGATGAAAGTAAAGGTTGGAAAAGAGAAAATTCACTGTTGTAGTGGATGAAGAAGAGCAATGTGATCCACCCCACTGGATTATGGATAAACAATAATTTCGGATTTTGATTCATGAATTCAAGAGAACAAGGTGAGACGTTGAAAATGTACCCGACAATGGTGATCAAATCCATCGACACATTTGTTACAACTTCTGCAATGCTTGCTGAACTTCCGCACCTGAGGGAAAAGTAAGGTTATCACAACAGGCAAGCTCTAACTGAAAAAGAGAGACTTGCACTATTATAATTCTACATGGTTTGATAAGAAAAATAAATCAAAATGCAACTATACAAAAAAATCAGATTTTCTGTGCCTCAATAAAGTCAATTAAGTATGAGTCAATTTTTTTCATAATTTCTCTCTCTCCTTCTGCATTTTTCTAAGCTTCTTACTTCTCTCCCTGACTTGTCTTTTCCTTTAGTGAGCCAGGGGTTGTGGATCACTAAACTCAACTGCAACGTAATAATTTAAAATAAAGACCTCAGCATTGCACAATCTGCAAAATAACGCCTCCTCTTCAGGTGTTTGCTGTAAAATATCATCTTTCCGGCAATCTTGTTTCACAAAAGGACCATAAAAGAGACCTCCAAGTTTTGAACACCAGTTTGAGCCATGTCTATCTGGTATTCCTTTATCCTTTAATTTTACTTTGCCAGCTGCACCAATTGAAGATGCATTTTGCTAGTCAAATACTGGAGATTTTAAGGAATATAAAGGATGAGGAAAATAGATCAAAATCAAAAGACTATGTAGAAGTTCAGATCCTTAGTTAATGTTGCAAGTAGACTAACCAGGCACATCTGTGTTCTTATCTGAACTATGGGGACATGTCTCATCAGCTTCGCGAGAAATTCCAGGATCAGCAGGATCAATGGCAGTACTCCGTACATAAAGGATGAATACAGATAAAACCTGACATTTGACCGGTATAAGGAGAAAAGGAGATGTAGCATAAGGAAAAGAAATGTAAACAAGGAACTCTTAAATGATTATTGAACAATGCACAGACTTTATCCATGAGGAGATTGTGCTTACCAAGACAGAATAAACTGCAGTAGCTATATACTCATAGATGTCCTTTCCAAGAAATGGGGCAAAGAAGGTATAATATGCAGCAGAAAGTAAGAAGAAAATTGTTATAGCTACAACCTGTGATACATGAACACGAACATATCAATCTATCACTAACTACAAAGGGAAAGATTGTTGCTGTATAAATAAATAAATTAACAAGAAAATGTAACCCAAATTCTTGAAAAACTAGTTTTGGGAGTGGATATAAGGTTGTAGATGCATTTGCATTAGTTTTTTCATCGACAAATTGCAGAACACCAGTAAATGAATACACATTAGCTTGATGAATAGTGTTCATGTCATTTGCATATAACTTTCACGCTCATTGCAAGAACTCAAATAGTACCCTCCGTGTGTGCTCTGACCTTCCATTTCTTAGTCAAAAAACACTGCTTAGCCTTGACAAATAGTTTCACTTCCTTAATATAACTCCCACGCCTATTGCATGAACGTAAGAAGAACTTTAAATGTGCATTGCGGCCTTTCATTTCTTAGTTTCACAGATCTCTACGATCTTCAGTACAGCATAAAAACAAATCTCATATTTTGGATATAAAACAAGGAAAAATAAAATCCAGGATGGGAAGAGAAATAAATCTGGCTAGTGTCATGTTCTTCATGGATGAAAACTAGCTTCAATTTCTAAAAACTTTTAGATTCTACTTTTCTCTCTTGAGTCAGTCAACTCCCCGGAACTAAACAATAACTTTACACGTTTCTTATAAACGCTAGCACTTAAGACAAACAAGCATGCAATTCAACAATTCACACACTTCATACCTTCTAGGGTACAGTTAAATCACGCAAAAAGACGAGGGAAAAATTAATGATTGTAGCGGAATACAAGAGACCTTCAAGAACGAATATTCAAAGGAGAAAAGGCAAAAAGAAAGAACGAATAATCAACCTCTCACGATTAGCAACAAAAGTAAATCCACGGGCAAACCAACAGCACTTAGTAAGTAGTTCCACTTCAGAGAGAAAAGGAACTCCGCGACGAGAGAGTGAAAACCAAATCTCGAAAGTGGAAACACACGTTTGACCAGTTGTTTGAGCAAAGTGAGTGTAACGTAAAGCAAAAATACCTGAAAAGAATGGAGAGGAAGTTGCCATCCATGTCGCCTAGCCATGGTCAAAAGGGTCACTCTCTAACTCGTAAATCAACACCTCTTACGCTTTTCAACCCACCACCATAATATCAACATAAAACCGACCAACACGACTTAAAACCACCACCTAAATCCGTTTCACAAAACACCTGGTACATATCGTGGCGCTATGTTCTATTCACGCAAAACCCAGTTCAACCTCGACCCATATGTTAAAGATCAGTTTTAGGACGACCCATGAAGTTGATTCTTGGTAGGAGTTGGATTCCTCAATTAAAGCAAGAGACTTGGAGAAGAAGAAGCGAAGAATAAAAAAAGGATCTTTGAAAAGGTTGAAAGTGGTGTTTTTTAGTTGTCTGCTGAGTGCTGACACAGGCACTCCTTTTTCTATATTTGTTCTTCTAGGAATCTTCATTACCAAATAATTACTAATTCACAATTTGGATTATAGTAAACTAATTAAGTGATTAGGTCAAATTCATATAAATGTAATATTACTCTATTAAAATAAGTCAACCAACACTCTGTATTTCGAGATTTTATAGTTCTAAGCTAGCAAAGTAACCTTAATTTAATTATATTCAAAGTTTCAATTTCATTTATAGCCAATACCAAGTAGAATTTTATTTTTTACTAATAAAAAATTGAAAAAAAAATAGAAGGAGAGCTTCAAATTATTGAAAATAATTATAGAAATAAAAATAAGGTTTGGCTTATTCATCAAATTAGGTTTAATACCAAATGCTTACATGATAAGCAGTGGTGAGTAGTTCAATAATAATGAATGTAGTGGGGAAACATTGCAACGATGGCTTCTGATTAAACAACTGGCCACGTGTTATACCTAAACATTTTTTGTCATTGAAAATGATATTATTAATTAGAAAATACCATAACTATAATATGTCCCACTTCCATTTAAGATTGAGACATAATTATGACCAGGCCACATGTAACTCTCGTGATGCATACGAAAACTTCTTAGTTCTTAGCCACTATCAATTTGAAGCAGATGATATCTCAGAAAAAGTATAAGAAGACTCGAAAAAATAAAACACAATTTGGGAGACAAAACTGAAGACTTTATTTCTCATGATCAATTGCAGTGTAAGTATACAAATGTGTCAAGCTTCAAGGGCTTTGTTAAGATGTCTGCTAACTGGTTCTCACTCTTGCAAAATTCCAATTCAATCTTTCGGTGCTCAACTAGCTCCCTTAAGAAATGAAACCAAATGTCAATATGCGTACTCTTTCCATGGTCAACTGGATTTCTGGCCAAATTAATTGCACAAGAAGCTAAAGCAATACACTCTGCTTCGCATGTTGAAAGAGCAACAATATATTGCTTTGTCGACGATCACGAACATACTACATTGCCAAATAGAAAACAATAAGTAGTAGTGCTTTTTCGATAATCTAAATCTCTAGCCCAATTATTATCTAAGTATCCTGCAAGAAAACATTTATCAGCAGAAGTATAAAACAATCCAAAATCATGAGTTCCTTTTAAATAACGTAGGATACTTTTGGCAACTTCCAAATGGGACCGATGTGGTGACTCCATAAACTGGCTTATTAAACCAACCCCGTATGAAATATATGGCCTTGTACATGTAAGATATCTCAGGCTCCCAACAATTTGCTTAAAGTAGGTTGGATTGACAAGTGGCCCTTCCCCTTTCTTTGTAAGCTTTGTTCCAACTTCTACGGGAGTTTTTGCTGGATTGCAGTTGCCCATCTGAAACCTTTTCAATAGATCAACAACATATTTCTTATGAGATATAAAAATTCCATCATCCTTTTGAACTACCTCGATACCAAGGAGATAAGACATGAGACTCAGATCAGTCATGTTGGAACTCATTACCGGATGTCCAACCTCTTACAAAAAAAACCAAACTAAACCAGAGCATTTCCACTCTTGCTCTGATACCACAACTGTTGGGTCCCGTTTTTGGAACCTAACTCTTAACAAAACAAATCGAAACACAGCAAATCGGAAGGTATAAACGAAAGAACGGAATCAAAGCAAACCAATCAAATCCGAATCGAAAACGATTCGGAAGCAATTGAATAACAAATCAAATTCACATCGAACTGCCACAAGAGGCGAAAGTGAAATCAAAGAGAGCGAAATCCAAAAGAACGGATCACAAAACGAAGAACCAAATCGAATCGGAAATCATAAAGCGGAAGCAAACAAACTGGTCAAATCGAATCAAAACCAATTTCCGACATCCGTGAACAAAAACTTAGATATTTCAGAAAAGCATCGCATTGGAAACCTTAAGACTATCGGTCTAAACTAATCCAAATCCATGTACATTTTTTTGCTCACTCTTATTCATTCTTTATCATTCTCATACAAAGCACTTCAATTCCTCATTTGGACAAATTCATCCTCAACCAATATCTCAATCTATTTGTTCA
>JANIHZ010000002.1:206946-218233 GCA_027478365.1 Erythroxylum rufum
AAAACCAAACCATCCCAATACACATGTGACCATCTACCCCATATGTGTAGGTAAAACCAAACCATCCCAATACACATTTGACCATCTACAATTAGTGGCACACCATATTATTTTTTATCTTTTATAACAATAATTATAATAAATTACACTTAAAAGTCCAAACTCGATGACCTTGTGTTTGGTTCAATTTGGGCTCAATCTTGAACCTGAAAACAGATTTCGGGTTGGGAGTCGGCCCATGTCCATTCTTAGTCGAAAATGTTTGTGAACGCGCAAACGGCGTGTCGTTAAGGGTCTTGAGGTGTGATGATGGGAATGGGAAATCGAAGGGTAGAGAAAGATCGAGTCCATGGTGAATAATGGTGGTGGTGGTGATGTAACCGAGAACGATGAGCGTCTCTCACTTCACAAACTAAACGCATAGAGGTTATCGAACCAAAAGCCTCCATTTCCATATCCTTGATCTGTTCGTCTCATTTTCTACAACAACTAAACGAGTAGTCTCGGCTTCATTCTTTCTCTTTCTCGCGTACCAAACAGGCAACAATGGTGGACTGTGCTGTTTCCAATTCCTTGCTTCTTTCCAGGACTCCACTTCTCCATCCTCCGTCTGGTAAAAACGGGATCTCCTTTCTTTTCTTTCTAACAATTACTATTTACTTATCTAATTTGTGCTTGTTATCGTTATTACTTGACGTTATGGTTTTTGATTCATTCTCTAGTTACTTCCTCAACTAACCCTGCTGAGCTAGCTGGGATTAAATTTCGTGTCTTTTGAGCATTTTGATCCAACCCCAGATAATTTCTCGTGTGATTTTGGGTTTTATGAACTTGAGTAATCTAAATCTCTTGTCCGGTGCATGCTGCAAAACGATTGCTTTTGGATTTAAATTTTATGGTTTATTAGTTGTATGCGTTGTGTGCGTCTCTTTATTGATATGGTTGTCTTCTTTTTATTACTTTTTGGTTTTAGAATATTTGATGTTTTAATGCTTCTGCTAGGCTCTCCTCTCAAGCCGTTGGATTTTGCTCCTGCAAAATTGTCATTCAGTGCGAATCGCACGGGCAAAGTTCAGCTTACTACTTCCAGGGGAAGGCCACTTGCTGTTCAAGCAGCCTATAGGTAGACACGTAAACCTTTGCTAATAGCCACCATAGACTTTCACTAACAAGATCATTTAAGCATATTCACTTTTGAACTACTAGCAAGAATTAGAGGAGCAGTTAGAATAGCTGACTTGTTCTTTATGTTTCTATTTGATGAATCCTATCTGGTTGTTTTAATTGCTGTCTTCTGTTACCTGTTCATTTGTGCAGTGATGGTGGAAGGCCAAGCAATGCAAGCATTTTTGTTGGTGGTTTTGTCTTGGGAGGGCTTATAGTTGGTGCACTTGGATGCGTATTTGCACCTCAGGTGCTCTTGTTGTGCCTTTGCAACTTATTTTGTGTTTTTAGTGCTGTTAATTCTAATTTTCTGACATATTAGTGAGAGAGAAATGCTGTTAAGAACATTTTTAGACCAAATAGTTGTAAAATTAGCCTTATAAGATTACAAATTTACCGTTAATTACAAAATCATGTAGAACAAGCTTGCAATTCTTCTTAGTTTCTGTGCAGATAAGCAAGGCTTTAGCTGGAACGGACCGGAAAGATCTTATGAGGAAACTGCCCAAGTTCATCTATGATGAAGAAAAAGCTCTGGAAGTATGATCCTCAGCCTTTATTTCTTTTTTTCTCTTTTGTCTTTCGTATCAATTTTTAAAATTTTACTATAGAAAGATCTGTCCCATCATTTACGAGGCTGTTGATGAATTGATGTTTTGCTAATCACATTTTTCAAGCATATATGATGCTTGAATGTGATAGACCACTAAAGACATTTTCGCAAGAAGACTAACTCAAGAGCAAATAATGTAATTAGTTGGCAGTTATTAGAGGAAAAATAGGAAGAGTTGGTAGTTTCAGATTTTCAGTAGAAGTGGGTTACTTGTTAGTTTCCGATTTTCAGTAGAAGTGGGTTACTTGTTGTTATCTACAATTAGGATTTATTATTATCTACAATTAGGTCTCTAGGAGTCAAGTCTATAAATAGGTCTATAGTAATTGTCATTAGGGTGTGCAATCTTTCTATTTTTAAATATATTCTTTGAATTTAGGCAGCTCAAATTGTCTTTTGTTACTGGTGTGGTTGTCTGTGAGATTCTTCAGTATTCTCTATATCAGTTTATTTGCATTCAATAAACAATCGTATTTTTCCTATCCAAAGCGTATTCTTTATTTCCTTCTAGTTCTACCAGAATGATTCACCGAAGCAACCTTTGTTTTAGTCTAGAAAGTGATACAGATTCCCATTACCTTCGCATGGATATGTTCATAATTGTCTTGTAAATTATCTGTTTGATCCAATGTGAACTTTTAATGACAAACAACACTTGGATTTCTTTAATTTACAGAAAACTCGGAAAATCTTGACTGAGAAGATTGCGCAATTGAATTCTGCCATCGACGATGTTTCTTCTCAGCTCCGCACAGAAGATACCCCAAATGGCGTTGCAGTGAATTCCGACGAAATTGAAGCTGCCATATAATGTACTCCTGTATGCATTGCAGTGTACATGGTCTAGTCCCAAGTGCCACAAAACTCACATGCTGAGGAATAATGATCTTTCACTTTCTTGTGAGACAGATATAATAGTTCCATGTTAAATTCTGTGCCCCCCAGCTTGCGTTGTAATATTGCCTTTTGTATTCACGATTTGGACCTGGAAATATATACAGTAGCAGTTCAACTGCTTTTAGTTTGATGCATATTCATGCACACGCTAGAGCCTTTTGAACGTGATATTAATGAGGGCTTAGCTTGTCCTCGCTAGGGACTATTTCTAGCCACAGAATTCACTCCATTTCCACATGAAACAGAGGAATCAAAACAACTTAAAAGTGCTGTGGTAGATTTTTGTTGCCCTCTTGCTCTCTGTTACTAATCCAACCTGAATTGACATAGATATGATACTCTCAACTTGAGAAAGTTCTCCACCATGAACAGTTCTTTTTCTTGCATCCAGAGAAACACGGAGTAAAAGATCTTATTGGAAAGGAGGCTCTCGTCTCTGCCCCACATGTAAGTGTCACGTACTTCACGCAATTGTTACATGTAAGCCCGTGTAAGTTGTGGCAATTGGGAACTCTTACTCCGTTACTTTACAAATGAGGCAAGGGTATATACCATACATTTGACGTGGTGAACAATAAGTGGATTGAACTCTTACTTGGCAGAGATGCAAATACTACCTTATCTATATATCTACAAGCAACATTGTAACCACTCGTTTACTTAAAAGGTCTTGGAGCCATAATTTGAGACTTGAGGAATGTTATTAAACAAAGTGGAGATGTCAATAACTATGAAGAGTGAATTGAAATTTTATATATAGCAACTTCAGTTGCTAACCTTGATTTTAGTTGCAGAAATGGCTACCAACGCAGCTCTAGCTCCTTCAAGAATCCCTGCCAATACCAGGCTTACTCATTCCAGGAGCATCCCTTATTTCCCTTCTCGATGCTCCACTAAGGTTTCCCTCTGTTTTACCGCTTTGTTTCAACGAATTATGCCTACACAAGTTGATATTTTAGTCCCTAGTTCGCTAGATGTTCAAGTTCAGTTGTGGTTTTGCAGAGATTGGATGTTGGAGAGTTTTCCGGGCTTCGATCAAGTTCACGTGTGACCTACGCCAAGAACTTGAAGGATTCGTCATTCTTTGATGTCGTGGCTTCACAACTTACTCCGAAGGTGCGTAGCCATGCATATGTATGTTACTTCCATGTTCATTAAAATGAAGAACACTTGTAGAGAATGAATTTGATGAAGTTCTCAGATAATTCATCACAATCTATAAGCAGAGTCTTTCATTCTTTCGTGTTTAGATTGATTGATTGGAAGAAAATGTTGAATATCCTCTGGACTTGGTACTGTAAAATAATTGAACAGGTCGCAGCATCAACTCCAGTCAGGGGAGAAATAGTGGCCAAACTGAAGGTGGGGATCAACGGATTTGGACGTATTGGAAGGAACTTTCTCAGGTGCTGGCATGGTCGCAAAGACTCACCTCTTGACGTTATCGTTGTCAACGACAGTGGTGGTGTCAGAAATGTAAGATTCTTACGACTAACTAACTGATTAGCAGCTAAAATGACGATGAAATCGAGTGATAAACGTGCTTAATGCAGGCTTCTCACTTGCTAAAATATGATTCCATGCTTGGAACTTTCAAAGCAGACGTGAAAATTTTTGATGACAGTACCATCACTGTGGATGGAAAACCCGTCAAGGTTGTCTCCACCAGAGACCCTCTGAAGCTTCCTTGGGCTGAGCTTGGAATAGACATTGTTATTGAGGTAGGTAATGTTAATCTTACTTTAAAGTTCTCTTCCACAATTTCTTCAAGCGTTTACCGTGGTTCGTTCCGTTATGCAGGGAACAGGAGTTTTCGTGGATGGTCCTGGTGCAGGAAAACATATTCAAGCTGGTGCCAAGAAAGTTATCATTACCGCTCCAGCAAAAGGAGCTGATATTCCAACATATGTGGTTGGTGTCAATGAAAAAGATTACGAACATGATGTCTCCAACATCGTCAGGTTGGTTGTTTCTGTTAAGTACTTTCCGTATATCAGGGATTTCCGTAGATGATCTTGTTGCGTACTGTTCCAAATGTAATTGGAGAACGTCTGATTATCTGCAGCAATGCTTCTTGCACCACAAATTGTCTTGCTCCTTTCGTGAAAGTTATGGATGAGGAATTTGGTTCGTAAATCTCCAAATTTCCGTTCAGCTTCACAACGTTCAGGATTTTTCTGTTCCTAATCTGCAAATTCTTTTGCAGGCATTGTCAAAGGAACCATGACTACTACTCATTCCTACACTGGAGATCAGGTAGGTATCATCCTGAATAATATGATTCAATTCAGCTGGTTGCGAATGTACTCCAACAACTACTGATTGTGTTTTTGTGCAGAGGCTCTTGGACGCTTCACACCGTGACTTGAGGAGAGCTAGAGCTGCAGCTCTGAGCATAGTACCAACAAGCACCGGTGCAGCCAAGGCCGTGTCACTTGTGCTTCCACAACTCAAGGGCAAGCTCAATGGCATTGCTCTGCGTGTCCCAACACCTAATGTCTCCGTCGTTGATCTGGTTGTCAATGTTGAGAAGAAAGGAATCACAGCAGAAGACGTGAACGGAGCTTTCAGAAAGGCGGCCGAGGGACCATTGAAGGGTATATTGGATGTCTGCGATGTCCCTCTTGTTTCAGTTGATTTCAGGTGCTCTGATGTTTCTTCAACTATCGATTCTTCATTGACAATGGTCATGGGAGATGATATGGTTAAGGTGGTCGCCTGGTACGACAATGAATGGGGTTACAGGTAAAGAGCATGAAGTGCTAAAACTCATATACATTAACAACTTCTAATATATGATGATGATGATTGATCCTTCCTTTTTCAGCCAAAGGGTTGTGGATTTGGCTCATTTAGTAGCCAGCAAGTGGCCGGGAATCGAAGCATCTGGAAGCGGAGACCCGTTGGAGGACTTTTGCAAGACAAATCCAGCTGATGAGGAATGCAAAGTCTATGAAGCTTAAGATCATTTTTCTTTGAAAGGCTTAATCTCCCATTGCTTGTAAAAGTCGGATTCATAGTTGTAAATTTCAAATTTGTAATGACGACTGAGAAAGAGCACGTTTGTCTCTGATCTTTGATCATCTCTCGACTCAACCCATCCCTTCATGCCTTAATACATATTCAAATGCTCTGATCAAATGCTGTTTTTTCGTGTTTCGTGTTCTTTCTTGTCAATGCATGTCGGTTTTAATAAGGGAACGACATATTCAGCTCACTTTCATTAAATTGGGGAGGGTATCTTGTAGGTTAAGTTGTTCTTCTATTATCATAAAGCTATGTTTATTTGGACAAAGGTTTTTAATAAAATGTAATAATTTATAACCAATTAAAATGTACGTGGGTGTAATATTAGAAAATTGTTATTCGGAAGAGATAGAAGAGTTCATAATATAATATGATGAAATGTTGTTTGAAAAATAGATGGAATAAAATGTAATGTATACATAATAATAATAAACGAGTATTTTACTCTTGATGGAATAATAAGATGTATCGTCTTGCTGCTTATTATTAGAATTAAGGATATAATTGGTATTATAAAAAATATTTGGTGTTATATTAATTAACCTTTCAAATTAGAAATAACTCATTTTTACTTTTTATGATAAAATAGGATACGATACGAAACTCTCTGCTTCCATCATATTCATTTTTATTTTATTATAAACTCTTATCTCATATAATGAAATAATATTATATTACATTTCATTTTACTAATAATCACTTATCAAACATAACCTAAGGTTCAAATCACGAATACAGTCTTTTTACAAAAATATAAAGAGAAAGTTGTATACATTATGCCCTCTTTCAGACTCCTGCAATAAGTCAAATAGTGAGATTTAAGTTCACCAAATTTAAAACCATAATGAGTGGATTAATTTGATCATTATTTTAATATAATTTTGATTATAATTAAATTAGGATTAAATGATATTTTTATTGTTCTTAACCATATTTAAAGCGCGAATTTATTATTTAATCTTAGGTCATTGATTTAACATTGGTACATCATTTTTTTAAGAATCATGGCATTGACTTCCCCATGTCTTTTAACTTTTATATCAACATCTCTTGATTGCAGATATTTTAATTATACTTCACAATCTCTTATTAAATAATGACTTACTACATCGAGTTATTTTAATCAAAAATCGAAATAAACTATCTTTTTTTTTTTTTTTGGTAATAGGGAGACGAACAAGAATTACACAATAAGTCGAGGGAACCTAAGTCCCGACAAATCCTCTAACAGGATATGGTGGCACCCAACGGGTGAAGTAAGAAAAAAAGTAACACCAATAGCTAAATGTCTGGCATAGTCAGCTAGCCAATCTGTACATCTGTTGCTCTTTCGATAAACGTGTCGATGAACAACAGTCCAGTTCCCGGTGAACAGCTCGTGAATGCTCCGGACATCAAATAAACTATCTTTCCTCAACATCAAATCGGGTTGAATTGAACCGAATCTCGTTAAGTCCGGGTTCGAATTCGAGTATTTCCGTTACGTGTCATCCACTACTTACTTACCTTAGCCAAATTTCTAAACGGTTAGCCAATGGGAGAACGCCACGTTAACTGAAACGAACTCCTTTCATCAGAGGAATGAAATTAAATGGAGATCCAACGGTTGGGAAGCAACGGCGCCACGAACTAATAGAAAACAGATAACCATCCATCCGGTGATATATATAATATAACTAGCTCATCCACCAACCACGAGATAACACGTGTGTATTCACAAGTCGGACAAGTAGAAGATCCACCGGATTACCTGGATTTGCCGGTAGCTAACCAAACGCCAACAAGGTTGAATAATTGGTTTCTTCTTTCTCTATCACACAAACATTTCAGACCAAAAAGAATGAAAGTGGTAAAACCATTATCAATATCAGTGCTCACTGCTCAGACATCTCTCTCTCTCGCTTTCTAATACAATAATTCGCTTAGTACATTTGTTGTCGCCTTGTCCTGTAATACCTTGGCCGAATTCCTCCATTGTGTTGGTGGATTGCATAATTTAAGAGTTTGATTTTCATGGGTTTTGCTTGCTTGTTGAATTGCTTAATTAAGGGGCTTTGATGCTTGAAGAATCTACAAGTTTTTTTTTACGGGGTTTCGTGAAGTTCTGGTTTATCCTTGTTTGCTTCTCAAGTGTTGTTGTTTTGGCATCTGAACGAATTGCGTGCCTAGTAAGCTTGAGTTTTGGGGAATTTGGGTACTTGCGAAGTCTTTCTATATCCCCATATTTGGATTTAGTAAAATAATAAAATCCCGAGTGATAGATCCAGAGATTTCTTCTGGAGGCAACGTGGGGTTGTTAGCTATAACGGTTTTCTTGGGGAAATCAGTTAATTGTATGAGTAAAAAGGGGTTATGGTTGCTGGTATGGAATTCTCACCTCCGTCTGCAATATTAGAAGGGAGTTACAATAGCGACAATGCGTCGATTATGGAAAATCAAACCTCGGAGAATTTGGATAGTTTGAAGCAAACCACTAATGGGAAGCCTCCACGACACCTCTCAGTTATACGCCATGAAGTGGGTTCTATGAGGCTTCTGGCTGCAGCTGATCTGGTATGTTCATGGTTCTTTGCATATTTTTTTTCTGTCCAAGTAAACAAAATATGATGTGCTCGATCTGGGCACTCACTATATTTGAAGTTGGAAGCGTTGGATTTTATGGTTGTGACATTCATTATACTCTAGTTGCAGATTTTTTGACATTGCCTTTATTCTATGTCCTTTACTGAAAGCTCATAAATTGCCTATGTCCATTGGTGTTTCCTAGGCATCAGATGTTGGAATTGTCATAAGTAGATCTCCTTCGGATGAAAAATCGGACTTTTTACCTGTGTTCCGATCAGGGAGCTGTGCTGAAGGAGGGCCTAAACAATATATGGAGGATGAACATTTATGTATTGATAATCTTGTTCAGCATCTAGGTTCAACTGCCAGCTTCCCCGCACCTGGTGCTTTCTACGGGGTAACTATATTAGCTTCTTATGTTCTTAGAGTAATACGTTCCATATCTCCGGTTTCCTGTCGGAATATGAAATGTTTGCTCTGTACCCTGCTCCGCAATGAATGTTATCTTACATTTGTCAGTTTCATAGAGGTTTTGAGTTTTGATACCTTTTTGATTATTTGTACATCCAGCAACAGCATCTGTTAAGAGCCATTGTTTGCTATTCCTTGAACTTATATTTTTTAAATATGTGAATCAGGTATTTGATGGGCACGGAGGTACAGATGCAGCATTATTTGTTAGAAAAAATATTCTGAAATTCATAGTTGAGGACTCCCATTTTCCAATTTGTGTCGAGAAGGCAGTCAAGAGTGCTTTTGTAAGATCAGATTATGCATTTGCAGATGATAGTTCACTTGATATCTCCTCTGGAACCACAGCATTAACTGCACTCATATTTGGAAAGTAAGTTATCTGCAAAACTAATTCATTTATGTATCAAGAATGCAAAGATATTTTCTGAGATTTGGCATAATTTTTAGCTTTAATTTGTCTACGGATCTTACAAATGGTTTCAGGCCTTTAATCATAATATAGTGCGAGTAGAGTGAGAATTTTGTCCTATGATGTTTCTAAAATGCTTGAATGTTGGTCTTCCGATATCTTTTTCTTGAATGCTTGGGATTTGGTATTGGCGTTTCTATAATGAGACCACATATTTATGGTTTTAACCATCTGCAGGACATTGATAGTAGCCAATGCTGGTGATTGTCGGGCAGTGCTGGGGAGGCGTGGGAGAGCCATTGAGATGTCCAAGGATCACAAACCTAATTGCACATCAGAAAGACTAAGAATTGAGAGACTAGGAGGAGTCATATATGATGGTTACCTTAATGGTCAATTATCTGTTGCACGTGCCCTAGGAGACTGGCACATGAAGGGACCAAGAGGTTCTGCCTGTCCATTAAGCGCGGAGCCAGAGTTACAAGAGAGAAGTTTAACTGGAGATGATGAATTCTTGATCATGGGTTGTGATGGGCTATGGGATGTAATGAGCAGCCAATGTGCTGTGACAATTGCCAGGAAAGAACTAATGCTTCATAATGATCCTGAGAGGTGCTCAAGAGAGCTGGTTAGGGAAGCACTAAAGCGCAACACGTGCGATAATGTAACAGTAATCGTGGTTTGTTTCTCGGTAGACCCACCCCCTCGGATAGAGATCCCGCAGAATCGAGTTCGGAGGAGCATATCTGCAGAAGGCCTGAATTTGCTTAAAGGTGTACTTAACAGTAATTCCTGAAAATGGAGATGGTTAAAGAAGATGTTTATGGACTTCACATTCGGGGTTAGAACTGATAAGGGCATTTCTTTTCCAGGCTTCAAACTGCCGTCCCTCAGCTGTCCCTGACCTGCTAGCTCATTCAGGGAACAACACGAACCTGTAATTTGATTCTTTGAGCTTCTGAACCCCTTGTAAATCCAAGATGATTTATTGCTGTACCGTTTAGAATGTATTGTTGGATGAATACCTTACCTCCCTCTTCCCTTTCATTTGTTGATTGTACATAATTTCAACACGCTAAATATATTTAGATCGGAGGTACGATTTAGTGCTGTTCATTACCGCTCAAATTTCTGGGTTTTGAAGTGGTTATATTATTGGTTTTGATGTGTATATATATAGAGAGAGAGACAGTGATGTGAGCAGGAGTAAGGATCACCATAAAGATGACGTATGTGACGGGGGTGAGCTTGTCATTCCAGTTAGACCTATGTTCAGAGCTAAGATCGAGAAATTTAAAGAGGCTCTTTATGCACATGTGGATTAACTTATGCAGAGGATAAAACTAGTCAAGCCTATTGGAGGAGAGCTAGTTGGATCACAACCCAAATCTACTTGTCTTAAATCTTTGGATCAGATTCACTTGGAACTTGAAGACCATTGTGTTGGGCTATTCTTTATCATTTGAAGCCCAAAAGAAGGCGCGCTTATGACTAAACTTGGCGCCTCAATAAGACAAGACCTTTAGGCTCATGCTTATGATCTATTTTGAACTTATTTATATTTTGGACTTCCAAGTATTTTAAGCCAAGTCTTTTAGCATTAAGCTTGGACATAAATACTTATGTTTTAGGATTTTTGAAGACAATATTTTGATCATATTATTTCCTGTGTGCCATCGGCTATATTGAGAGGGGAAACCTCTTTTGTTCTTATCAACTTAGGAATTGAACATCACTTATCAACTGAATCAGATTGTGGCGTGATTTTGATCCTAAAAACCTTTTTTGGTTTATTCTTTACCCGTTATCCAGGTTGCTCGAGACAAGTTCTTTGTGAGGTTTAGTAGGTAAATTTGAAACCCTGCGTATTAAATTTAATTTTGGTTAATTCAAATCTACCATTTTCTTGTTTCCTTGAATCTGAACTTTTTCTATCTTTCAATTCCGTGGAGCGCGTTATTTGGTATCAAAGCATTGGTGTGGAGAAGAATTCTTATTCAACTCCATCGGAATTTAAGAAATCGCCACCCATCACCATCCAATTATCGTCAGTTCATCAATTCAAGTGTGAATTAACTTTCGGCTCAGGGTTTTCAATTATTCTTCTTATTTATTTTGTTGAAACTTTCGACCTATAT
>JANIHZ010000002.1:236040-259536 GCA_027478365.1 Erythroxylum rufum
GGCTCTTACGTTGCATTCTATGGATGTCTAGTAAAATGTCATCGTATTAATATTCAAAAAGGTTAAAAGTATATTTAGAAATATAACATTTATAGCGAAATACAAAATAAAAGATAATGTTTTATAGTGTTTAAATTGAAGTTTATTATTGTTAAAATATTTAAAACGTAGTTTAAGTGAACATAAAATTTAGCCAAGCTAACTCTTTATTAATTAATATCACATCAATATTGACATAATAATTTTTTATTTGTTGAAATAAAAAGTGAACTCGATAATTACGTGGCAAATATAATTGACTGAGAGAAATTTATAAAAGAGAGCATCACTCCCACATAACATAACAAGTGAGACCCGTAATAAAAAAATTATAAAAGTCGGTTGCACTATCAAGTGGAGTCTACTTTTTGGTTAGGTTAAATCTTTACCGAGTATCTTATATCGACTAAATATAAAAATATTAAAAAAATTATAAGTAATAAGGGTTAATTATTTAAATAAATAGTTGTAATTATTTTGACAATAATTTACCTGAGCTCAATTCTTGTTATTAAAATCTATATTCGGCTTATATTAAAAATTCTAATATAATATCAGATCAAATTTGATCTGAATTATTAATTTTTCAGTTATCCATTTAGATCGAACTTGTCACCAATGCATTTATGCCAATTGACATCTCAGTGATTCTCGTTGCCTTTTCTCTTCTCTTATCACAAATCCTTCTAGTTCTTGAACTTGCTGAAAGATTTCTGCGGGAAGTAGTAGTAGAAATGAAATATTTGGTGATTTTGCGTGCTAATTTGGAACTGTCGCTAAGATCAGCTGGAGTTCTAAAGCCTCGAATAGTTCATGTACATCATCTGCTAAGAAATGTAGTTTTTCAGCTGTGGGTAAAGCTGCTGCAGAGAAATACACGTGTTTTAATTTGTTGTGCTATTGGAAGTTACTAATGTTGAGGAATGAAATATTTGAGGCTTAGGAAATCTAATATTAGCTTCTCTCCAAATGATCTTACCGCAGTTTCAGATGTGCATGAAAATCACCAAATATTTCATTTTACTTACAAATCTATGAGAAATCTGAGGAGAGTTTTTGACTCCATTCGGTTAAATCATGATGAGATCTTTTCTTCTCTCTTTACTAAATATACCAATCCGTATCTAAATCTATACCTGATATCTAAATGCTGGTGGAGAAATTTCAGGAAAGTTATTCAACTTATCTTCAACACACTTTGATCTACTCATTCAGTAACCATCTGTTCATTACTTCAACTTCTGGAATGGAGTTCTGCAGGAAATGGTTCATCGTGTTGAAGCTATTGGCCCTTTTTGCGCCTCTAACCTTTGCAGAGCAAAGGCATTCAGAAGGATACTGCGCCATGTATGACATTTGTGGTGCAAGAGATGATGGAAAATCCTTGACCTGTCCTTATAATGTCCCTTCAACGAAGGTATGTATATACACCATAACCTCTCAATATCAGGATTGGACAGTCACAGGAGGTTCAATTTATTCTTAATTCCATCCTTGTTCTTCATATTTCTCAGCCAAACCCACGACTTGCGCAAAAAGTTCAGAGCTTGTGCCCTACCATTACTGGAAATATTTGTTGCACAGAAGCTCAGTTTGATATCCTTCGATCAAATACCCAGCAAGTAAGTGGATTGCCACTAATACTTTGTAATCTCTGATTCTTTTTGAATTATTACAACTTATCTTAGTACCTGTTTCACAGGCAGTTCCTTTCCTTGTTGGGTGTCCAGCTTGCTTGAGAAATTTTCTAAATCTGTTCTGTGAGATTACCTGCTCTCCTGATCAGAGCTTATTTCTCAACGTGACTTCAGTTTCCAAGGTCAGAGATTCTTGTCAAATTTGTAATGATTTCACAATAGAAACTATTCCCAACACTTGATTAAATGTGTACAACTTCTTCTTTATGCTCATGGGTATCATTCTGTTTTCAGATTAAGAATAATATGACAGTCGAAAAGATTGATCTTTATGTAGCCGATACTTTTGGAGAAATGTTGTTTGACTCCTGCATGGAGGTGAAGTTTGGCACTATGAATATGCGAGCTATTGAGTTTGTTGGTGGTGGTGCTCAAAACTTTACCGGTAAGGTTTGGTTCAGTTCTATGATCACTTGCAATAATCTGTGAAGGGAAGAAAATCCAAACTTGTAACAGTTGATCTGATTCTCCATTTGATTACTTCTGGCAGACTGGTTCGCGTTTCTTGGCAAGCGAGCGGATCCAAATATGCCAGGATCACCGTTTGCCATTACATTCAAGTCCACTGCTCCGAGATCATCTGGAATCAGACCAATGAACGTAACTGCCTATTCCTGCTCTGACGTTTCACTAGGCTGTTCTTGCGGTGATTGCCCTTCGTCTTCTGGTTGTAAGAACAAGGCTCCTCCGACAGAGCATGCACCAGGTTCCTGTACCGTGAGGATTGGTTCTCTCAAGGTGAGGGTGATGAACTGATGATTTACGGAACTTTTTCTACACAGTACATCCAAGCACATAAGTCGTCTAAAGTTTCAATCTTTTATCACTGCAGGTCAAATGTATAGACCTTGCTGTAACGATCGTCTACATTATATTGGTTTCCATACTTCTGGGTTGGAGTTTCTTTCACCGGAAAGGAGAAAGCAACCGAAGTTCTAAAAGTCAACCTGATAAGGTTTTAACGAGTGACTTTTAGATTGTTACCTCAGATAATAGAATCAAGAAAATTCAAAGTTTTGGTTACAGATTCATCGTTCACCTAGAATGATTTGCAATTTTCTCCTCCTACTCTTTGCTCTTGTTTAAGCCTTCTGCCTCTAATGACCATCAGGTAAATGAAGATCCTGCTCAAACTGGACATACGACACAGCTCTCCACTATACAAGGATATACGTCAGAGTTTTACAGGTATATCCTTAAGAAATCACTGCTTGAACTAGTGTCAGGTGAACAACCTTGTTGTTTCTTTGCGTGCAGGAGTTATGGAACATGGGTCGTCCATCATCGAATCCTTGTTTTGTGCTTGTCATTGTCGGTAGTTCTTGTACTTTGTGTTGGTCTTATTCGTTTTAAGGTGGAGACAAGGCCTCCGAAGGTACGATTCGACACCCGAATTCTGTCGGTTTAGGCTTATCATTTTCTGCAAATATATTTCATGTACTACATCTGCTAAGAAATGTAGTTTTTCAGCTGTGGGTGGCGCCAGGGAGTAAAGCTGCTGCAGAGAAACAATTTTTTGACAGTCATCTTGCTCCTTTCTACAGAATTGAGCAGGTTCTGCAATTTTCCTGCTTACACAATGTTTTTAATTTGTTGGAGCTACTTAGTGGAACTTACTAAGGTTAAGAAATGAAATATTCGAGGCTTTGGTAAAGCTAATATTAGCTTCTCTCCAGCTGATCTTAGCGACAGCTCCAGATATTCATGGAAAATCACCAACTATTATAACAGACGAAAACATCAAGTTACTTTTTGACTTGCAAAAAAAGGTAGTAATGTGATTCCTGAAGATTGTGAACTTCTACAGAAGATGGTAAGTGAAGTGTAGCTTGGAATCTCTGATTCAGAAGTGTTCCAATCTTTGACAGGTTGATGGAATCCGAGCAAACTATTCTGGTTCAATGATATCTCTGACTGACATTTGTTTGAAACCTCTGGACCAAAATTGCAGTACTCAAAGTATTCTACAGGTTATATCTTCATCTCTTACCTGCATTTGCATTTTTTATTACTTTTAATTTGTTAAAATTTTGACACAAACCTCTTTCTTTCTCTCCTCTCCTCTCTGTGGCAAATAGTTTTTTCAGATGGATCCTGAACAATATGCTAACTACGGGTTGGACCACGTGCAATATTGTTTAGAGGTATACCCTTGGACCTCCATTAACAATGATTTGTTATCAGAAGTGATTTACAGTGTGATCATGCCCATTATTGTAGCACTATAGCTCTGATGAAAGATGTTTGAGTGCCTTCAAAGGCCCTCTGGACCCAAGCACTGCATTGGGAGGTTTCTCGGGGAACAATTATTCAGAGGTATCTTCTTCATTCTACAAAAAACACAATTAATATGGGCATATACGTCATAGAATACTAAGATGAATTCATTTGCAAGGCCTCTGCATTTATAGTAACATATCCAGTAAACAATGTGATGGATGGGGAAGGTAATCAAACTGCCATTGCTGCTGCTTGGGAGGAGGCCTTTATTCAATTGGCCAAGGTTCGTCCTTCTTTAAGTGCTTTGTTTGGTTGATTCCATGTCTTATGTTGGAGCATTTCAGGTCTTTGAGCGCTGGTTTCAAGGATAGAACTTCCCTTCTTTTTGGTAATCTCCTTGCTCTTTAATGCATCAGGATGAACTATTGCCAATGGTGTTATCTAAAAACCTTACACTATCTTTCTCGTCCGAAAGATCCTTGGAGGATGAGCTGAAAAGAGAAAGCTTTGCTGATGTAATAACAATACTGGTAGGTAGTAAATAGTAATCTCTCTTTCTCTTCGCTATCCTGTCGTGGATGTGCAAATAAAAGGTTTCAGGACCTGTGCACACGTCCATCAAAGTTTAACCTGAACTGACATGATCACTTCCTACCACCATTTTTGTTTCAGATAAGCTATGTTGTGATGTTTGCCTACATATCACTTATTCTGGGTGGTGCTCCTCGTTTGTATTCCTTCTATATTTCATCTAAGGTATACTCCTAACTTCATCTTTCCTTATTTCAATCATCATTATAACATACTTCTTAAAATTCCAGGTACTGCTTGGTCTCTCTGGAGTTGTGCTTGTTATGCTCTCTGTTTTGGGATCCGTAGGGTTTTTCAGTGCTATTGGAGTAAAATCTACGCTAATCATCATGGAAGTCATCCCTTTTCTTGTATTGGCTGTAAGTTTCTTTCTCCTCCATCTTTTGGACTTACATTGCTGTACCATTTCTTCTGCACTAGGCATCATTTTGCTTAATGTTACTACATAAAACTCTGCCTATATGCCCCCTTACTTTGATATTGGTCGACCCAACATTTTGCACAAATTTAACGAATAGTTCAATCTTTTTCATACCAGGTTGGTGTTGATAATATGTGCATATTAGTGCATGCTGTTAAGCGACAACCACTTGAGTTGCCTCTAGAAGGAAGAATAAGCAATGCCCTTGTAGAAGTTGGACCATCCATAACACTTGCTAGTCTTTCTGAAGTTTCAGCATTTGCAGTTGGGGGTTCTGTTACCATGCCAGCTTGTCGTGTGTTCTCGATGTTTGCTGGTCAGATCTGTTAATCGTTTTCCTTCAGATAATAAATGAACTGTTTTATGTTTACTCTTTCCAAAATATCACACCATTTTTTGCATTGTTTTGCTGCAGCTCTGGCTGTTCTTTTGGACTTCTTCCTTCAAGTTACTGCTTTTGTTGCATTAATATCTTTGGACTGCTCTAGAGCCAGTGATAATAGGGTTGATTGCTTTCCATGTTTCAAGGTTTCTTCGTCAATTACAGGCTCTGATGCAGGTATAATCAAACTCTAACATAAAATGTACTTTTTAAGTGCTTGATATGTTGTTTTCTATGAAGACATTATTTATCAATTCTAACTGGGAACTTCTATTGGAAATTAGGCACTACTGGTGGAAAACCTGGATTAATTGTTCGATATATGAAGGTCTAATTCCTTTCTTGATTAGATCTCATAATCACCATGACTGAAGTTCTTGAGCTAGTCCCTCAATATTGATGATTCAACCGACACATAATTCTCTGTTACTCTTCTTTTCCTGCATTGAAGTTTTTCTTTTTTCAGTTCATTGTGTTTCTACTGGTTTGACACTTTCTTTTTCTTGTTCGGTTTTAGAATGTTCATGCACGGATTCTCGGTCTTTTGGGAGTTAAGATAATAGTCATTGCCATCTTTGTTGCATTTGCACTGGCCAGTGCCGTGAGTTGCTGAATATTCTTTGTGAATTTTTCACTTCTTGCAAATCCTTGATTTTGATCTTCGTTATATCTGCATTACTTACAGGCACTAACCACCAGGGTTCAACCTGGTTTGGAGCAGCAAACTGTTCTTCCAAAGGATTCATATCTTCAGGTTCCCCTTTCTGATAACATCTCTTGCAAAGTTTTTGTAACCACCTGATGCTTGGTTGATTGGTGAGGCTGAAGGTGGATTCTGTTTCCAGGGCTATTTTCAGAATGTCTCAGAGTACCTCAGAATCGGGGCCCCATTGTATTTTGTTGTGAAGAATTACAACTACAGGTGATCCTCTACATAGAGTGCCATTGAGCATTACTTAAAGTTTCAGCTTCTAGATATACCAAACCACCTATTGTCTAAGATTGGAAACAGTTAATTTATATCTGCTGATTTGCTGCTATAATGCTATTAGAAAGAATTCGTTTGCAAAAGCTTTTTTTTTGATGTTATGGGTGTTTATTATCCTCAAACTGATATGTCCCTGTACTCTGCAGCTCAGAATCAACACAAACAAATAACTTATGCTCCATTAGTCAATGTAATTCAAATTCACTTTTGAATGAGGTAAAGCACACATTTTCTTGATGACTTCATATTTTTGAGGAAACATTCATGTTGCCATTTTAGATGATCAAGAGCCCTATCTGGAGATATTTGATTCTTTTGGAAGCTAATGTTCTCTTCTGATCTATATCCATATTGCAGTTTGCTATTACTCTGTTACCATTTTTTAGAAATGTGGATGTGCAAAAACGTTAACATATTTGCTTCTTATAATATGCCTGGTGTCCAAATAAACATGGGAAGAGTAAAATTCCCTAAAGAAAAAAATTTGGTTTAGGGAAGAATCTTCTAAGGTTTAATTCCATGGCCCTTTTCACGTCTGTGGTTGCCTTGATCCTGATCAATGGAGCCTTCTTGTAAATCTGTGCAAGTGTTGTCTCTTTGACATAAATTTACTTTGTCTTCTTGGTTCTGCAGATTGCAAGAGCTTCCATGTCTCCTAAATCCACCTATATTGCTAAACCAGCTGCTTCTTGGCTTGATGATTTTCTTGTATGGATATCACCAGAGGCTTATGGTTGCTGCCGTGAGTTCGCAAATGGAACTTACTGTCCTCCCAATGATCAGGTGATATTAAACAAAAATCTAAGCATGCAAATGGTAACTTGGATAGATATAAGTCAGTCTCAGTCAGATATGCATATTATGCTAAAGACACTAGTGGATCTTAATTTGAAATATGAAGGCAAACAAACTATTGATCTCCCCTTGTCATACGATAAAATAGTGATCCTCATTAGTCATTAAGGGTTCAAGTCATGATGATTACTTCTTATTTCACTATTCTACAGATGTATGAATCCTCTTATAGATTATGATTGAACATGTTAAGAAGTATGATAAAATATTTGTTTCTTGTTCAGCCTCCATGCTGTGCTCCTGATACTGATTGTGATCTTGGTGGAGAATGCAAAGATTGTACTACGGTAATTGGAGTTGCTCTTTCGGTCGATTATACTTTCATATAACAAGAGTTTAATCGGAGAAAAGTCTTGTCATTTTTCAGTGCTTCCTCCATTCAGAATTGAATGATGGTCGTCCATCTACTTTACAGTTTAAGCAGAAACTCCCTTGGTTCCTTAATGCTCTGCCCTCTTCAGACTGTTCAAAAGGTGGCCATGGTGCTTACACTACCAGTTTGGATCTAAGAGGTTCGTTGAGTTGGATACTTACTCTTGTCACTGATAGCATAATTTTGGTGAGTTCAGGGAAATTCTGTACGCATGCTATGAGACTGCAAGTCCAGTTTAATTTTCCTTTTGGTTTTTGGAAATAGGCTACGAGGACGGTGTTATCCGAGCTTCATCTTTCCGCACCTATCATACGCCTCTCAACAAGCAGGTTAGTGGCTTCTAACTTGAGAGTTCCCCAGCTACACATTCTTGTTTCTCCAAGCACATAACTAAGATGGTCTTCTTTGGTTATAGGCGGACTTTATCAACTCAATTAGGGCTGCTCGAGAGTTTAGTTCAAGGATGTCTGATTCTTTGAAAGTATGAAATCTATAAGTTTGAGCTATGTTCAGTTGTATTGGTGCAGTTTTACTTCTCATAACTATTACTTCTTTTAGATTAGAATGCCTCCAAGTACCTAATTAGCTAATACATGATTGCTTCTATTTTACCAAACAACGGTTGCCCAGAATGATGATGCCATCTCTTAGTTCTACATGTCTTTTCTATTGCAGATGGAGATCTTTCCATACTCAGTCTTTTATATATTTTTTGAACAATACCTTGATATTTGGAGGGTTGCATTGATCAACCTGGCTATAGCAATCGGTCAGTAACCTTTTCATCACTCTAAAGCCTTTTATGTTCTACAGAATCGGTATATTAATATTGCTTACAATGAAGATTCTGCTGCATCCTTCCAAATTTGCCTTGTTGTACCACTTGAATCCAAACTTTATAGACAGTTTGAAACGGACCATAGTAACAAAACAGAATACACCAAAGGGAATTTTTTTGTATAAAAGTTTGAATACTTATAGCCTGAGATTTCCCTTGATTAAATAGAGTTGTTACAACAGATCATATGCCTCGATTACAGCAAATCATATCCCGTAATTACAACAGTCTATTATAAAAAAAGGCATGCATTTACATAATATATGACAGCAATAAAATGGCAGTTATAGTTGACTATATCTAGACAGCTATCATTCACACATAGGACATTTTTCCTTATTTTCGTGTCTCTGTGTGAATTTTTGGTGCCTGACTTCTAAAACCAGGGAGATGCCATTGTGGTTTTCTGAAACTGTCTACTGATCTTCTATCATCCTTCCTTTTCCTTGCTGATAGCATTTCTCCCAGCAATGATATCTGATGAATGATTAATGTGGATGTGCATTCATCAACTTGTAAGAATTGCTACCAACAAAAGATTGATTGGATCTGTTTGATGTTCTGACAGGTGTTGTTTTTGTAGTTTGCTTGATTTTCACACTTAGGTAAGTATTTCCCTTTTTCATTGATAAGGATTATTGAAATTTTCGTCCTCTTTGGACACGAGCCTAGATAGACTAATGACCCTATTGTATGAGTTTGATGTTTCTTTAAATGTAGTTTTTGGAGTTCAGCAATCATTTTACTGGTTTTGGTAATGATTATCGTGGATATGATGGTATTACTTCTTCCTTGAAAATAAGTTGCCAGTTCTTTCTGCTTCCTGTAACTTATCTTACAAGCTGAGACTTAACAGGGTGTCATGGCAATTCTGGGTATTCAACTCAATGCAATTTCTGTTGTTAACCTTGTAATGGCAGTAGGAATTGGTGTTGAGTTCTGTGTACACATCACACATGGTTACATGGTTCGTACTAAAACCTCTAGTCCCTCACTTTTGTCCTACACTACCTATGATTGTTTGAAGTTGACTGTGCAACATTAATCACAATGGTCATAATTGCCCGGACCATATGCATCCGAATCTCAAGCTTAATGTTCTGTTTGTTTTGCTGTTTTCTCACAATACAGGTAAGTGTTGGAACCAGAGACCAAAGAGTAAGGGAAGCTTTGGGTACAATGGGAGCTTCTGTCTTGAGGTTCTTCTTCTACCTCTTATGTTTTGATTCATACAAGGATGCATGCAGACTACTTAATGACCTTAGATCATTAAACTCTGAAATGAAGCTTGTCTAAATGGACAGTGTTGGATAAAAACATTGGTGTGGTTTTGTTATGCAGTGGAATCACATTGACAAAGCTAGTGGGAGTAGTTGTTCTTCACTTCTCCAGGACACAAATTTTTGTGGTCTGTGATCTTTTCCTATATCAATGGCACTAAAACAAGAAGCTGTTCTTCTTTCTGTTGTACGATTTGACCATATGTATTAACTTCAATATATGTTTTTGCAGATTTATTACTTCAAAATGTACATGTCCTTGGTCCTACTTGGTTTCTTACACGGCCTGGTGTTCTTACCAGTAAGTCTGGCCTGCCACTCATATGCTGTTTCATTTCATCTACCTGTATTCTTACCAGTAAGTCTGACCTGGTATTCTGATAAATGTTTGTTTGCAGGTAGTGTTGAGCGTGTTTGGCCCCCCTTCTAGAAGTAGAAAAGTTCATTAGTGTCAGAATTAATTTTGAGAGATTTGTCATGTAAGAATAATTGGAGGCATTCTAATCTAAAAGAAGCAATAGTTAAGTAAAACTGTACCAATACAACTGAACATAGCTCAAACTTGTGGATTTCATACTTTCAAAGAATCAGACATCCTTGAACTAAACTCTCGAGCAGCCCTCGTTGAGTTGATAAAGTCAGCCTATAGCCAAAGAAGACCATCTTAATTATGTGCCTGGAGAAACAAGAATGTGTATCCGGGGAACTCTCAAGTTATAAGCCACTAACCTGCTATGAGAGGCGTATGATAGGTGCGGAAAGATGAAGCTCAGATAACACCTTTCTCGTACCCCATTGCCTAAAACCAAAAGGAAAAAAAAAACTAGCGTTGCAGTATCATAGCATGTTACAGAATTTTCTAGTACTCATTAAAATTATAATATCAGTGACAAGAGTAAGGATAATATAGAGAAGTGACTGTCACGTTTTCTCCATTACAAGAATCTGTATTAAGTCTCCATTTGTCATCTCTTAAATTAAAATGAACATTAACTTCACTATTTAAATACCAAAATTAATATAAAACAAAAGAGATAATTCTAATTAAAATAACAAAATCGCGTCTTATCAAAAATCAAAAGTATTAATAGTAAAACTATTTTAAGAATTACATTAGGATTAAAATGAAGCTAAGAAGAGGAGAAAAGTATACTTTGTCTTATAGTTTACACAGGTTATGTATGGCTTCCTGATGTACTCAAACACCATTGTAATGAGAGACATAATTCCTATTGACTCAAATGGGAGGTCTAGTCCTGACATACAGCAGAATATGGTGATATGTTACTATCTTATGAACACAAAAAGGACTGCCAACTGAAAAAGGAACTCTGTAATTCAGTTTTCTGTTCTACAGATCACGATAGTGAACTCAGAAAATAAAAACCTCAACTAGCTGACTAGTTCTGGCAACTTAAAACTTGGATGTCACCTACAACCACCTTCTTTGCCTTTAACATTTTGTACAGTACTTATATATGCAATGCCCGTATCTTCAGCCGCTGCTGTCCAAAGCACAATGAATCAGAAGTACAGCCTCCGCTGGTCCGAGCACAATGAATCAGAAGCACAGCCTATGCCAGTCTGAGCTCAATGAATCAGAAGTGCAGCCTCTGCTGGTCCGAGCACAATGAATCAGAACTGCAGCCTCTGGTGGTCTCATTCAGACAGTGAGTATCTTACGAGGATCAAGAAGGACTACTTCTTCCCAAAGACCTCCCTGAAAGAACAGGAGATTCTTGGACTAAGAGTTTTATTGTGTGGCCCTGCGATTTCCAGCATACATCAATGCATTCCTCCAAATCATCATCACAGGTGAGTAAGACCCATTCAGAGTCATCATCCAAGTACTTGAGCTCAAATCTACTTATCTCTTGCAAATTAAACCGTCTTTCAATTTCTTTCTGTAGATCTTTGTAACCCCATTTATTTGGCATACGGATCCGGATTTTATCATTTCCATATGTGACCTTCACTCTTTGACCATCAGTTTCTTGAGATAACCGGCTACTGGTTTTTGGTAATGGTGGTGGAAGGCTAACAAATTTATGGTGTTCTGAAAGAGATAGATGACTCTGGGATCTCGGCATCGGCTTTTGTTCTTGACTCAGAGCGTTTAGCTCTAAATCACTTCTGACTCTCTTCAGCACTCCATTGCCTAAGGTTTCTCCAAATATAGTATCTCCACTAGCAGCAACATTAATTGTGGAACATTGTTGCTGAATCCCGCTGGAGCAGCAATGACTCGAAGTTGAGCTCTGGCTGCGTGATGAGGAAGGAGACTTTGGTGCAGTAGCTTGGAAGCTGATAGTACCTGCCTCTGGCTGTATGCTTGATGACTTCAGATGATTTCTTGGTTCTGAACTTGAAAATGGTGTGGTTTTTGATAAATTTGGAGAAGTCAACTCAGGAAAGTTTGCATAAAATGAATCAATCTGAAGAGCACCAGAGGCACCTTTTACCGAGTCTATCACAAGTTGGAGTTTCTGCAAAGAATGTCCAACCTTCTTAATTTTTCGAGAAGGCCATCGTGTTATTCCATGTTGCCGACAAATTCTTTTCAAGGTTGTGGGGCAAACTGAAATTTAAGAACATTAATGATATTTTTTTACGTTGTTAGAGAACAGATTTCATGCTTCCAAGATGAATAAAAGTACATAGCTGAACAATAGCAAAAAAAAAAAAAAAAGATTACACATGGATTAGATCATAAGCATTTAAGGTAAGCTGTAGTCGATAGCACATTCGGAAGAACTGAAGTTGCTTTTGAATAGAAAACACAAAAGCCACATTAAAGGAAAGTCGAGCTTTGCTTATTTTACGAGGAATATACATACCACCGATACTCTTTGCAGCATCTTTTAAGCTACCTGCAAAATACTGTTGAAGAACTTGCAAGGTGATGGTTTTCTCGGCCTTGATCCATTTCTTCTCTACTGCTCTCTCAATACTGACATTAGAAAAGCTACCTTCAGCGAAAGCAGACTCTCCACTTTCAGCACTTTCTTTTTGGTTATGAACTTCAAGATGTTGCCTGCAATTCAAATATGTCATACTAAACCTTAAATCTTAAAGATTTCATACTACAACAACAACATCAGTAATTGACACTCTGTGGAGAGCCACAACTGGCTGGATACCTTTCTGAACATGGATGTTTCTTCTTTGGCTTCATTTCTGCAGCAGGTCCCTTGTTTGAAGGAATTAACCCTTTAGTAACTGGCAAAGAAGTTTCTTCCTCCAATTCTTTGTCAGTTACTATTCGTAAGGTCCGACACATCTGTTGTATAGTAATCGATAGTGATTTAAGCATTTTCTTCTGTTCTTCAGGATCCTTGCAATCCGTAGGCAAGAAGAACTCCAGGACAAAGTCAGATGTACCAGTGTGCACACTTCGCAGGCGAATTGCGACAGCAGCATGCAGTCCAAACATCCTTGCATGATGAGAAAGGGGATATTCGGTCTTTCCAAGTAGGGTTATATCACCAGAAAAGCATGGTTGATTTGAGATAAAAGCTTGTCCAGCAACTCCTTGGCCTTTTAACAAGTGATGTTCAGAGCATGCCTCATGAAAGGGCTGGATACTAGTATCAGCTACATGACAGGAATGATCAACAGTAGAAACACAATGATAGTAATTCTCATCAGAATGCCGGCTGCCTCCCTTGCCTTGTCGGACGCATGAAACCCAGGTTTGAGCTAAGGGCAATCTATGTGTTTCGCACACAGATCTCAGAACTTCTTGTATCTCAGGTAGTGCAGTTTGGTAGGACTGATCATGTACCTGATGTAAACAGTTCTATCCATTAACAAAAAAAAGAGAGTGGGATTTAGAAAATTGATCTAGTTGTATTTAGTTTTAGTTACCTTCACATTCAGAGTGCTCCATATGTCTGAACTTCTCAGGTCAACAGCCTACAGATAAAAGAAGGATTCTCTTTCAGACTAAGCTGGACAAGGATCACATCATTTGTTGTACTGGGAATTAAACGCAAAATGTAACCTTATGGCATCTTAGTAACTTGGCATTGACCATGAAAGTATGTTCCTTCTGGAATCCCAGCTAAAGATGATTCAGACAAAGAACATGTGCATCTAACAAAGAGAAATTTGAAAAATCTGTATTTCAGAACAAAGGGTTAAAAGAAAACTACCTAAACCATGAAAATACAACAGGCAGACATACAACCTATACAATCACTATTGGTATAATTACATAAAAATATGACATTGACCATATATCACCTCAAGTCAAGCCTGAAATTTCTAAAAGGAAAGTTTTTTGCTTAACCAGAACCTTGATAAGAGGTCAGAACCATCCTCAAGGATGCTAGAAGCTCTTTATGATAGGAATCCTGTATAAAATGTGAACTTGCAAAATCAAATTTACAGCAGGGTGATAGTGTGATGACCCTGAGAGTGTTTGATTTGAGATTCACTGATGCCAGCTAGTAAAATTAATCTATTTCAACTGAATACGAAAGTCTTGATCAGAAAAAAAACAACTTTGCAAGAGCAAAGGCAGTAGATGTCTGCAGTGATCTCAATATTTATGGTTTTCCTTTCCGTTGAGCTTCAAACATGTAATTCATACATTCATGTTACAAAGAAGAATAATCACCATCTTGCATACACAACCAAATGAAGAACTGTGTAGACAGGTATACTTAACCATTAAAAGCGATTGGTTGGCAAATATTATGACTACAGTATCAAATGATATTTCATTTAATAGGGAAGTTGAGCCTTTAGTTGCATCAGCTTGTAGCCATATCGAACAAAGCAAAAATTTTGTACTGTAACATGCAATCTCACCAAACTATAGTGCCAGAGGAAGCATCCTAAATATCATGAAAGCACAAACCTCAAGTGCCTTGCAAACATTTTCAAGATCAGGACTGTACTTGATCTTCTGTTTTGTCATCACCACCTCAATAACACCTAGACACATCCTGCTTTCTTGTCCGAAAACAGGAAGAGCCATAGTTCCACGTACATCATGCTGTTGAGCATGATCTCGACGTGGGTATTCATCGCTTCTGAAGAATCGAACGTCGGGGGTCCACTCAGGAACCTTATCCAAGAAAACTCTACCTGGTAACCCCACAAAATCCTTTGAATTCTCCTCAACTGAAAACTGATAGTTCACAGATATTTCTCTATATTTTGCCAGCCTTTGACAGCGTGGATCGAGAGCAAATGGTTGGTCATGAGTAGTTAGGATGCGTCTACCTTCCCTATTTACAGGGATCCATATTTGTACCAGGGCATCTTTATCTACTGTAAAGTCCTTGATGTACCAAATTGCCTTCATTAATCTTTCCATTACAGATGTTCCAGGACCAGAATTTGGTCGTGGATCAATCCACCATCTACTATTAAAATAAGAACTTTCTGTTGCATTACTTCCCCATCTGCTAATATCAAACGCGTTACGATCAAGAGATTGATTGGCAATATTATGTTCGCCTCTGGGAAACAATGAAATCTGATTGTCTTCTTGGTTGCTTTTTTGAGATAAACCAGAAGATGAATCAGAGTTGTTAGTCTTTGAAGCAAAACGGGTAAACGGCGGATCTGCCAAAGCAGCTGAATTTGAGGGACTAAGATTAAGGAATTCAGAGCCATCTGTTGCTTCTAACCAGCATCCATCTAGTAACAACTCATCTACGAAGTCCAAGTCCATGGGCTGACCTGGAGAAACACCAAACATAGTACCCGGTGATAAGACGCCATCTTCCATGACAATATTTCTTCAATATACCAGTTGTCTATATTCTGCTAGATGCAAAATCTCAGCATGGGGGAAGAAACTATCTGAAGTGCTCATATAAGTTTAACAAACCCAGACTTCAAGGAAAAATTCAAGTCTTCAGTCTCCAAACAATCAATCTGTCCAAATCATTTCAACCTCATCAATACAATCCAATACTAACCAAACTGAAGCGCTAAATTTCCAAAGAGAACATTACTTTTTTCTCCATCTCTTTGAACTTTTTTCATCTTCTACTTTAAATTTAGGAGGTACAAAGTAGAAAAACTTTGTGATCCAGAGCGTAAACCCAAATATTAATAAGAAGATTATGCATATCCTCTCTCAGGTTGCCAAAGAAGCAGAAATAGAAAGAACCCCAGCAGAACAAACTAGGGTCAATCAACAAACAAATCCCAATATGAAAGCAACATATCCATAAACTGGGCATTATACTCGTCCCAGAGCAAAGAAGAAAAGTTGTTGAAAGAGAAAAAAGGCTCGCTTCTTATATCAACTTTCTCACTTTGTTCAAGATTCTATTACCCTGATGACAGACAGTAACCAGAATCGAATCCAGAAGAGGATGGCTAATATGGAAAAAAACAGTAAGCACATAGATCCACAATCTGCAGCCAATTTACTAGGAAAAGCCACAGTTCGCACATATATAGAGAACTAAAACCAAAGAAGAACAAGAGAAACGAAAAGATAAATAACAAGGCTTGGAGTTGGACTCACCATGCAAACAACTAAACAGAGTACTTGCTTAACCCTTCTCTCTCTCTCTCTCTCTCTCTCTCTCTCTCTCTCTATATTACAGAGCAAAATCATTAACACTCTCAAGCGGTGAAGGAGGAAACAAGAAAACAAACGATCTCATAAATGCTTGTTTAAGGTGTTGTAGTCGTTGATGCAGTCACCTCCCTAACAAAAAGATTTCTCTTCTTTTCCTCGTCGTAGTTATTATCTGAGCCTCTCGTTTAAGTTTTAGACTTTTGTGCTTGCAAACAAATGTTTGAGAAGATTCTGCTTCCAAGCTTCATACGCTATGACCCCACATCTCCAAGTTGCCATTTTTGGGCCTCCTAGTCCTCTGTTCTATACTTCTCGCGCCAATTTAATATCAACTCTCAGGAGCCCAAGTCAGAGAAAATAGAGAAGCATGAGTTGGGCATACGCTACGCTATATGCCAAGATGTAATCTTGAAACAAGTAAAATGAATATTATATACCTATATATAAGAAGAGGAGACTGTAGAGTGGAATCTGATTTCTTCAACTGGTTAAAAATGGAGCTGATGTGTGTGCCACTTACTGCTTTCTTTAAACAGAAACCTGTCAATATGCTCGTCAACTCTCTCTCTCTAGTTTATTTTTTAATGTTATAATATTCAGACGGGACAACTAACAGAGGAGGAAAGAAAAACAGAAATATGGGATTGTCTTGTTCTTTCTTGCCAAACCATCTGACATTTGGAGAAGAACAAAATCGATCTAACACTCTCTGCCAGATTTTGTACTACTCTTTGGATTGTAGTGTATGTACAAAGGTGTTAAGATTTGGGATGAGCTCATACTCGAGCATTAAAGTATTATCAAAGTAGTCCATTTCTACAATAATGGCAATTTATAATATGAAAATTGATAGTGATAAGGTTGAGGCTTGTGTTTTATATTCTATAAAATGTAAGATTCTAGTTGATTCTCCATGCTTATCCAAAGCGTTAGGACTTCGTCAGACCTTTGGCAGTTTTAAGATTCTAAAACAAAGTTTGATTAGTGAAACAGTGTAATGATATCCTAAAGATTGAAATTTGCTAACAACACTTGACTGGCCCTCTTTTCTTGACTCTTCCTTCAATTATCCTAATAAATTGTATAACCTCTCGGCTTACTTATCCAGGTTCGTTCAAACTTGGATTTATACCAAAACCTGTTCGGACATGAGTTTGGGCTTTAGCAGGGCAAGATGGCCTATTATCATCCTCTACACAAATATGTTGGAAATCAAAGGATACCCAACAATGAACCAAACAAGTCAGGAACCTGGCAAAAGCAGTCTATGTGATAACTATATAACACAGAACAGCAATCACAGATTGACATGAAAATTGCGCTATTCAGCTTTTACATTCTCCACAGTTAGTCAGTCTCTATCTTGGTCTTCTGTAATCGAAACTCCAACATCTTATCATCTTTCAAATGCTTGGCCTCACATTAAGACGAGATGCTATCTTCTGACCCAGAGATCTGTCAGCCTACATTGTGAGCAAGCCAGAGTAAAACATTAGCCGTCATCTCCAGTTAATAAGAAACAGTCAATAGTTCTTAATAAAGGGTTTGGACGAAGGGGGTGTCTAACCTGAGACCAGTATGATATCCAGATGCTGCGGATCTCATGAGTAACTCGTGGGTCAGATAATGCGTCGACCCATCGACAGATGAATCTCTCTTGCCTGCATATAACAGAAAGGCCGAAGGAGATTGCCATGAGAAATCATACAATCTTCATTGCAGACTGACAGTCAAAATGGCGGCTTACCTGTCTGGTGCCCATGATCGGTATCTCTCTCCAGGCTGCTTGAAGTTGTTCTCCTTCTGAATAATGCACTGCATAAGCCATGGAAGCATAGTTGTTAGCATCCCACCAGTAGAAGCTACATCTTTAAAGAATCTAAGACGCACTCAAAACTGATCAGTAAATTCACCTCTTCAATAAACTAAATATCAAAAGATATTTCACGTTAAAACATTTCTAAACTATTATACACGGCTTTCAATCTTAACTCAGAAAGAAAAACATAGAAGAACAAAACTGACCTTCTCACGCCTTCCACTACAAACAGCAGGAGGGATAGGGAACCTCTCAGCATGACGAACAGGGTCATACCTCGATGGGAAGTAATTGACCTGAAAATAGCACATATCACGGGATTAGAAAGATAGCCAAAACCAAGTAGAAAATACCCAGCACAATAAATGTATTTGAATTCCAGCATATATCTTGTCCCATGTTCGTTAAGGTAAATGATCATATATCTTGTCCCATGTTCACTAAGGTAAATGAAAAATGATGTTAGGAGTAGTATTCTGAGGTAACACAGCCAAACACCTCTTCGTCTCTGTGCATGAAATTCATGAAACCTTCATGGTGATTGTTATGATGAGAACATTTGGGAGCATTTGCAGGGAGCTGCAGATAGTTGGGTCCAAGACGGTGCCTCTGTGTATCAGCATATGAGAAGATACGAGTCTGGAGCAACTTGTCATCTGAATAGTAAATACCAGGAACAACAATGGCTGGGCAGAAAGCAAGCTGCTCATTCTCAGCAAAGAAGTTATCAATATTCTTGTTCAAAACCAAACGGCCAACTGGCTGCAGGGGCAAGATATCCTCAGGCCAGGTCTTGGTCACATCAAGTGGGTCAAAATCAAACCTGTCTTCATGATCAGGATCAATTATCTGGATATAAAGTTTCCACTCGGGATAGTTGCCAGCAGCAATGGAGTCATAAAGATCCTGAGTCGCATGGCTATGGTTAGCTCCTCCAACCTTAATGGCCTCATCCTCCAGGAGACACTTAACACCACAAGTAGGTTTCCAATGAAATTTCACGTAGTGTGCTTTTCCGGCTTTGTTAATAAGCATATAGGTATTAACCCCTGAGCCTTCCATATGTCTGTAATCCTGGGGAATACCCAGATCATCAAAAAGGAAGGTGAACATGTGCAAGCTTTCGGGATGATGGGAGAAGAAATCCACAATTCTCCAATTCTCCTGGATGTGAGACTTGGGGTTAGGTTTAAGGGCATGAACCATGTCTGGGAACTTCATTCCATCACGAATAAAAAAAACAGGGAAATTGTTTCCCACAAGGTCGAAATTGCCCTAAATCAGCAAGCAAACAAGATAACATGAGAATGAATGAAAGACAAGTTCTCCAAACCTAATTAGCAAGATTAATAGACACAACTCATGGCATTGAACATACACATTGCTTAAAAACAAAATTAAAACATCATAGAACTACCCACCTCTCTGGTGTAAAATTTCACAGCAAAGCCTCGAGGATCCCTCAAGGTTTCAGGACTTCCACGCTCGTGGATAACTGTTGAGAAGCGTACAATGACAGGAGTTTGCACTCCTGGAGCTCGGAGGAAATCAGCACATGTAAGTTGAGAGATATCATGGGTGACCTCAAAGACACCCTTTGCACTTGCTCCCCTAGCATGGACTACACGTTCTGGGATCCTTTCCCTGTCAAAGTTGGCAAGTTTCTCCAGCAAATGATAATCCTCTAGGAGAATAGGTCGTATCAAAAGAAGAACAGAGAAATGAACTCTTCGTTCATTAATATGGAAACACCTACTCTGTAAGTATCAGAGCACAACAAAACCAACAAGAGAAGATAACATGTATGCTCAATAACAAGAAACAATTAACGAGAACGAAAAGAATAACACTTTCAAGACATCCGGTTATATCATTCAACAAAACTACCAAATTTGGTATCACGCAGCAGACGATAAGAACTTCTAATCACAAGCACAAGGACGGCAACTAATACTGACGGTTTCTGTAAACATAGAGCTTTGAGAACAGATAACGAGTAGGTTTCTGTGACCATATAGCTTTAAGAACGTATAACGAGTAGGTTTCTGTGACCATATAGCTTTAAGAACGCATAACGAGTTTAAGCATAACATTTACGCATATCAAAAGTCCAACGCAATAAAAAATTATACCATTGAAATATGAAAAAGCTACCTCGAGAGCCAACAGTGAGTGAGGAGTTGTTGTTCCAGACTGGAGCACCAGAGTTGGTAGTAAAGTAAGGAGAATTGTAAGCACTTGATGGGCGGTACTGTAAACAAATAGAACAAAGAACTCCATCAACAACAAAAGAAAAGAAAAATGAGAATAGACAATCCAGTCATCATCGTAAAGGTCGAAGCTTGTCGACTGAGAAACAAAATCATCTCAACCCAACAAGACAACAAAGATAGACAAGAAAAGCCCATTCACAGAATCCCAAAAAACAAAGAAAATTAACCATTAGCTTCTCAACAAACAGATTCAAAAAGAGAAACATGAAAACAGAGCACGCACGTTCAGGTATAAGTACCTTGTAAGGATCCATAGCGAACAGCGATTACAGAGTGGCAGATAATACCATACACAGACAAGCCAATTTGTCAAAGATTGCGAATCAAATCCCGGAGGTATTTATAGGATAAACACGCTCGTGGCATACACATCCACGTCTTCCAACTCTGCCGTCGTTATCCAGATATTTTATTTGTATTTTCTTAAATTACTGCGCATTAAAATAAATAAAATTATATTAAAAAATCAATTCATACCTTAAATACGCCGACGTTTTGAAGGGGGAAAAAAACTAACTCATTGATTAGGAGATAAATTAATTAAGAGGACGTCATAACGTGAAGGGTCATTATCTGGGGCTTTTGGAATGTCATGAAAAGCAATTCGTCACCACTTATGGATGGGGTGACCTGGACCACAGTAATCATGCCACGTAAGTTTGATATATGTCATTAAAAGCAATCCATCACCACTAATGGATGGGGTGACCTGGACTGCTGTAATCATGCCACGTAAGTTTTAATATGTGTCATGAAAAGCAATTCGTCACCATTTATGGATGGGGTGACCTGGACTACAATAATCATACCACGTAAGCAACGTTGCGTTGATACGTGTGATCTTGGCCACCAAAATGGCAGGATATATATATAAAAATTAACGATAGCCATGTCTTTAAATTTACCGTAAATTCAGCTAATAAATATGGGAAACAAAGGCTCTTCACATATTTTTCCACTTTTTAAAAATGTTTTTTGTGGCGATTTTTTATTGCAGAAAAATTAAAATTTAAAGGTATAAAATCCAAATTCAACCTTGGAAAACGAAAGGTAGAAGGTGGTAGGTGGTAGGTGGTAGGAAATCAAATTTTTTTTGTTCCGATTATAGTGTTTATACCATATTTCATTAAATTTTATTAACACATTTATATAGATCCTACATAAAAATATCGATGAGATTTAATAAAATAAAGTTGAAATTGAGTAACTGAAACAGAAAATTATGTAAGGTGGTAGGCTTAAGAATTATTTTCACTTTAACAATATCAAATCTTAAACGAAAAATTCGGATCAAACTTTAATTCAAGTATTTACGTAGTTTGACTTTGAGTGGTTAATTTCATATTAGGCCTAAACTAAATTTTCATTTTTAGATACTAAGTTAAAAATAAAGGCCCCTGCCATATGCCCAAATTGTGAATCAGGGCTTGCTTGGACATACATACATATATATATAGATAAACAAAGAAAAGCCTAAGCCCTCAAGACCACCATAGATAAAGCATCATTATGTAATAAGCATCAAATGCTCGAGATAGGCATCTCCCACAACTGCCAACGCTGTGAAGATGAGGAGCCAAATTTCGCCAAAAAATCGTCACATTGGTTCCCTTCTCTCAGAGTATGAGTGAGCGAATAGTCCCAATCTTTCCACAGGTAAAGTTTAATATCCTCAACAATGGTCAAATAAGGGTGAGATTGAGGGCATTCCCGGTTAACTAGCTGGACAGCCTCCAACGAATCCGATTCGGGCAAAACCTTTCTGAATTCATGCTTCCATGATAAGGACACTCTATGGTAGATAGCCTGAAGCTCTGTGTAGTGCCCCCTTACCGCAGGGTATACACTGGGACGCCCAGAGGTCATTCCGGTATATACCTTATTATAAGAGCGAGCTACGATCAATTACTACATTCAATTCGCATAAAAACGTATCATTTCTAACTTATATTGCATCATAAGAAAATCACAATAAATTAAAACCAACTCTTTCCTCATTTCATTGCATAAAACTGAAAGTCTACATTGTGTTTTTAACACTCCTTACATGTACATCAACAAAACCTAATACAAAAGGGCTACATGAAAGAGGAAAATATACACAGTCTATCTAAATTGTCCACAAATTTCAGCTGACCGAATTTTGAGCCATGACTTCTCTTGCTAATCCCAATTTACACGGCTGGTAGAGCCTCTCAGTAGCTAGAGTCATCTCTCGGTCTTGAAAAGACAACGTTACAATTTTGGTGAGTTTTGCGAACTCCATGAGGTAACCATCATCGATGGTTCACTCAATTCATGCATCACATCATTACACGTAACATAATATTCACCTTATTACATATTCATAATATATCACATCTCACTTTCAGAATAATCATATCGTTCATACAAAACACACGTATCAATTATGATTGCAATGCACGTGAGACTTACTTTCATTTATTATTGTCGTTATGACGGAGTGCCTTTTTATTAGCTCATATCCCTGGGTGGATACCGAGCTGTATCATATAACGTCCCATATCCCTTGTGAGTACCGGGTACATTAACACTCGAGCCCAAGGCTCAAATCACATTCTGAGCTTTAAGCTCTTTATCCTGGTAGCTCCGGTCATAACTTCCTTTATCTTACATGCATTCATGAAATGAATGTTTCTCATAACATAACCGCAGTCAATCACATGGATGCATAGTCACATTTAGAGCACACTTCCCATCGGACCTTAGTCCGGCATTCAGCAGAAATGCTGAGCACACTTTTGCATTCATATGTGTATTCACAATTTTCACACTTTAAAGAACCTATTTCGTCTTGTTCACATACAATGAGCACTTTAATAACTCATTTATACATCGGAATCATCGGACCTTCATTGTCCGGAATTAACACAATCAAACCACATCTATATCAGCATTCAAAACACCTTCTAAAACAAACAATTAATTGAGTGAAACCGACTAGGTTACTCACTAGCTGCTCCCGAAGCTAATGCCTGGAAGATCCGGCAACGTCTGGAAGTTGACGTTCCAGTTGCTCCTATATAACAATTAATATACACGATATCACAATTTGCACCATCATAAGTATTCTGTTGGCCCCTGAATTATTTTATTGAATAAGTATGAATTTCAAATTAATTTTTGAGGTTTAGATTGAATTATGGTTA
>JANIHZ010000002.1:274735-290752 GCA_027478365.1 Erythroxylum rufum
TGTGATAAATATGCGTAGATGTGAATGTATGTTAATCGAGATAGTTTGGCTTCCGCGGTTTATTTAATCTGTTTGTCCCGACGAATTACCCCAGGTTCAGCCTCGAGGGTCAGGACCCGGGCCCAACGGTCTTCGATTGTGTTTCCGTTCTGTATAGTTGGGCTCTGAAAACGGGGTCCAACATAGATGGCTGGGCTCCGGGAACAGGGTCCAGCATCTTTATTGGTAAAGTTGTGAGTGACTTCGAAGATGAATCTGATGAGAATGAGGATATGGAGTTATTGACAAGAAATTTCAGCAAGTGGTTAAAAAAAGTGAAGAATGATAGACTCGAATTCAGATAGAACGTTAAGAGTTCATCAAATAGCCACTTCAAACAACAAGTTAAAACCAAAAAGGTGAAAGAAAAGTGAAGAAAATTTAATGCTATGAGTGTCAAGGCTTCAGATATATGCAAGTGGAATGTGCTAATACTTTGAAGAAGAGAAAAGGGAAATCTTATATGAGCACATGGAGTGAGAATGAATCCGAAAGTGAATATGGAAGTGATGAAGAAGTTGTGAATAGCACTGTGTTAGTTGCTTTATACAGCAAAAACCTAGTTGCTTGCTTGACACCAATAAAGAAGAAAGTAACCGCTGACGAAAATGAGAATAAATTAGAAAATTTCAGGTAAAATGCAAATGAATTAGCTAAAAGCTTAATCTCAGTTTATGAAAGTGATGATAGTGGCTCAGATGACATAAAGGAGGACATCTATGAAGCCTATGAGTTGATGTATGCAAAATGGATGCAAACATGTAAGAAAAATGAAAAGTTAAAGAAGTAAAACTCTTCTATGAAGAATATCATTCAAGATTTAGAGAAGAAGTTGTTATCTACAATAGATGAGCTTGATGAAACAAAGTTGAAGTAAGTTTGTACGGAAAAAGGAATAAGAATGTTAAATGGATGTACCGAAAAGTTGTTGAAAATTGGTAAGACTAAAGGAGACCTTCAAGGAATTGGATATAAAGGTGAATATTCTAAGTTTAATGATGAGAAAAGTGGTGCAATTAGCTTTGTACAAAGAGAAATCTCAATGAAGAATCGAAAATTTATACCTACATGTCATTTTGTGGGGTTATCGAGAACGTAAGGCTGAAATGTTACAAGTTGTTACAAATGATGTTTCAAAAGGATCAAAACTGAAAATCTAGACACTCTCCATTAAATTTCCAGTAGCAACATATGTTACCAAAACATAATTAGGTTAGAAAGGCTCAATTATAAGTACAAAGATTTAGCGAAGGAAAAACAAAAAATTGTCCAGATTCACAGTTAGTTACTTATGTTAAAGAAACTGTTCAAATAGAAGACCAGTTGGTTGCTTGCGAGGGAGGAATCAACCAGACATTCGATGATACAGTTAATAAGATGAGGAATAAGTCTAGGTTTGAATTTCTTTGAGGAGACACAGGGACTGTGTGTTTTACATTTTTGAAGTATGTGTTGATGTTGTTTATAAAAAAAAAAAAGAGGGCTCGAAGGAGTTATTATCTAGACTTTCTGAGTTTTTATTTATAGGTTTTCTAAGATTTGGGTTTTTCAACTTTTATCTTGGTTTCTCTCTACATTGTGGGTTGTATGAGTTTGGGTAATATGCTTTCATATGGTTTATGTGAGGAGGAGATTGATTAAGTTTGATTATGATTCACTGAATACATTTTTGGGGTTTATGAATTTAATTAGTTGTATACGGATAGCTTTGATGTGAGTAATGAAATATTAGCTAGTGTTTTGACTGGTAGTAAATTGTCATCTTGGTGTGCTTATGATTCTTCCGCTGCACCTACTGATGATTTTTATGCTTCTTTATTCGCTGAGATTGATCGCATTGAAGGCATTCTTTGTTTTTTGCAGTATTTTGTCCCAAGGGGGAGATATCATATTGTTTTTTGTGATTGTTCCATTCAGGGAGATACATGACTATCAATCTTTCTTTTTATTCTTGCTTTTTGGCATCCTTTTTCCTAAAGGGGGAGAAGACTTGGGTTTGTGTTGGTTGTGTTAGTTGCTGCATTATCTTTTATGTTTTGTTTATGTTGAGATGATTGTTAATCTTGGATGATATTGTCTATGTTTGGATCTTGGATTAAGGGGGAGTCTTTGTCATGTGAATTGTGAACTCGATGTTATATGTCCAATTATCTTCCTTAGGGAGTGTTTCAGATTTGTGACAAACAATGCCAAAAAGGGGGTGATTGTTAGGAAATATGTTATATATATCATTATTTAGTTTTGACATTTTTGATAATTGGATCTCTAAGATAATGTAGTTTCAAATTCAAATCAAGAAAAGGTAGAAGATACATTGGATTTGATTGGGTAATGCTAGCTGGACTATAGGATAAGAATTGTTATTTTGGTGTAATTAAACAATAATTCTTATTTAACTTTGATAAAAACTCAATCTTGTAAAAGATATGGATGTGTGCATCACATGAATAAAGGGGGTGTTTAATGAAGAATTCTGTTAAGTAATGACTTCTTGAATGATGAGATCATCTAGCTTGTCTATGTGCCAATGGCTGTGTAATGTTCATGTTCTTTTTTGTTAATTACCGAAAACGTGGGTGAGTGGCTATCTTCCAATTGATTTCTTTATGCAACCTAAGTCTTTGTTCTTATATACGGGGGTGTTCTATTGATGTTCTCTTTAATGATTGCCGAAAATGTAGTGAGGTGGTTCACTTCCAATTGAGTTTTTCACGCAAACCAAGTCTTTGTTCTTTGATGGGATCGTCTCATGTTGGCTATGGTGATTGATGGTAAGAGATAAAGTTGATTTTGAGTGGGTGTTGTGTTTCTCTTTTTGTTCTTCTTGTCGTTGATTGGTAAATTGAGTGTAGTTGATTTCAATTAGAGTTTCACGCAATCTGGGCAGCAGATTACAACTGTTCAATTGGTGAACAAATTTCATATTTGTCTTAGAATGAGTTAAATTTTAGGGAAATTATTTCTTTATATTTCAAGTGTTTTCGTTTTTGTTTCAATTTATTTCAATCACTTAAGTTGTTCATTTATTGTCTTTTTCGGTAAAAGTTATTTTAGAAAATCCTCTATTGAAGTTAACATAAGTTGGTCATATTACTGGGTATGAAATCACGGCTTATGAGGATGAAGGATAGTATCAAGAGTTGAGTGAGTTGGCTTAGTAAGGCCTTATATAAAACTATTATCGTTAGTGAAAATATTAAGTTGGGCTAGGGCCCCGCAAACGTAGACAAGATGCATCGAACTACGTTACCAAATATTTGGTGATGATTTGTTTAATTTTGTATTTGTTTTTCTATTTTTGTTTGTGCTAAAAAATTAACAGTTGTTGATATAGTTGCTTTATATCTAGTAACTGACAAATACAGTTACAAGCAACTACGACAGAACTAAGTTTTGCAGAACTATGTCCTTTTGAATTTTAAATAATAATCTTTATTAAATTTTCAAAAAAAACTTCATTCCCTACATTTTATCATAGACTTGGTCTTTTACCAACTAACCGCGCAGTATTTAGTTGTATATCCTACAACTAAGTCAGCCTCTCCCTCGAATGCTAGAAACAAAGCTAGCATAAGTTAGTAAAGATGTAAGATAAAACCAGAACAAGATGAGGAAACTTGGAGAATGCTTATATTGCTTAAGAAAGCTTTACAAGGCAAATGATAAGAACTCTCTATGCTCTCTATCTATCTATACCCCTAACAAATGAAGTCCTCTTGGTTGTTTATAACCTTCCACCTCCTCAATGGATGGCTAGGATCTATTTGATATAAGGGCTCATAATCACCATCTAGAATTCTCTACACTACTCTTCATCCTTCATATACATTATGTACATATCTACAACATTCTACAAGCTTCTATAATATTCCATATTGTTCCACAATGTTTCATAAGCTTCAAAAGTCTTCTACCATGTTCTAGAAGCTTCCAGGGTCTTTTGTGAGCTTCTACCATATTCCAAAAGCTTCCATAATCTTCTATAATGTTCCAACATGCTCTAGAAGACTCTTTTTGGACCGAACCTCACCTTGTGGGCTTTGAAACATGTGAAACGTGACATTCTCCCCCACTTATTCGGGCGACACCTTTGTTGCGCTTTCCTTATATGCCTTGATCATGTTTTTATAGTCCCATAATGTGAGTTCATGCTCCCAACTTGCCTCACTATCAGGTAATCTCTTCCATTTCACAAAGTACTCCACATAGCTTTGAAGTAATCACTTGTTAATATAGAAATCACGTAAAATATACAAAATATACAAGAAGGGGGTTGAATTGTGTAATCTTTTCTAGACTACAAATCTTTTGATATTTCTTGAAAATCTTTTTCAACTATCAAATGAATACCAAAGATACTTTACTAAAGTTGATACGTATTTAAATCGTAAGTAATTTTTATCTACTCATCTAACAACAAGAGAAATAAAGTGTAAGGTTAGAGAATAGACGCTGCGATTTTATACTAGTTCACCAAAACCTTGGGCTACACCTAGTTCTCAGAGTTCGTATGAGATTTTACTATACTCTTTAACTTTACAAGTATTTTTTTCTTCCCTTCCAGAGACTCTTGAGGTCTCTTTCACAAAGTATTCTTTCTGCTATCTTAGCCTCTCCAGGCTCTAGCCTTTTCTTTCTCTCACTAGAAAGATATTGTGAGCTTTTTGTTACAGTAGTATTTGCTCTCTTGTTTAACACTTTGAATACAGAATTTTTCTAAGTAAAACAACAAGTTATCTCAGTCTTTGACTAGGGACTAGTATTTATAGCCTAAATCTCCAACTGCTTCTTGAAAAAAACTGCTTATTGTTTCTTCCAGAAACTGTTATTTAGTTGAGTTGTGTCACTAACTCCAACTAACTAACTATCTGACGTTCTAGTGTATCTTTTACTTTATATCGTCTGATTTTGTCGCTTCGTCTATGCTGACGTGTCGTCTGTGTTCTGCTTCTTCTGTGTTTTGCTTCGTCTGTGATGAAATATCGTCTGTGTTTTGCTTCTTCTGTGTTTTGCTTCGTCTATATTTTGCTTCTTCGCTTCGTTGTGTTTTTGTGCTTCATCTATAATGACTATGTGATACTTACATTTTTTTGCACACTTAACAAACTTATCAAAACAGTTCATTTATTTCTAAGATTATTATTATTTGATTGTCAGCAAAATTAATAGAAGAGAAGTCTTCTTGACTTAACAAGCTTGGATGGAAACCCCTCCTCGATATAACAAGATGCGCTAATATCTCCTCTACCTCAAGCTCGTGAGAAGTAGTGATGGTCGTGGGTGCTTTCCTCAACTCGCCCTTACTTGGCACTTCTTTGTTGGCATGATAAGACTTTAACAAGCTCACATGAAAGACTAGATGCATCTCCAAATATGAGGGCAATGTCAATCGATAGGCTAGCTTACCAACCCTTTTCTCCACGGGAAAAGGGCCTTTATATCGCCTTACTAGTCCCTTGTGCAACCGTTGGCTTTGATGGGGAAGGACCTTCACCATCAATAAGTCTCCTTACTCGAACTCCAAGTGTCTCCTCTTAGTATCGACCCACTTCTTCATTCGCTTGGTAGTTCTTGCTAACTGTGCTTGTGCCATGTCGATTTTCTCATGCCAACCTTTGGCAAACTTGGATACGGCAAGACTTGGGCCCTTGTACCCAATCCCCAAAGTGCGAGGAGTCATTGGTTGCTGTCTAGTGGCAATCTCGAATGGACTAGCTCCCGTTGACTCACTCTTTTTGCAAATTGTATGAGAATTAGGCAACATTAAGCAATTTAGCCCAATCATGCTGGTTAGCACTCACATAATGCCCCAAAATAACTCCAATAATACATTCACCATCTTGGTTTGGCCATCAGTTTGAGGATGAAAGCTTGTAGAGACTCAGACCCCAATAGCTTGAATAGCTCCATCCAGAACCTCTCGATGAAGCACATATCTCGATTGCTTACAATTGTCTTCGGTATGCCCCAATACTTCACCACATAAAGAAAGAATAAATGTACTACATCCTCGGCTGTAAATTTTGTAAGCAATGGGATGAACACTCCATGCTTACTAAACAAATCTACCACCACTATGATGTTGCTACATCCCTCAGACTTTGGTAGGCATGTGATGAAATCTATGGAAATACTCTCCCAAGGCTTCTTAGGAATAGGAAATGGTTCTAGTAAACCCGCTTGTTTATGTTGATCCACATTGTCTTGTTGGCATATAAGACAAGTCTTCACATGCAGATCAATATCGTCGCACATTTGGGGCCAGTAGTAAGCACACTCAATAAGTGCAAGCACGCTCAATAAGTGCCAACGTGCGATGTACACCAAGATGTCCCGCACATTTGGAGTCATAGCACTCCTTAATGATTTCCTTCCTCAACCCTTGCCACTTCGACATGTACACACGATCACCTTTGGTAATGAGCACCCCATCCTTAAGCCAAAATTGGCGTGTCTTCCCACGACTTGCCAACTCCATCAAACTCTTGGCTTGCAGGTCATGCTCTAGTCCCTCCTTGATTCGATTCACCAAAGGAAAACTTGGGCTTATGATGGCGGCTAGCTCGACCTTTCTACTAACTGCATCGGTCATCACGTTGGCCTTGCCCGGCTTATTCTCTATCATAAAATCGAATTCTACTAAGAAAGCTTGCTACTAGCTTGTTTCGGCGTCAACTTTTTTTAGTTAAAGAAGTAACTCATGGCAACATTATTGGCCTTTACAATAAACTTGGATCCCAACAAGTAATACCTCCAAGTTCGCAAGAAATGCACCACTACATTCATCTCCTTCTATTGAACTATATAACGACGGTTGGTATCATTTAGCTTACTACTCTTGTAAGAAATTAGATGACCATCCTACATCAAAACAACACCAAGAGCAAAATCAAAAGCATAAGTGTGTACCTCATATGCCTTGGTGTGACCGGGAAGGGCCAACACTGGTTCTTCCATCACTGCTTCCTTAACATTTGGCATCCTACACCTAAAATCTATTCTTCTTCAATAGATCGGTGAGGGGGATGTGAGGGAGGAATATCCTTTAATGAACTTGCAGTAGTAGTTGACAAGGTCAAGAAAGGAGCGTAACTCGAACACCTTCCTTGGTGGTTCCCAATCATGGATGACTTACACCATAGACTTGTCCATCCTTAGCTGCTTGCCCCCTCCCACAATGTTCCCCAAGAACATGACTTTATGTTGTGCAAAAGTACATTTCTCCCTCTTCATGTATAACTCGTTTTCCCTTAAGACTTGGAAAACTTGTCGTAAGTACATAAGGTGCTCTTCCAATGTTTTACTATATACCATAATATCATCCAAGTATAGTACAACAAATTATCCAAGAAGGATTGCAACACTTGATTCATAAGGGTGCAAAAAGTGGCAGGTGCATTTATGAGTCTAAAGGGTATGACTAAAAATTCAAAGGAACCGTACCTCGTCACACATGCTGTCTTTGGCTCATCTCTCTTCGCAATCCTCACTTGGTAGTATCCTGATCTCAAATCAAACTTAGAAAACCATCGTGCCTTTTCAAGTTAATCAAACAAGTCGGCAATCAATGGGATGGGATACTTATTCTTCACGGAGATGTTATTGAGCGCCCTATAGTCAATGCACAATCGGAGTGACCCATTGTGCTTCTTTTGGAAAAGCACGAGTGCACCATATGAAGCCTTTGACTATTGGATATACCCAGCATCCAACAACCCCTTGAGTTTCCTCCTCAATTCCATAAGCTCGGGAGGCCCCATTCGGTAAGGTACTGCCGAGGGTGGACTTGCACCTTGCACTAACTTAATCTTATGATCCACCTCTCGCTTTGGTGGGAACCTCTTCGACAACTCTGTAGGCATCACATCCTTAAACTCCTTAAGGACGTGGGCTATCTCCTTGGGTAGACCTTGTGGTAAAGCTTGCTCCTCCTTCTTAAGTGCCACCAAGAATGTGGGTTACGCCTTTTTAACCCCCTTGGCAAGTTGCATGGTCGACAGTTGCTTGGCTTGCAGACTTGCCTCTTGTGACAAAGCACCATGCATGTATTATCCTTCTCCAAGATACATATAGTGTTGGCAAAGGGAATCGGCATGGCCTTGACATGATCCATGAACTCTATGCCAAGCACAATTGGATAATTATCCATAGGAACAATTGAAAAGTTAATAAGGCCAGACCACTCACATAGTCAAACCTTAACATCATGAGCAACTCTAAAGGTCGAATTTGGCTCAAAATTCACCACTTTGAGCCACCCTCGCTCCTTGCTATATTTGAGGCCCAACCAATTAGCTTCCTCCCTCTACTTCAAGGAAGTTATGAGTAGCTACAGTGCCCATTAAAGCTTTCACGATTTGGTCACCACCTTAACTTCCACGAACAAACATCCCTTCTTCTCAGACGTAGGCACTTCAACTTTGGTTTTAATGGCATTTAGGATTTGTAAAGTCCCCATCTTGGTCTTTTCACGTTGTCGTTGCTCCTCCCTTTCTTCGATTAAGGTGGAGAGCTTGCTCTTCTTCAAGCTTTCTCTAGCCTTATGCGGTCCCTCACAAAAGAAGCAATTTTATTGATGCTTTTCCCCCTTTATCCTCCTTATGACCACCTTCTTTGTGCTTGCCATACTTGTGAGAGCCCTTTTTGCTTTGATGGTTATCTCCCTTACTCTTTCCCTTGCCACCCTTGTCTTTGTGAGACTTGGGCTTCTTAAGCTTCTTGAATTCAATGGGTGTGATTCGACAATGGAAATAATAGTAGCGAGGTCTTGTGCACCACGCCTTTGAATCTCTAACTTCACCTAATTTTGTAAACCATCCATAAAAGCAAAGAGTGCTTCCTTACCTAGATAGTCGGGGATTTCCAGAAGCACCTCAGAGAACTCTTTCACGTAGTCTCGAATGCTCTCCTTTTGTGTGAGCCAGTGTAGCTTGGCTCTCGCCTCTAACTCAGCATTCTTAGAGTAAATTTTCCTTTTGAGTTCCTTCTTGAACTCATCCCATGTATCAATGATGCAAGTACCCCTCTCGATGTCACCATGTCTTCTCCTCCACCATACCACCACGGTATCCTCAAGGTAGAGAGTGGTGGTGTCAATCTTCTTAACATCCTCTGTGACACCAAGTGCCTTGAAGTATTGTTCCAAGCTCCAAAAGACATTATCTATCTCCTTCATGTTCCTTGTCCCACCATACGCCTTTGGTTTGGAACGTCTAACCTCGAAGGAATAATGACTACCGTAGGTGCGGCATTGCTTCCCCCTTGAGCAATCACCCTCTTGCAAAGGACTAACTCATCCATGACCTTTGTAAGCTCTTCCTTGAGGCTAAGAATCTCGGATTGAAGGGTCTCCTCTAAGGCCTTTACTTGGTCTTGACATGTGGAAGTAGCAACGTTCAAGGCACCTTGCATCTCCCCTTGGAATTCTTCTCTCTCGTTCTCAAGTTTCGTGATGCGTTGGTCTACCTCCTCGAACTTGTCTTGCCCTTCGACCATCGCGAGCTTCACCTTCGCAAGCCTTCCATTGATGTCTACCAAGATGTCCCTTGGCCTTGATCTCTCCCTACCAATCTTCTTCTCCTCTCCAACGTTGGTAGTCCCACTTGTTCCTGACATCTTTACTATGCAACGATGAGCACAACCTTTGGCTGTGACACCAACTGTCACGAACTTGGTCTTTTACCAATGAACCGCCTGGCACTTAGTTATATATCTCGCAACTAAGTCAGCCTCTCCCTCGAATGCTCTAACAAAGCTAGCACAAGTTAGTAAAGATGTAAGATAAAACAAGAACAAGAATGAGGAAACTTGGAGAATGCTTATATTTCTTAAGAAAGCTTTATAAGGCAAATGCTAAGAGCTCTCTATGCTCTCTATCTCTCTATACCCCCTACAAATGAAGTCCTCTTGGTTATTTATAGCCTTCCACCTCCTCAATGGATGGCTAGGATCTATTTGATCCAAGGGCTCACAATGACCATCTAGAATTCTCTACACTACGCTACATCCTTTATGTACATTATGTACATATCTACAACATTCTACAAGCTTCTATAATGTTCCATATTGTTCTATAATGTTCCATAATCTTTCATAGTCTTCTACCATGTTTTAGAAGCTTCTAGGGTCTTCTATAAGCTTCTATCATATTCTAGAAGCTTCCAGAATCTTCCATAAGGTTCCAATATGCTCTAGAAGACTCTTTTTAGACCAAACCTCACCTTGTGGGCTTCAAAACATGTAGAACATGACAATTTGCTTTGAAACTCTATGAGTTACCTTGTAAAGGAGACTGTTAGGAAGTTGATTGAGAGAAAGAAGGGGACAAAAGAGGAAAATCTGCAGAAAGTATTTTTAACTTAGTGTATCAACAAACAGCAATCACAAATTGGACATTGACGTTATCAAATCAAAGTTAGGGGTATTGTGGTTCAAATGATGGAGCCTAAATTGGGCACAAACAATCAGGGTCTCTTCAGGGTTGGTATTGATAACTTGTGGATTGGAGATTTGTAAAGGATGATTAAGGCCTTGTTTGGATAGTAGTTGATCAGCTAAAAATTAGCTTATTTGCCAAAAATTAGATGGTTGGCTTCATCTATCAGCTATTAGATGTGTTTGGTTATTGGCTAGTTGGGTTGGCTGATTCAACCCAACCACCTAAAACCAACAAGTTGCATGTTAGCAGCGTTTGGGTAATCAGCTGATTATCCTAAACCTATATGGCAAATTTGCCTACAAATCTCCGTCCCTCTAAAAAAAATTTCTAAATCGTCCCATGATTCTCCACTCACTGTCGACGGCTGCTGATCTCCTTCTCCACCGCACCTCCCCTGCCTGCTACTCTCCCTCTCCACCACGCCTTCACCTACTACTCTCCCTCTCCACCGCACCTCCCCTGCTTGTTGATCTCCCTCTCCACCGCGCCTCCGCCTGCTACTCTCCCTCTCCACCGCACTTGTTAATCTCCCTCTCCACATCAATCTCTAAATAGGAATTTCATTGTGGAAAAATTTCTTTTCCAGGTCAGGAGGTAGGACACACATGAATGAACAATCTTGTCTTCACATTGCGAATTTCTGGAGTAAACGAGGTAGGAATACCTATAATTTCATGATGTTTGTATGCCAATATTTTCTGCATCGTCTAAAAATTTCCTTTAATGGGTTGTTAGGGTACTAAATAGCAAATACAGGGAGTATTAAACCTCATCGACCTTGCTGGGAGCGAAAGACTTAAAGAGTTTGTCAACAGGCGACGGGTTAAAAGAAACTCAGGTATCTTTAACTATTTCAAGTTCTAGAATTAGCCTTGAGTTATGGCTAATTCTTATATGCTCATTGTCAAGTCCTGGCCACAACTCTCCAGGTTGCTAGCAGAGTAACTATTATTATTTGTAAGAAGGGTCATGAATCATAAGTCTATATTGGGGTTGTACAATATATAATATTTGGAGTTGTTCTTTCTACATGGGATGTGTGATCTACTAATTTTACCATAATTATGGTGATATAAGTATGCTGATTTGGATTTCTATTCCAAGAGAAACCTACTTTCTTGAAATGGCCCTGGAATGTTAAGAATGTTCATCAATTGGTGAACGTAAACTAATAGGAACTAGGCTTTCTATTGTTCTATTAGTCTGGACTCGTAAAACTAATGTTGTCTTTACATTGATATTTTTTTGAAAAATGAATTAAAGCACTAGAAAAGGCTATTATATCACTGTAATGTAAGACCATTTACAAACAAGTTAAAGTTCGGTACAAAAATCATGAGAACAAAGTTATAAATTATCAAAGATTTCATTTAAGCTTTATGCTTGGTGTGAGCTTGTTTTATGCATTCCTTATTATTATGATCTCTCTAATTAAGTTTAGAGTGTTTGTTGGAACCCCACCCTGGCGAGTCACGTGTCCGACGTCCTAAGTAACATCTGGACGCGCATCCCACAAGGGAGGTGTTCCCCACCAAGCCAAACCTTAACCAAAAGTACCTAAATCACTTACTTCCTTATTTTTGACCCAAATTGAGCGTTTTTTGAGATGTTAGAAATGTAGGGCAATGAGGAACAAGTGTGGGAAGAAGTCTTATTGAAATTCCCATTAAAATTTTGTAAACATTTATTTTGGGAAGTTAATGAGATATGGATTTGTGTATGGAATCGAAATGTGAGTTTGTGTATGGATTTGGCATGTGAATTGTATATAGATGAGATGAGTTGAATTCGAATGTAATGTATTGGAGGAAGTTTTCCATTTAAGTTGATGAAATTTTTGGATATCGGAATTAAGAGACATGATCATTACAAGTTAGGATGTCGTATAGGAGGTTTCACCTGAAAGTTACACTTACACAGCCTGTCCAAGTTAGTTGGTATCAGAGTAAGAGTATAGGTGTTATTGGTTTTCTAAAAAAGTTAGGTTCCAGAAACGGGATCCAACAGTGTTAGCTAATTGATGTTTTCCAGTGGTTTCCATTTGGTATAATATGTTGTTTCTTTCTTTCCATATTGAATGGCTTGTTGAAATGAAAGCAGTTTTGAGTAGCCCTCCATTTTGCTTAAGTTCCTTATCCTTTTTGGTAACCATGCCATGATTTATTCCATTCATATGCTTGACAGTGCTTCATTAAAAGATGCAACACTTTATTCCAAATAATTTTAGAAAACTTGCATTGGAAAAAGAGATGATTCCTATCTTCTTCTTTTTTTGTATAAGACAAATATGATCATAGGAGTCAAACCACCTATTTTTAGTTCTGGTCCTATTTTATTATAAGTAGCCAATTGATTAAGGAAGTTTTGGGGCTTAAAATTTGTTTCTATAGTGTTTCATATCATGGATGATTCTCCATCTTGGTTTTGTAAATTTTGTAGGAAGAGTCATTAATGAAATACCATTGGTATTAGATAATCAAATGATTTTGTCTTTCTTATGCAAATGATGAAGTTGAGGTAGATAATTTGATAGTAAAAAGGATCTTCTGAAGTTACAATGCCAAACTTAATGTTGTATGATGAAGAAACTCTAGAATCTTAAGGAATTTTATTTCTTAAATATAGGAGATCATTTCTCATAAATAATGGACTGTGATCATTCCATTTGTCATGCAAGAACTAGATTTCTTCACCATTCCCTAACTTTTTCTTAATCCAATTGTGTAAGAGGTTTTTCAATTTTAGCATGTATGGGAAGTACCAAGAGTGTTCCCTGTGTCTCAGAGTTGGTTTGATATTCTGCAGATGAATGGTTCAGATTTAATCTTCTGGGATTTGTCATTTTGATGTGGTGACAGCAGAAAGACTAGGCCAAATTTCACTCCCTCTTGTTGTTGAGGAGATCCTATTTGATAGACAATTTTGCAGAGGCATTCAAAGACAGAACAATGAGAGTCAATATAGCTTCAAAAGTTGTACATAAAGCAAATTATAGAAGTCTTTGTATAATATGATGTCTTGATAGTTAGCTTTGAGCATGTTTTTGAATGTAACAGTAAAATTATGATGATTTATGAGCTTGTGGAATGAACTTGTACATTCATTTTGTTTACTATTTATTTACTCCTCCAGGATGCTGAAACTTTAGGATGGATATCAGAAAATTCTATTAAAGGGGCATTCATCTGCCAAGCTCTCAAACTGTGTATTCTTATTATTTTTGTTCCTTTGATCCGTAGCGGGTCAAATGCCGAAACCTGGAACTTGATCTCTATGCTATCTGAATCATTGACATACATGTTGCTATTTTAACTATTATATTTCTTTTCTAGTAAGAGCTTATGATCAGATATTATTATAAGAAAAAAGGCTATAATTTCACGAACACGTGCTTAAGGGAAAAACAAATTAGACCAAAGAGCATTATTGATTGTTATCGGCAATATGTATTATCATCATCTCATCACCAACAAAACTAGCCGAATGTTCTTGCGAGTTAACAGAATCCATGAACTATTATTGCCTCTGCATCTTCTCCATATTCATGTCAAAAACTAATGACTCTACAACCGATCCAAGACCATTCAAATCCATCATGTTTAAGTGTTACCTTCACTGACCTAAAGCTTACATCACTAGTGTCACCCCCTTCTCTTTTTCTTTGTTTCTTGAGCTGCATATTGGCTTTGGCAATTCTTTGCCCTCAGAAACTCTCTTGTTTCTCCATCTTCTTGCTTTGTTCTTTCTAGGCATTTGCTTAAAGAACTTGATGGGCAAACCTCTGGTTGAGAGTCGTATGAACTATAAAAGATTGTACAGGCTTTAATGTCACAAATGGTACTCAATTCCCTGACCTTCTTCATTATACCCTTCTTTCTCATCTTGAATGTTGCCTTTTTAGCTGAATATTTATATCTTTATAATTTTTTTTAAAGTCATGTCCTCATAAGTCATTTTACATATAAACAACTAATATTAAACAGCTAATTTTACCAAACATAAAATGACAAACAGCTAATATAATCAACTGGTCAAATCAGCTGATATAATCAGCTATCAGCTAACAGCTGATACAATCAGCTGATTGCCAAACAGGGCCTATATCTATTCTAATTTCTCCCTATATTTATTTCTATTTCTATTCCCGTTACTTTTTATGAACCAAACACCCCCTAAATAATGCCAATTTTTCAATAACTTTGATCGATAGAGGTTATATATTTTAAAACAACAACAATAACATATAGTGAAATTCCCAGCTTAAATGCAGATTTAGTCTATATATTTTACGTATTTTTGTTATTAAGTATTCATTTTCTTCGAGATTTTATGTAAATTGCAACTTTTTTTTAGGTTTAATTTATATATACTCTTTATTGATTATTATTTTTAAATTTATAGATTGAAATCAACAAAAAACATTTAATTATATTAACTTTAAAATTAATGTACCTAATGCACAAAGATCCCCGATTTGGAAGGGTCTATGGAAGGTTATAGTTGTATATAGTCTTCTTTTACGAAGAAGCTATTTTTGTTATTTGAACCCATGATTATTTAGTTGTAAAAGAACAACTTTTACTAATTGCTCCAAGGTTGTCCTCTTTGTTTAAAATTTTAGTTAAATTAAAATTCTTTTTTTTAGTTTTAATTTATGCCTATTCTTTAATGATTATTACTTTTGAAGTTTTTAAAAAGTTAAAAGACAAAAGCTACATGATCATATTATCATATAATGCCAATTTTTGAACAACTCAATTTGCTTAGAGTTTGTATGTCTTAAGATATATTCTTTTTATTCTTGGATCATTCATTTCTTTTAAAATATTATGTAAATTACAGATTAATTTGAGTTTTACTTAATATTTACTTTTTATTAATTATCATTTTTGAAGTTTTAGAAGAAATACAATTAGAATAAATAAATAAATTAAAAGGTAGAGTTTGAATAAAACGACAAATCGTTATCAAAGTTCCATAATTAATATAAACTACATCTTATAATTTATAAAAAACAAAACTTAGTTTTGAACTAACTATAACGTTACTCATTTACAGTCACTGTCACGCACTGCCAGCTCCGTAGTCCGTACTTGTCGGGTGAATGACTGTTCAGATCATTGAAGACGGTGTTATTATTATTATTATTATATTAATACTATATTAGATAAAAATCAAGTACGTTCACTTATATTTTGCATCTTCTGCTGCGGGCATATTGGCCGTAGGATTGATTGATCAACGTAAAGAGCGTACAGATTGCCGTTGACTACCTGATCAAACTAAAGTGAATGTCCCCTCCCAGCCGTAACGGTAACAAAGGGTACCTAAGTGTAACACACAGGATTTTGTTTATTGGCACCCACGTGGCACTCTAATCTCTTCCTACAACAATATGCTACTGACACGCCTTTAATTTTTTATTTATTAAAAATAATTAAAACTTGTAAGATAAAAGAAGGTATTACATATCTTAAAAAAAGAAGAGGAAGGTATTACATATTTACATTTCATTACAAGGCTATTATTATTATTATTAT
>JANIHZ010000002.1:299536-317409 GCA_027478365.1 Erythroxylum rufum
TATTATTAATTTTATATTTTTCTGATGATGATTGCCTTTTTCATATTAATTGTGGTTATTATTTATATGTGAAATATTTAAAAATTATTATTATCTCATATTAATTGTGATTATTATTTATTATTATGATTTTTGGAAACATGGTTGATGTAAACTTGTAAAGCATATAGCACAACTGTACAATACATTAATAGACTATTTTGCAAATTTTAAAAAATTTCAGTGACTTTTATAAAATTAAAAAAGTATTATAAACGGCACCCGGTACTGACCAGTACCGGTACAGTACTGTACTAAAACCCAATCTGGTACTAAGTTTAGTTCCGTATTCACAACTTTGTCAAAACACTCTTGTAAACTAAATAAGGTATAAATCTACACCATTCCCAAATATTGATACAAGCAAAATAATTTCTACTTGGTTCACCTATCTTTGTATAATTTTTACTTCTGATTCAACTAATTATGATAAAGTACTTTTAATTTAATTTAATTGAAATCAAAATCAAAATCAATTATTTATGGATATAGTCATTATAATAAGCTTGGTCTAAATTTATTTTTGATCAAAATTTGATATATTTGATCAAAACGTCATCTTTCACGAAGAATTTAATTAAGTCCTAAATCTAAAAATTGACTCAAATTTTAATTTTTTATTTAATTTAAAATTAGATTAAATTTAATTTGAGTCAAACTCTTTTCTCATTCCAAAGACCAAAATAATTTCTCAATATAGTCTCCCAACTAATAAAATTATCATTATTTAATTTCAAATTTTAACAACTTTTAGTAGAAAAATAACTACAATTTCTTTTTCTTTTTCTCTGATGCGAATTCCAATGAAGAAAATAAACAGAAAAAAAGTAAAGGATTTAATTAAACAGAGTTCACGGATTCCAAGGATTAAATTGACTGTGTCCGAAAACAATGGGCCTTCAAAACGCCTGCCGCCACGTTTCACATTGCCCGACCAAAGCTCCAAACCATAAACACATCAGTATGCTGTTTACATATATTACGTGGCCTGCTCAGTTTGACGGTGAATAATCTCTTTCATGTGCAAGTTTGAGCAAAGATGGATCCTTCCCATAAGGTAATTTGAAACAGACAAATGAATGCAAACCCCACCATCCAAAGTTCTGTTCCTTTTTTCCAAGACCCAAATGAATATATTCTTGATAATTAAAGGACTCTCCTTTACGTGGGATAGATTCCCTCTATGGGTTATTGCATAAGATAAGACAACCCAAGTGATTGAGTATGAATCAAGTTGGCAGAAAGTTAATGTTTTTTTCAATCTTGTTTCTTAAGAAGGATTAATTGATGGGGCTGTTTTCCTTTCTTCTGAAAATATTTGGTTGGATTTTTTGTCATGCCACTGGCTATGGATAAGATTGTGGTGTAGGATTGACGTGGAGTTTCTGATGGACACTTGACAGCTGTTCGTCGTTGGGTTTAGATTTTTTTACAAGGGTGGGTTCTGGCTTTTTCTGGCTACCTTCTGACAGCGATGCTTCAATAGTCATCGATTTTTTTTTCTTTTAACCAACAGTTCTATTGTGAATTATTAGGCAAGTTTGTTCCTTTTCTTTTCCGTGTTTTCATCGAGTGGGTGTCATGGGATTCGTTTATTAGGCAAGTTGAAGTTTTGGAGCTAGGAACTTGTTAATATCTCAAGTTTCTATCTTTGCTTCATTTTTTAATTTATTCTCTTGGATTTTTATTTTCTTCAGCTGTCCATTATTTGGGGATAGACAAGGTGGAATCTCTTTCAGCGTCTGAAGCTGGTGGTAGTTCAATAAGTATCCAGATCGTTTAGTTAGTATTCAGATCGTTTAGTTGAAGTCACAAGGGAGTGAAGAATACTGGTTCTTTCCTGGAAGCAGAAATGGTAGAAGAGAAAGAGAAGAAGTTCCTCACAGTAGCACCCTTCCAGTGTGCTTGGAGAAAGGATTTGAAGTTCAGGGAAGCAGGTAGAGGGTGTGTGGCTTTTGATGCTTTTGCTCACAATGATGTCACTGTGGTATTCAGAGAGAATGTTGGAAGCCAGCATTACCACTATAAAAGGGACAATAGTCCTCATTATACTGTCATACTTGGGAGTCACAGGAATCGCCGGTTGAAAATTGAGGTAGATGGGAGGACTGAGGTTGATGTGGAAGGCATTGGACTTTGCTGCTCTTCTGCATTTCAAAGTTATTGGATCAGTATTTATGATGGGCTGATCAGTGTTGGCACAGGAAGGTATCCTTTTCAGAATCTTGTATTTCGGTGGTTAGATTGCACACCAAATTGCAGAATACGGTATGTTGGGCTTAGTAGCTGGGATAAACATGTAGGGTATAGGAATGTCAACGTGTTGCCATTTCCACACAATCATTTGTCCTTATGGAAGCAAGTTGATTCTGGAGAATATGAGGGCCAAGAGGATGGTAAAGAGGAGTTGGAACATGAGAAAAGTTATGAGAAATGGGGACTTGAAAATTTTCTTGAGAGTTGGGAACTCTCTGATGTTATCTTCATTGTGGGTGTGGAAGAAAGGCATGTTCCAGCTCATAAGGTGATCTTGAAAGCATCTGGTACTTTTCCTCTGAGTTTGTCAAAGGAAGATGTTATTTTGCTCAAGGATGTGTCTTATCCAATTCTACGTGCATTTCTTCAATATATCTATACAGGGCAGACTCAGGTATCTTTTCCCACCACCTATTATGGATTTAATGGTCAGAAGGATATTCAGTTGCCTTGAACTCTTTTGCTCACTGGACAGTTTGTTTTGTTTTTGCTTTTATGATATAGATATCTGAATCCCAGCTGAGTTTGCTATGTGCTTTGAGTTTACAATTTGAAGTGATGCCACTGGTGAACCAGTGTGAGGAGACTATGAAAAGTTTTAAATTTAACAAAAAGCTGTTTGGATATGGAAAGTCTGTGGAATTATTGTATCCAAACAGTCGGCCTCATTATTGTACAAGCTTTCCCGCAGGGCTCCCAGTAGATGCGCAGAGGCTCAAACAGTTGCATTCGTCTGGAGAATATAGTGATGTTTGCGTTTACATTGATGGTCATGGTCTTGTTGCTGAGCCTCATAAACTTATTCTTAGTTTATGGAGTGTGCCATTTACGAAGGTTACCATACTTTTACTTCCTCTTAATGTCTGTCCTCAAGTCCCTCGTGTATTTGGGAATGCTAGGACAAGATTTTTGATCTAAAGTTGCTGCAGATGTTTACATTAACATAACAGGCACAAGTGTGGTTTTATTGAATGCGCGGACAATCAATCTGTAAAGTTTAAGTTTCATCGAGTTGTGGTGGATTATGGAATTTGTGGTTATTTAGTGCTCTTTACTATTGGTGATTTGTAATCTCTAGCAAAATGTTCTAATTCCATTTTATTGTTCCTGTTCTTTTGACTCGTAACAAGCTTTTTGTCCATAACAATGGCCGATTTGAAGAGGTGAGGTGTTGTGACAATAGTGTGATCTTTGAAATACTTCCTTTTTACATAGAATATGAACTGTAGGATGTTGTTTCCTTGTTTTATTGATATTCATTTTATACCAATCTGCCTGAGGTTTATCGTCAGCAATGTTGGTTGTTTTGATTCTTAATGAATTCATTTTTTAGTCAATTATCTCTAATAAATATCTTACAATATCAGATGTTCACCAACGGAATGAGTGAGAGTAGATCCTCTGAGATTCATTTAAGTGAAGTGTCAGCAGAAGCATTCAAGATCATGCTCGAATTCATGTACACTGGGGAACTTAGTTTGGAAGATACAACTGATTTTGGAACCTTGTTACTGCAGCTTCTCTTATTGTCTGATCAATTTGGAGTTACTCTTCTTTATCAGGAGTGCCTCAAGACACTCTTGGAATGTCTTTCTGAGGTAGTTAACTCGTTTCTTGACAAGTAACCTATTGAAGCTTTTCCTTTATGCAATATACGCTGTTTACTGTTACAATATGTTTCTTGTCTGTCTAGAACTAAAAGAATGGAGGCGTGACTTGCGGTTTCGGACCTCTGTAAACAAAAGAACAGATCCCTTTTATTATATGGAATATAAGATATTTGATACCTTTCATGTACATATTATATGCAGGGATGGAGTTCTCCTAGTGGAAGAAGGTCATACTACAAGAGTTTTTCTATTATGCACAAGTTTAATGGACGACGAACCAGACGAATTTGGCAAGTTACTTGGGCTATGGCTTATAAAGCTAACTGTTGACTTTGTTGCAGGAGTCAGTATGTCCAATTCTGGAAGTGGTTTCATCAATTCCATCATGCAAACTCATTGAAGAAACCTGCGAGAGAAGATTTGCAATGCACTTCGACTATTGTACAACTGCAAGTCTTGCCTTCATCTTGTTAGATGGGACAATTTTCAGCAGCATCATTCAGGTGCTCCTCTTTTTTCCAATTTGTTTGGATAATAAGATAGAATTAGAACTCATTTAGTGTTTATAAGAACACAGTACAAATGGTCCAACAATTTAAGGGGGATAAGAAGATCCTTTTTGGAGACTACAATATATACTTGGAGGGTTGGTTTTGCACTAATTTGATCGTCAAGATTTTTGGAAAATGACAGTTTGAATAATTTCTTATTCTATAATTTATCGCAGAAGTTGTCGGGGTGAGGATGGGATTTGTAATTTGGAAAGTAACATGAAGATAGTATCTAGTGCACATCTAAAATGTTGGAAGCATTGAATGGAAGATTAGAGGTGGAAATTGTAGAAATTTTATCATTTTTATTGTCAATGATCTCTGGCAGAAGAAAAGCCTAAGATCAATAACTAACTTGGAAGTATTTGTTTGTGATATTGGCAAGCATGTACAACAGTTTGAAACACTCTTTATAAGAAATAATGGTTTTGCAGCATCCAGAGCTGACTGTGACATCAGAAGAAAGAGTTCTCAATGCAATTCTGATGTGGTGCATGAGAGCCAAGGATGTGTGTGGGTGGGAAGTGGTGGATGAGCTGATTGCAAATTTGAGTCCTGAGTTCCTTTTCAAGGAGAGACTTCAGTCACTTAATGACCTGCTGCCATTTGTGAGATTTCCTTTGATGCCATATCGCTTACTCGAAAACGTAAGTCGGGCATGGATTTAGTTATCTCGATAATTTCCTACATTGAGAATGAGAGTTTGAGCCTGTGCCAACCGTATTGCAGTTGGGAGAAAGCAACATGTGCAGGCACATTGAAGTCTTGAATTATCTTGTAAGTAATGCATATTTTCAGAACATATGGTCGTCAAGAAAAACTTCGACATGTAAGTAATGCATATTTCCCTCACTTCTCTTTCATACCAATGATAGGTGAAGGAAGCAACTGATTTTGCTGATACTGGATTGACAAAACTGCGGAAGGACAAAAAGTAAGTAATTACCATATGTTTGGTTTATGCTCACTTCTTTTGATCTTCTTTTTTTGGTTTTGGATCATATATTGAACCTGGTACAAGTTAAGCATAATGTAGCTAAACAGTGTCACGTTGATGGAAATGGCGCCTTAAGATTCACCTGTCTCCTGAATGTGTTCCTATTCTATTGTTTGTTGATATTTATTCTCTCTCTCTTGCTCTTACGCTAGTTGATCTGATCTATATTCTACTTAGAGGCAGATCAAATGAGATCTTTTATAGCAAAAGTATAGAAAGCAAAACTCTATTTGGAAATTGAAGTAGCTTGTTCAATTATGGAACTAGAGTCTTGTTTTGAAAGCCTAACATGCCATTTTCATTGAGGATTTGTCTTCTGGTTGTTAAGCTCCATGTCACTTTTGGTTGTTTATTTTGTTTGTTGATGACATTTAAGATCATCAAGTCTTGCTAAGAGATGGCGCTAATGTTGGTCTTGCATTTTATAGCATAAGGTTCGAGCATAGACGGTCTAGTTATAAGGAACTCCAATACATTTGTGATGGTGATAGCAACGGAGTGCTGTACTTCGCTGGCACGTCTTATGGGGAACATCAATGGGTTAATCCTGTTCTAGCTAAGGTGAACTTTTGATCATTCATAAACCTTTTTATGCTAATCTCTTGATAGATCTGTTAGGATATGGATGCTGTGGAGCGTGTGACTTAACAGGTTAAGTGAACGTTGCAGAGAATCACTATAACAGCTAGCAGTCCCAATTCAAGATACACTGATCCTAAGGTTTTAGTATCAAGAGTATACCAGGTACCATAAGCTTAAGACAAACCAAAAAACTCCCGTTTGTTTTAGATTGCATGCTTTGGTGATTGAATTGTGTTGCCATCTCAGGGCACGTCTTTTGCCAGTCCTCGGATAGATGAAGACGGGAATAAGTGTGCATGGTGGACGGTTGACATAGGCCAAGATCATCAGGTTTGAATCAATCAACTATTAACCTTTCCATCAACTTGCTGCATGCATATTCATCTCAATTCATGCAGCTTTTGTGCAATCACTACACCTTGCGACAAGACGGGTCAAGAGCCTACTCAAGGTTTTGGAATCTTCAGGTAAAAAAACCTGAACATCATTCATATCAGAAGAGGATTTGTTGGTTCTTTTTTTTTTCTTTTTTTTTTTTTAGAGAGAGGAGTTGTTATTCTCAATGTTTTTTTGTTAAAATTGTCTCCCTCTAGGGTTCATTGGATGGGAAGAGTTGGACAAACCTGAGAGTACATGAGAATGATTCTACAATATGCAAGCCAGATCAGTATGCATCATGGCCTATAACTGGTCCTAATGCGCTTCTGCCCTTCAGGTTTTTCAGAGTTGTTATGACAGGACCTACGGCTGATGCCTCCAATCCCTGGAATCTATGCATTTGCTACCTGGAACTTTATGGCTACTTCCGTTAATTTTTAGGACCTGACATTCCAGGCTTTACATATACTCATCTGCATTTCCTGTTTTCCTTCCAGGAAAATAAAACTACTCGCATCCTGTATAGTTCCTTTTTTGATGTTAACATCTCATGGATGTTTCAGTTCATACGCTATCAAATAAAATCCGCTGTTTCATACCTGACTACGATTGTTAAATTCTATTTTTCTACTCCTAAATATTTACAGAAATGGAATATCATGAATAACCGGTGGCCTTGAACTAGACCTAAGAACTTCCAAGTTCCACCATTTTTAACAATGCATTATAAACATTAGCTAAAAGAATTAGATTCATGATAAACATCATCACAAGGCCAGAATCATTAACCAATACGTATGGCAAAGACTTTCCATCTAAACTTTGATCATTGGAATAATCCATGTCCAACGAACATTTTGGAGGAATATAAACAATTTCAACCTGTTCACTCATGAACAAAAACAGACATCCAAATTGAATACATCCATACAATTTGCTACGACCCTAGATAATATGTTCCATTTCTCCCTTTCAAAGCAGTTCAACAAAGTGTAAACCTTTAACCGCAATTTTTAGGTTCTCACAGGTAGGAATGTCATAACTTCGCCAGCCGTTAAGAAATTCTGTAGATCTAAAACCAGGTGGTGTGTACACAGATTACCTCCTAACAGGAGGCACACCACCTCTACCAGGTGCTGCTCCACGTCCAGCAGCTTGAGCCTGCATTAAACTCCAAGAATGAGCCAGGCAGCAGGCGATGCAACAATATAGAGGGGAAAGTTGGATAGTAGGAAGGAAGAAGAATTAGTTATTGTTCTCTGGCAGGTTATGCACAAATAAGATTAACTAGCAACGCTCTGTGACTTAAAAAAGTCCATCTTTTCTACAAGTTAATCAAAGGTAGAACCACTTGCTTTGGCACAAAAAGTACCAAGTTCAATGATATTTATCGGTACTAGAAGAATGTCAAAGAAAATAGCTAACAGCTAATGCAAGAGAATGTACTAAACTGACCTTAGCCCGCATTGCAACAGATCTGCCCCTTCCAACTCCAAGTGACGCACTCTTACCCTTCAAGTTGCAAAAGACACGATTTAGAATTCACAGAGCAAATGTAAGCTTAAACGAACATAACTGACAGTAGGGGAATACCTTGATTCTAGCATCAAGGCGTTTGAACATGGGGGCGTTCTTTAGCATATCTGGTATGACCATAAACCTGTTGAAAGTTCAGAATAACAGTCACAAACTGCACTGTTGCATTTTTCTCATCATTCTAATCACTAATATAAAACTGTTTCATATGACAAACTGTAGGCAAAGAAGAAAAGTTCACATTCAGATACCTGACTTTACTTCCTCGAATAAATACATGCTCAAGCTGTGAAACCTTCCCATCCTGAAAAAGGGGATTATCAAACTTAGACACAAATTGAGAATCAAGCAGCTAAATGTCAGAATGGTCAGGTTGAAACTAGTCAAATCCAACTATCTATAGAAGCCAAAATTGACAGCAGTACTCCAAAAATGATCAAAGATCTCTGTAAGAACCAGATACAGTTGAGAAATAAAACAGGAATCATTTGAATTGGGCACATGCACATTGGTCTCAAACAACTACAAGAACATGAAATCACATTTCATGAGGAGAATATAACTGAAGGCAGTTACATTGGTCTTTCTGATTAATTACTGAAATGCGATTGACTCCATTCACAAATTCCGGTAGTAAATTTGCAGAACAAGCACAACTTGAAGTCGAAATTGCCAGGCATTAGTACCTATCTTTACTAACATCTTCCACACGAAGCCTAATTCCCCCACACAAATCTTCAACCGCAATCCAATCCTTATAATGCAAAACAGTTCAACGAGTTGACAAGGTACAGTACAAGTAAAAAATTCAAATTTAGGCTTTTGGAAAGGGTGGAGGGGGGAGGGAGGCCTTTGATCTTCCCTAATATTATTCAGCACCGCAAAAGGTCCAAATAAACTCCACAACATCAGAAAAAGATAGGGATGCAATTTGACAAAGAAAGAACCAACCAAAATCAGTCGAAAATCAAAAAGATCTGGAACTTAAGGGGGCGATTAAAGGGGAAATTCCCCAAAAAAATAACATTTAACGTTGCCAAACAAAGAAGAGAAAAGACGAGTACCCTAGCTGTGTAAGTGATGTTCTCGAGTTGGCAGTTCCAGTTATCTTCACACTCCACCATGCTACCTCTGTAAAGTTCTCCACTTTTGAGCTCCACAGTCACTATATGCCCTGAGGCTTCGTGTAGTAGTTTCACCGGTATACCTAAGCTTCTGCTCATCTCTTCCTCTTTTGTCTTACTTGCAAAGCCCTAATTAAGCCCCACGCTCAACTTTAACAGGAGACCGATTGAGTTAGTAACAAAATAGTTATTCTCCTATGAATAATGGGCATTTTCGTCATTTTCCTTCTCAATGTTCTGAATTATACCGACTATACTTCGCTGGATTTTGTTTCCTTCCTCGGAATCCAAAACACGGGACTATGAAAAGCAACGGCCCAGATCCTTCCCTGTAGACATTCACAAGCCGTACGTGTCGTTCCCAGATATGTACCTCGACTCTTTGATTGGGTTCTTAAAAGTTCTATCCTTAGTTACAGAAAGTGTGTGAAATGAAGTGTTGTAGAGAAAGATGTTGAGTTGTTTGGTTCCGTTTCCTGCGCCTGCTGTAGCCAGAATTTCGAAGAAGGTGATTTGATTTTCTAGTAAATATTGAATCTTTACTTTGCAAGGAGTGCATGCAACTGATAAAAGTCGTTACTTTGTCATCTTTTTAACTAATCAGGTTGATGGAAACAACAAGGTCCGTATTTCTAAGCAAACATCAGTTGGGGTGACTTTGGGTTACGATAAGTATCTTGGCCATCACAAGATCGGTTTCTTTTCAAGAGCTTCTTCGAATCAAAGGGTATGTTTGATATTAGCATGACATCCACGAGCGGTCTGATCTATGGCTTCTTTTTATGTAAAAATATAACCTTGTTTTAAATTGTCAGTTGCAGCATGGATTCAGAACTTCTGCAGTCTTGATCGATGATGACTCAAAGATGACAAGCATCGAGCAAGACGTAGAAAACATTCCTATTTTGGAGACGGATTCTGGGTTGGCACCATTTAAAGATCACTTCAAGTATAGAGTGAAGAGATATGTGGATCAGAAAGAGCTTTTCGAAAAATATGAAGGTGGTCTTGAAGAATTCTCTAAAGGTAATTGTTCTTGAAATTGACCCAAATTTTTTTGGTTTGATTTCATTTTCAGTTGGCATCAGTATATGTCATTATGCTGCGAGTACGTGTACATGAGCTGTGGCAGGTTTTTCGCATATGACAAATCATTATTCAATGGTTCCCTCTACTTAACATTTTGGAAATTTTTTTCTGATTATTGATTTATTCTATGTTGTTTCTTCATTGACGACTAGGTATTTTTTTTTATACTTGATTGCTAGTCATTATCCAGTGTTCAATTCTCTGCTTCTATAGGTTATCTGAAATTTGGACTCAATAGAGAAGAAGGAAGCATTGTCTACCGGGAGTGGGCCCCTGCTGCTCAGTGAGTTGTTTGTGTTATAGCACCAAAATACAAGTTCCTGAATGGTTTTGACTTTCTTACAGAAGATGTCTGCTGTATTATGTAGGGAAGCACAAATTATAGGAGACTTCAATGGTTGGAATGGATCCAATCACAGGATGGAAAAGGATCAATTTGGTGTATGGAGTATTAAGATACCTGATTCTAATGGACATCCTGCCATTCCTCACAATTCAAGGGTCAAATTCCAGTTCAAGCACAACAATGGAGTTTGGGTTGATCGAATTCCAGCTTGGATTAGATATGCAACTGTGGATCCTACAAGTTTTGGGGCACCATATGATGGTGTGCATTGGGACCCTCCAAGTTCAGAAAGGTGCCAATTCTTCACGCTTCAGTTCTATGTTTATTTTCTGTACAAAAGAGATCCCAAGCAAATAAAGATCATATGCCACAAAGAATCCCACCATGTGAAAGATAAATCCTTGCTTGGCTACTCTTGTGAAAATTTGAAATTTTGGTTGCATATTTAATCCTAAACGTATGATCTGATGGATTTTCCTATGAGTACTTAATTGCGAAAACATAAAAGACTACCACCTTGATTATTTACTACATAATGCTAACTTGTTCAACAGCCATGGGAGCGTGGAGGGGACTTACCAATTGTTCTTTTGATCTTTGGTTGTATTAAAATAAGTTGTTTCTTGACCCATTTTTTCTCTGAATTTGTAGGTATCAATTTAAATACCCTCGCCCTCCAAAGCCCAAGGCACCACGCATATATGAGGCTCACGTTGGAATGAGTAGCTCGGAACCTCGGGTTAATTCTTACAGAGAATTTGCTGACAATGTTTTGCCTCGTATTCAGGCGAATAACTATAACACAATCCAATTGATGGCAGTGATGGAGCATTCTTATTATGCATCTTTTGGGTATCATATCACAAACTTTTTTGCTGTCAGCAGTAGATCTGGGACGCCTGAGGACCTCAAGTATTTGATTGATAAAGCCCACAGGTTGGGTGTATGTGTTCTGATGGATGTTGTACACAGCCATGCAAGTAATAACGTCACTGATGGACTTAATGGCTTTGATATTGGCCAAGGCTCGCAAGATTCCTATTTTCATACGGGAGATCGTGGCTACCATAAACTATGGGATAGTAGACTGTTCAATTATGCTAACTGGGAAGTTCTTCGTTTTCTTCTATCCAACTTGAGATGGTGGCTTGAGGAATTTAAATTTGATGGGTTTCGCTTTGATGGAATAACTTCTATGCTGTACCATCATCATGGAATCAACATGGCTTTTACTGGAAACTATGAGCAGTATTTCAGTGAAGACACAGATGTTGATGCTATTGTTTACCTGATGTTAGCAAATTGTTTGATACATAACATTTTACCAGAAGCAACTGTGATAGCTGAAGATGTTTCAGGTATGCCTGGACTTGGTCGTCCTGTCTCTGAGGGAGGAGTCGGTTTCGACTACCGCCTAGCAATGGCCATCCCTGACAAATGGATTGATTACTTAAAAAACAAGAGTGATAATGAGTGGTCAATGAAGGAGATATCGTGGAGTTTAACTAATAGGAGATACACAGAGAAATGTATTGCCTACGCAGAGAGTCATGACCAAGTATGTCATTTCATTTTCTTGTTTATTCCATAGTTACTATTTTCACTCTGACTCCTACATCTCCTATCGTAGCTTCAATTGACCACTATAAAGGATGGAAAAAGAGAGAAATCAGCTAGAAACTGGCTTATTGCATGTCTTCCTTTTGTTGATATTTTCGTTTTTGCAGTCTATTGTTGGTGACAAGACAATTACATTTCTGCTAATGGATAAGGAAATGTACTCTGGCATGTCCTGTCTGATGGATCCTTCTCCTGTTGTTGACAGAGGGATAGCTCTTCATAAGGTTAGTTTATACTGCATTATGAGCTCCTTTTTATGTTGATTATATTACTTTTTGCTGCAAAAATAGTTTGACAGACTTCTTCAGTCGTGTATTGTTTTGACTTCTTCTGTGAGGTCACTATGTCATGTTCAGCTCCACGTGAATGGTTGAATCAGATCCATTTTGCTATTTGGCTCTGACGTGTAATTTTGCTCCATAAAACATCTACTGTCGTGATGCAGAAACCCTTGATTTATTTTTGATTTCTCATTATTGAACCTATATTCACAGATGATCCATTTCATAACTATGGCATTAGGAGGTGATGGTTACCTTAATTTTATGGGGAACGAGGTAAGCACACTGTCACATTCCCGCTTGTGAGTTCCTTGTATTATTAGTATTGTTAGTGGTATATACCGAGCTACTATTGTTATGTAAAAAATGGTTAGTCAGAAGTGCAAATTTTCTTAGATCAGAGCATCAAATAGTATAAGATGAGTCAGGTTGATCATTTCAGTTGTTGGAGATTACTTTTTAATTAAGTGTGAACATATTAAGAAAGATGGTTAGAAAATGACATTAAGCTTATGCATTTTAAACAATTAGTTACGTTGAGAGTGTGACAGCAAGTATGGGAAAAAAATTTATGCAACTAATAGTGTTAATCCACCTTTCTTCCAAAAAATGCTAGACATGTAGAATGGTAGTGGCTGCTTTAACTTTGAGTTGTTTTTCCATGAATGCTTAAGTTTGGCCATCCTGAGTGGATTGACTTTCCAAGAGAAGGCAATGGGTGGACTTATGACAAATGCAGACGCCAGTGGAATCTAGTTGATACTGAACACTTGAGATACAAGGTTTGAGAATATTATTTTAACTTTTGAAGTTTTCTTCAAACTTGTCCGGCGGTACATTTCCCATCAGTTTACTGAAACTTTGTCTTTCCTTGTTTAATTTCACTTTCAATCCTGTGGCATGGTATTTATGTTTCAATTTGTTTACATGCCTGGATTTGTTTTCAGTTCATGAACGCATTTGACAGAGCCATGAACTTGCTTGATGAAAAGTTTTCATTCCTCGCATCACCAAAACAAATTGTGAGCAGCACAAATGAAGAAGATAAGGTATATATAAGATAAAATGACACCCTCACTTATTAGAAGCATAGTGTGAAAGACCATGAGCAATTCAGAAAGAAGAAGGGGGTGCAACTTTTGATTCTGAGTTATGGAAAGATTTACCTAGTAGTTCTTACGTTAGTTTCTCCTAGTCCTAGGTATGATCATTAGAAACTTCACAGGTTGAATGTTAGAATAATGGGTAGTTTTCTGTTCAGCTGAAGATCATCCTACAGTGAACCTGATCTGTTTTAGGAATAATCTCCTGAGAGAGATTATTTGTATTTAATATTTAATCTCCAATTCGTTGTTGTTACATTAGTTCGTTCCAACATTGACTTGTTCACTTTACCTCACAGGTTATTGTCTTTGAACGGGGAGATCTGGTTTTTGTGTTCAATTTTCATCCAGAGAATATATACGAGGGGTGTGTATCCTTGAATATTACTGGCTGTGGGTCACAAGTTGTCATTTGTGCTGCTCAGTTGATAATAACTTTTTGAAGAATTTATTTTCTGAATGTCCTGAAACATGCAGGTACAAAATTGGTTGCGACTTGCCTGGAAAGTATAGAGTTGCATTAAATAGTGATGCTTGGGAATTTGGCGGGCATGGAAGGGTAAGGCGTAATGTTATTTTGATCTTTTGAGTTAATAGCATGCTGGACGTAAATATGATTTTGCTTATCTTCTTTCGGTTCACAACACAATCTAAACACTAAAGGGGCAAACCACATTGACAACCACTTGATTTCATGACTGATATATTTGCCAAATAAGAATTAATTGGTTTTACCATGTGACTCTGAATGGCCAGGTAAGTAACTTCTATTTGTCTAAACTGGAAGAGGGGTACCGAGCAGGAATATATCGAAACATAAATTTTTCGGGAAGTGCTGACTAAAGTTGTAAAAAGATACAGATGATTTTTTTTTTAATTTAAACGCAATATCTTCCTTTACTCTGTTACATTGATGCATTTTAATCTCTCTGGCAGGTCTGCCATGATGCAGACCATTTCACAACTCCTGAAGGAATACCAGGAGAGCCTGATACAAATTTCAACAATCGTCCCAACTCCTTCAAAGTGCTCTCACCTCCTCGAACTTGTGTGGTGAGTTTCATTCTCATTGTGATCCATTATTCTAGACGATATCTCCCTGTACTATATAGAGATCAACCAAACTTATATGCAATGCAATGCAAGATAGGTCGAGTTGACATCTAAATGTTGCCTTTTCTCTGTGTCCTGACCTATATAATGTTCAGGCATATTATAGAGTTGAAGAAAGCAAAGAAACTAGCAATGTTGGTGATCTGGCTGATGCCAACCATGTTCATGATATTTCGGCGGCTGACAATGATGTTATTGATAATGAAACGGCCAACGTGGTGGCAAATGAGGAAAGTTCCAACCGAGAGGATGTTCCTGATATTTCAGCAGCTGACAATGATGTTATTGATGCCGTAACGGCCAATGTGGTGGCAAACCAGGAGAGTTCCAATCGAGAGGATGTTGAATAAACATCTTCTTAACACCATAGTAATGTCAGTCTGAGCATTAGTGGAAACGTTGATTCAGAAGAAAACTGGGAAATTACATCAGATGACTGAAACTCAGGAGAAATGCCTCGCCCCATCAGAATTCGTGATTCCAACCTTGAGGCTTCTGCTAAATTATGTACAGCTTGTGAACAAACAGTTTGAAGTAAGGCTACTCTTGTATCGTAATCCTTTTTGGTGGTATAAACACACTTGTCATAAGTTGCCGTGTAGATATATATTATCCGCTTGTAAATAATTATGATGAAATTAAATAAAGAATAATTGTCATGGTTTTTGAGCTTTGTCTCTAGCTTTTTTGAGCTCATAATTCTTGTTCCCATGTGAAAAAGTAATGATTCTGTAAAGAATGTATTGCAAACAGAGAGTAGAAGAAATGGTCAGATATGGAGACAGAGTAAAGTGAAGTTGTGGATTCTTGACTGATCCCTCCAGCCAAACTTGTGGAGGAAAATAAACCCCTGTTGATGATCTAGACTTGAGAATTGGAAACAAAGCTGAGAACTATTTACTTACAGAGATCATCAAACACATCTCTAGATTGAAAATAACTAAAGGAAATGCCAAATCCAATTCAGAATTGAAAAATCAAATTCCAGTTCCCCCTAAACCTTGAAGAAAGATTCAGGCAAATCTTTCAGATTTTACGGACCCTTCGAGCCCCAATTTTCCTTTCACTCACAACCGCAGATCTTTCATAGTTAACAGCCAGAGGAGGCTTCTTGTTCACTTTGCTCATACTTCTCAGTGAATACCTTGGAGTCTCACTAATCTCCACCGAATAAGCAGCAGACACTGATTTTCTCAGGCTCTCAAGCTTCTTTGCGCCTCTTTTCTTTGAAGACTCCAAAGTCACTCCCAGTTTGTGGGGAGTCTTTCCCTCGTCCCCTGTCTCTCCTTTCTTTCTCTTCAGCCTCTCGTTTCTTCTAGCAGAGTACACATCGTAAAACCTGCCTCTTTCGAACAGAGGACTTGAATTAGCACTCAAACTATTTCCCAATCCACTATTGTTCGTACTTTTGCCTCCGAATTCGTTGTTAACCAACTTCGCTAAAGCTCGCAACTCGCATGAAATTGACCTGTATTCGGGTCGGAGTTCCAGTTCTTCCATGTCCCAAGTGGGATTTCGTTTCTGGGATTTTGCCAAAGAGCCTTACACAAAGAAAAGATTTTGTCAACAACCCAAAAACACTATCACCTTTTAGAAACAACAAACCATAAAATGATAAGAACAAAGAAAATACGATCAGACCACAGCAAGAAGAAAACCTAGTTAAAAAGAACCTCACCAGGAGGAGTTTGCAAAGATGTGGGGTTGGATCGAAGAACACGGCGTGGTCGGAGCATGATCGTCGATTTAGCCAACGGAGGCTTCCGTTGATCGACTTTCATCTTAGACATGTATCCGAATCGCTAGTGCAAAACCTGTAGAAAAAGGAGTCGTCTTGATGGTAAAGACCCTACCTTTTGCCTTTGGCTTTTATTAGGAGGCAAGACGCAGTTTGAAATTGCGGATTGGGAGCGCCTCAACGGTCAAAATTTTTCATTTGAACGGTATTGGGTTTTCAATTCGAGTTAAAAAAACTGCACGTAACTGACATGTTTGAGATATTTCCCATGAAATAATTGCTCCCATAAAATAATCTTCTTCTTTTGAGTAAAGTGAGAGAAAACGCTACTATCATTCAATTCTGTCAAATCGGTTTCATGTTCATTTGGTTTCCTATTGTAGACTGTTCAATGCACATGTAAATCACAAAAAGTTGGAATCTTTGGCATCTATTTACAATTACAGAAGATTATTAAAGCCATAAGAAACGGAGAAGATTGAAAATTAGCAAGTTTTGGGGGAAGTGAGGAAGTCTTTTAATTTCGTATCACAAACTAAAAATGCATTTACCACTCTTACTGTTGTTACTTTTATAACAAATAGTTGAGGGCAAGCTTTTGAATTTTGTACCGTACTGGTCGGTCAACGGTACAAAATGCTAAACGCTGGTACCAACCTCAAATACTAGTCGATATTGGTGTTTACCAGACGGTACCGGCTACCTCCTCTCTTCTCCGATCTCTCTCTCAGTGTCTCCCCGTTTCCTGGTCGTCTCCTCGCCGTCAACGTCTCCTCCAGTTCTCCAGTCCTCCTCCTTCGACTGCTGGTTTGCGCGGCTAGCGATCTCTTCTTTCTCCCTTCGACGGTTCGACCTCAACCCGCTCCTCACTGCCTTCTCCTTTGGTCCTCCTCTCCTTCCTCCTCGCCGTCTCTCTTCCTTCGACGCACCACACGACCACCTCAGCTTAGACGGACCACATGACCCGACATCGACCCAAATTGGCGAAGACACGATTGTTTTGGGGTGTATGTGTTTTGATTTTTGTTTCATTTTTCATGACATTTTGAAAATTATTGCTTCTGTGATTGTGTTGGTTGTTGGATGATGATAGATTCGAGGTTAAAAATTGGTATTGTTGTGTCGAATTTGGGTTAAAAATTGGATGTTAATTTCGGCCGAGAATGGGAAATGGGAATGGTGATGGTCCGAATGGATATTGAAGTTGATTGATTTTTGTTATTTGTGAGTGTTGAAGTTGAACTGAAATTGGAATTGGATTTTGTCATTTTAGAAGTGGAATGAAAATTTGGAATGATGATTTATGGTATTGAATGGTGGAAATTAGTTTGTGACTACGATATTAATATTGAATTGTTGGATTATTGATGAATGAGAATGAATTTGAGTTTGAGCAATTAAATTTGAGATTGAGTTTGATAATTTGAAATGTGTAATTGTACATGTATTTTATTTAATGATAATTTGGTGCTTATGGTTAACCTTATGTTTTAAATTTAAACTTTAAAGT
>JANIHZ010000002.1:405493-418786 GCA_027478365.1 Erythroxylum rufum
TTTTTCTTTGCACACAAATAAGTCACCATAAATTTCCTCATTTAATGCCACTTTATAATTCAAAAATTCCAAGAAAAATTTGGGGTCCAACATAGATATTATGTTTTTCCTTATAAAGGAAGTAGTCAATCTCATAGATTAAACTATGGAGATACTTAAACAAATGTGTGGGTCCTCGTTAGAAAACAAGTTCACTGGAATGACCCCATATGAGAAAACTATTTGGAACATTACTTATATGTTTATGAAAATTCTTATTGTGATGATTATATAAGTGATCCTTTGACTTAAAGATCTCCAAAATTATCTTATACAGGGATTTCTACATTTTGATACTATTTATGAGCTATTCTCGTCAAGGATAGCTCAGTCAATAGTCATTGAATGTTGCATGAATTACATAGAAGTAGTTGAGTGACAACTATTGGATTCATCACCATAAAGTAATTAGGGAGAATGTTTCGTTATTCTCAACTAGTATTGATTAGGAAATCCTAGGACAAAGTGGAACGACGTTTTATAAATAGGTTACAAATGTCATTAATTAACTAAACAACTAATGGTGTAGATTTAACATGGTTGGACTTAAAATAGAGTAAAGATTAATTGCCTACTTTATATCTAATGGGAACATTGTATGATGAAATGATTGAATTATATAGAAAATTCATGCATAAAAAGGTTAGTTAAAGCCACTTCGACATTCCTAAATATTTAGGTAATCATGATGTATTGATAGATGCTAATATAGATTTATAAATATAAATTGTTTAATTGGAGAATTAAAGATAAATTAAGGAAGTTTAATTTATCTAATCCTAAATATGATTTAAGGTCATAATTTATTTTTATTGCCAACATATTTGGGAACCTAATGGGTTACACATAAAGAATTAGTTTAAGAGAGAAAAGATATTTTAATTAAGCTAGACTAATTGTAAAGTTTGAGAAACTTCATGATTGAATATGAGATATTTAATAAATAAGGATCAATATGAGATATTGAAGGGCATATTGAAATTTAATTTGAATTATTTGTAATTCTAATTAAATTTTAATTGAAAATATAATTTAATTTCAGTTAAATTACTAAAATGTCAAGAATATATTATAAATAGGCTTAAGCTCTAAGGGACCTAGCACTTCTTACCTAACACTACAATTACAGAGTTCTCTTAACTCATTCTATGGATACCATTAGAGGCTCGACATTTGGCTGCTATGATGGTTAAAATGAGCTAGTTTTAGAAATACTTTAAGGGATATGTCAAAAAAAAAGATCAAGCTTTAGAATAAGGTATGAATTACAATTCATACTTTATTATGATTTATATATTAGTCATTTTATATAATTTAATTGATTTTGGATTTTAAGAAATCAAATTAAAAAGTTTCATAATTATTTCGTTATGCGTGGGATTAGATCCTGGCCTAAGTTCCCAACACTTTTAGCCTATTATGTTATTCCGTCCTTTTGATACATGTTATCATGACCAACATTGTAACAATCAAGTATAATGTGCTAATTTAAGCATCAAAGTGACCATACTAGATATTCCTTATTTTACATGTAAGATTTATGTTTAGATTGCCCTTGAACCACCTTGAGTTATAAAGAAGTGACAATGTGTACCATGATATTATGTTTAGGATACTTTTGTTCTCTAGATCTAAGGTATTCATTCTTCTAGTGCATATATCCTACTTCATATATTAGTTCTTTAGTTTATGTCTATAGTAAAAAATCCAATGATTAAAGAATAAAAGAATAAATTTAACCAAACAAATAATCAAATCATGCAATAATAATCAAAAGATCTATCCTAAACTACATCGTTAGTTATAACTAAGGCTTTTAGCCACTAAATGTAATAAAAAAAACTAAAACAAATCGATCATAATATAATCGAAAGAACGAAAGGAAGAATGAATAAAAGAGTTAGAGAAGTTATCAGAATCTCATTTAATCTTGCTCCTAATTGTACCTTAATACTAAAAAAGAATAAAATTATAAAAACCCCAATAAGGTAATTTCAAACACCCTATAAAAATCCACTAGGTTAAAGCTAACAATAGTATTTATAGTTAAAGTTACAAAATATAGTCCTAGATTTCTTGTTCTTACGATTTTTTATGCCTTTAAAAATTATGCACAAGAAATGTTGCTAGACTAATATCAACATCTGTGTCAATTTTGTTCTAGAACTTCTTTTGCATCAAGTTTGATTAACACTATGTTATAATTGGTACTAGTTTTTGTTTTTTTAACTTCTTGTGTAAAAGCATGAAAAATCTAGTGTTAGCCGCATATACCACTGTACTAATAGTTACTTTATAACTCATCCCTTAAAACCTCATAAGAGGTAAACGCTAGTTTCCTTACATTGTTCGGCACCTATTTTTTACTATTTCTCCAATTTCTCTCATTTTTTACACCTTAAAGCTCGAATTGAACACTGATGTCTTCTAGAAAATTGTTTCCTTTTTAGTTAGCTTCCAAATTGCTCTAGAATCTCCTTGAAGTTCATCACCTATAAGATAATGAACCATATATAGAAAATTTTCATACAATCCATATAAAACATGCTATAGAGATACCAAATCATTACCAATTCAACCATAATAACATGTAAAATATAGACTTATCAAATTCCCACATTTAACTTATTGCTTGTTTTCAGGCAATCAACAACAAGTAAATCCTAACTACTAACTAAAAAAAACAATTGTATTTTTAAATGTACAGTGGCATTTAACATACACCATAAGCCTTTAAACTCCTAGGTGTCCTTAGTCTAAAAAGATGAAATTTAATATGTAGAAATTCAAAATCAAAGAACATATCTACATTTGAAAGAAAAATATTACACGAAGGCCCCAATTCTCATGGGATTATTCAAGTCAAATCAAAGCATCTTCACTTGATAAACTAGGTTCTTATCACTTTAAAAGTCCATATTTGCAATGCAAATAATTGATCATATTATGTACCTAATTTTAAAATCAATTTGAACTTAGAATCATGTATCCACATATATCATTAACTTCAAGTACTTAATGAGATCCTAAACATAACCTAAAATTTAAAAAAAAAAACTATTTTTTTGAAAATTTAATGTAACTACATTAATCACAATTCCACCCTTAGAATAATATTGTCCTAAATAGTGTGCATCAAAAGTAAAGTAATAAAAGGATTTGAAAAATCCTTTAAAACCTAGTCAATTGAATTGGAAAATTGCTGACATGAAATACTCTATCATTGTCAAAAGTTAAACTGTCTGAAGAGGCATTGAAATAGTAAAATCTAAATTGCATATAAATTTTCAATGCTTTAAATTTAAATAAAAATAAAAAATAAAAATATTTAAACAGTACATAATATAAAAAGCCTTTAACAACCTAATTCTAAATATATGTATGCATGTGGTGGTTTAGGCCAAAGTCACTAGGGAAGAGGAGGCAAGGAAAAGTGTTATAGACATGCCCTTATAGAATCCACCTCCGTATGAATACTTGCAGTTTCTCTATGAAGTCTATTAGTGGAGAATGCCAACTATTGAATAGTTGTTATTGAGGATCTAGAAGCTTTCCTAATTTCCTTTTACTTACTCCTTAGCTTATTCTGCTTCATGTTTAGCTTAACCTTGCATATCGTCTCGGATTATTTGAATACCATATATCAAGTCCTTTTGAAATAATCCATCTATTATTCACTCATGTAACCTAAACAATTGCATCTGATCATCATTTATGTAATTTGCCTCTCAAGTTTCACAATTCCAAACCAAAGAGGTCCAATCCTTACTTTTCTAATAACTAGCAATGAAAAAACAGAATTTTGTCTTCTGACCCATATAAAACCATATTATTGATGGATTGCAATATTAATGATGAAAATCATATTAGTGGAGCCACCATAAAATCATTAAAGAGTAGATGCATAAGATATAAATATGTCATCTAGATTTGATTCAATATGCTAAACTAAGGTTGAATGTTATGGCTTAATATATAAGCCACTAGTTAGGGTTATATGGCTATGTCTTTAGGCAAACTATAGATATGACTAGTATAAAAAATTAACCAACCTAAAATTATGCATTACTTCTAATTGGGTCCACTTATCATACCCTTATAACCTCCCATTGTAAGAGTTAAACCTCTTCTTACCTCTATTGGCAGTATAAGATGCTATTCAGTTATTTACTCTTATGTCATCACCTCAGTGCATTGGATATAAAAGTATATTGTTGAGGGCATTATTTTATCTGTTTCTTTAATGTTGGTGTAAAAATTGGTTTAATAGTCAATTATAACAAGTAATTAAAATTAGAGTAATTCCAGAGTATTAGTCCCACATGAACTTTATCACTAGTTTATTAATCCTAATTAAACAATAAAACTAAATAAAGTAGAAGACAGAACTTAATCATAAAACTAATGAAAACAATTTGAATAAACTAGCAAAAAAAAAATCGACAAAGCAAATGTTAGGTCTTCGTAGTTTCACCTAAGTAGAATTTCAGTTATCAAAAAATTAATTATCTAGGTTAAAATAGCAATTACCCTAAAGTATCTATTCCTTCTCTCGAAGCACACAAGTATATAAATTAGGTAACTATCACATCTAAATATTCGATTACCTAATATATCTACAAGTTTACAAAGTTAATTGTAGCAACTAAAACTAAAGTAATTTTTTAGCATCGATCCTATAAGAAATATATCACTATATGTATCACTATATGTATCAATTCTAATTATCATATACTACTAATATCTAGGTTGAAATAAAAAATAACATATTTTATCTATGCCCTCTCTCGAGGAACATCAGTATACTCAAGGCAACTACCTCCACTTAATGTGAAATCAAATACATTAAACATAGTTAATATATTTAATTATCATAATAGTTTAGGATACTTTTGTTCTCTAAAGCCAAAGTGTTTATTCTCCCAGTGTATGTAATTTACTTTACCTCTCGGTCCTTCATATAATCTCTATTATTAATCTATGGTTGTCAATCAGAAATCCAATAATTAAGTATAAAGAGAATAAATTAAACTAGCAAATAATCAAATCATATGTTAATAATTAAAATATCTAACTTGAGTTATATTCCTAATCCTAACTAAGGTTTCTAGCAGCTAAACATAATAAAAAGAAAATGAAAATAAATTAATCATAATATAAAAGGAAAGAGCAGAAGGAAAGAGAAAGAGAAGTTACTATGGGCTCCTCTAATCTTACTCAGAATCCTCCTTTACTGCTAAGAAAGACTAAAAAAATGAAAATAAAAACAAGGTGGCTCTATGTCACCTGCCAAGAATTCCAAAGTTAAATCAAATACAAGTATTTATAGTTAGGATTATAAGAATAGAGTCTTAAGCTATTTGAACTTGAAAAATAACATTTCTTTGTAAATTGTGCATAAAACCTGGCACCAAGACAACATCAACATCAATGTTGGATTTATTCTAGATCTTTCATCCCTTACAAAGTAATATGTAATTGGTACCTGATACCAAGTTCTAAATGGCTCTTTGTTTTGAAACTTTATTGTATAAACCCATACAGTTCTAACATTAATTCTATATACCACTCTAGTGTTAATTTCTTTATGCTTTTTAACCTCTTTGAACTTTGCGAAAGATAGGCACCTTCCTCTTAATAAGTCTAATGCATGTTATACCCTTTTCGACTAACTTCTACACTTGTTGAAATCTTTAAGCTAGAATTGACTTCTAATGTATTTTATAAATTATTTTCCATTTTATAATCTTTTAAATGACTCTAACATCTCCTTGATTGAAAACTATGGAGAAAATTGCATTTATTTTTGTGTTTTCTCCTCAAGATCATCATATACAAGACAATGAACTAAAAATAGGAAAATATTATATAATCCATATAAAGCATGTTATAGAAGTGTCAAAAACCAAGTAATCCAACCCAAAGAATATGTAAAACGTAGATCTATCATATGCTTCAACCTAATTAAAATCATTAAGTATGGTTAATCTATATGGTTATCACAATAGTCTGGGATAATTTTGTTCTTTAACACTAAAGTGTTTATTCTTATAATGTACATATTACATTTCATCTCTAGGTCCTTCATACATCCATAAGATTGAACTTATAGTGACTAGTTATAAACTCAATAATTAAGAATAAAGATAATAAACTAAACTAACAAATAACCAAACCATGCATTAATAATGGAAAGATACTTTACAAGCTACAACCTTAACCCTAACAAGGGTTTCTAAACACTAATAAGATGAAAATGAAACATAAAAAGCATAAGGGAAACAATATGAGAAAACATTAATGAGAAGTTATCAATGGCTCCTCTAATTTTACTATAAATCTTCCTTTGAATGCTAATAAAGAGTAAAACTATTATAAAAAAAAAGTAAGATGGCTGTCAAACAACTTTTAAAAGACTCCTAGAATAAACATAATATAAGTATTTATAGTTAGGATTACAAAAGTAGAGTCCTAGAATTCTTAAACTTGATAAATAACATATCCTTATAAATTAGACAAAAGAACCAGCTAGACCAACATCCACACTAATGTCAATCTTATTCTAAAATTTTCCTTCCTTATAAAGTAATGTGTAATTAGTGCTTGATGTGAAGTTGTAACTGGAATCAATTTGGTTTTTATAACTTATTGCATAAAACCATGACAAGCTGGGCATTGCTTTAAATACCACTTTTGCATTAGTTTTGTTCTACTTTTCAACCTTTCTAAGCTTAAGAAAATGAACTAAACGTAGAAAAATATCATATAATCCACATAAACATGTTATAAACGTGCCAAATACCAAAAAATTCAACCATAAATAATATATAAAATGTAAACCTATTGGTTGACATTTTTCCTTATATCAATATTAAATTAACTACAAGTGCAAGACGCAGTTATAGCTGGCACATGCAAGTATGGGTTGATCCCACAAAGATAATAAGTATTATTAATTAACCTTCTCCTATTATCTAGCCTATGAATTGGATGTTTGATTTTTAACTAAAAACAAAACTTAAAAAAAACTAAAATTGAGAACAATAACGAAGGTAGAAGACAAAGGAAATTAATATCAAAGACTAGTGTTTAGGTGATGACTCCCTATAAAAACCCTTAGATAATTAACCTTTTATCATACAATTATTTCATTGATTATTGGACCATGAGAATTCCTATCTTATGTTATTAACTCTCTTGAGCTACTAATAACTAGTCCATTAGTTGAATAACTAAAATCTTTCTAGCTAAAACCTTTAGGATTGTATTATCGTTTTATGAATTCAGTTATTAGGTTTGAACCTAATCCAAAGGATTGAAGTTGACCTATCTTTAGGTTTGCAATTAACTCCTTTCAACTATGGTAGATTTATTCATAGAAAGGATTTCTCAATCTCAAATATATTAAATCAAATCAAGCAATAATATTCTAGATATATTAGAACAAGAACCACATAATTGAATCATAATAAATCAATCAAATAATCACATTGAATAAAAGATTAAGGCACATTGTTATCACAAATAGGGTTTATCACACCTAGACATAAAAAAGCATTTAGTTACTTATAATAAAAAGTGAAATCAAATATGAACATGCAGAAAAAACTAAGACAAACAAAGAGTTTATAATTGTAAATCTCCCTTTCTATTTTATTAAAATCTTCTTCCAAGTTTGGAATTGATGTAGCCTTTTATCGGATATCTTTTGATGTTTTTTCTTGTTTCTGGATCAAAATCATCACCTTTTTTAGTTTCTCGTGTATGAAAAACTTTGCTTTTCTGGATCAAAATCATCACCTTTTTTAGTTTCTGGGACATATATTTTTTGATTCATAAGCGTCTAATAAACCATGTATATTTAAAAACTCTAGAATTTATGATTTTACATGGGCAAACATACAGTCATGTATCTCTAAATTGATTCAAAACTTTGCTTTTTGCCAATTTTTCATTCCAATTATCATTTTTTTGTTCTAGGAAGGCAATTATGTCCTATAAATTCACAAATATACAATAAAACTATACAATATCAATCAAAACACATCAAATATGGGTATAAAATTATAGTCAAATTAGCATATATTAAACATCCCCACACTCAAGCTTTTAAGTGTGTCAAGCAAATCATTGTCTGAATTATTAACTTTACAACATCTATCCTTTACTAATCTCAACCCGTCCATCTATTCTCTAAATCATTGTATCATATTAATCAAATTAACATACAATTGCAGTCAAGTTATCCTAAAACTAAATTCATAAGTCAATATTAATAATAATCACGGCAATAATCTCATTAAAATCAAAAGCATGAATCTTTACACCTTTGCCAAGGTTTCACTCAATGCACTAAAGTGTTTAGTGTGAAAAGTATCAAACTCCCATTTAATGCATAGTAGAACTCTTACCATAGGCTTGTAATATTATCACATCTCAACCACTTCTGTATAAAGTAGGAAAAAAATCAAATGGTCTTTATAAAGGTTGTAATGGGGCTTAGGTAAGGTATGGTTGGGATTTAAAAAAAAGGGTTGATTTGAAGGAAATTTACTAAAGAGAACATTACATGAAACTTGTTCACAATATACACAGGTTCATTCCTTATAAATCCATTGGTACTATATTTTTTTTATCACTCAAAATAATTTGAGCATTCATCGTATACCACTATTAAAGAATTATTAGACCTTTCAAAATTTCATGTTTTAAAAAAGAAAGTAATGTAAATAACCTTTAGGGTTTAAAACAACAAAAAGGCTTCAAAGAAAATATGATAAAGGTTAATAATATGGGGGGTTTAAAACAATAAAAAGCTTCAAAGAAAATATGATAAAGGTTAATGCTATGGGTTATAAACAATGAAAAGACTAAGGTTAACTTGGTTACTCCTAAGGATAAATTATAGTAAGGTAATCTTCAAAGGAATAGGCTAAAAAAAATTGTTGAATCTTAGTGCCTTTATCATTTCAATGCTTCTAATGTAATAAATATGGTCTAAATGTGCATAATAAATGCAAGTTCTAAAATTATTCCACTATGCTTGATAACACATATGAAATAATAAAAGAACTTAAATATTTTTGAAAAATTTGTTCTTAGGCTCAAAAGTTCATGAAAAAGATAGTTTTATGTGTATAAATAATTTGCAGTTTCATTCATTTTGACTATCTTAATGACTATTAAAAATTATGACATATAGAAGCAATTTTATTCTAACTGTCATCCTTTTACATACTAATTTAAATCAATATTCAACAATGAAACAAAGTATTGATGGACATATTTCAATTAATTCAAGATATTAGTTAATAAATTTTAACAACAAAGATTATAATAAGCTCTAAAAAATCATTAAAATCATTAACCCCTTCCCCATACTTAAAATAGCACATTATCATCGATGTACACAATATAAGAGTACGATTTGGTTGACTTGGTACTTTCGTGAGTAGTACGATTTTCTAAATTTCAGACTGTCCATCTGATATTTGGCTAACATCCCTACAAAATATGAAGATAAAAGGATAAAAAGAATAAAGAAAATAAAAATAACAAAAATAATTATGAAACAAGAAACATTATTAATTGTAAGGAAGGAAAATAAGAACTATCAAAATTAATAAAGAAAAAGAAAAAAGATACAAAAGTCATGCATCTCCCTCGTGATGTGATCCTGGCTGGTCCGATGAAGGAGGGCCCTCGTGTTGACAATCCTAATTAGGTGGAGGAGTTGTTAAGGAAGTTCCCTTGGTAGATGGTGGAGGCAGGAAGTCAATGCCTAGACAGCTTGCCATTGACAACATCAGCTCCCGATCCAAATATAGTCTTAAGCCTTCCTAGCTGCTCAACCAAAGTCTCAAGTCATCCTACCCGCTCCATAAGCTTCGCTTATTGTCATCAAATAGTCTTTTGAGACCTAGAAGCTGAGTTGCTCATCTTTGCAAGATTACTATCTTTATTTAGTCTATATGTGGTATCCTAGCCCTGGGAATTCTCGAACTATCCTCCGCTTGTGTTGCACCTCCCATCTTATGTGGCAGTGGTTATGTTTGCAATGGTTGCTCCACTCACTACAACAAATTAACAGAATTTGTGACGTTTTTCTTAAAAAACATCACAAATTGTTTGAAGTTTTTGCGACGTTTCGGAAACGTCACAAAAAAATATTATCTTTTACGACGTTTTGTGTGAACGTCACAAATTTATTATACCATTTGCGACGTTTAAGCAACAAAACGTTGTAAATTAAAAATTGTGACATTTTTTCGGAGAAAACGTCGCGAAACGCTAAATAAATTTATCAAATACATACTCCTTAAAGTTGCAAATATCAGAGAGTATAGAAAAGGGGCTAGGGTTATTGGCGTTCACATCTTACCGCGCGTTTCTCTTCTTTCTGCCTTCTTCCCACCCAAACTTGGTTTCTTCTCTTTATCCTCCATCGCCACCACCACCATCACAAGCGCTAGTTCTGTTCCTCTCTTCTCCCGTTTGCTTGGGTTTTTTAATTTACTTTACTGCAAACTTATTTGGGTCTTAAATGAAATTACGCAGGGGGAGAATGCGTAAGAAACTGAGAGCCTGTCAAGGGAAGGATTTGACGTGAATCTTATTCCAGGTATTGTTATTTGATTACCAGTGGATACTCGTTTAGGTAATTGCAACTCGGAGATATATTACCAGATGTGGGTTTTGAAATTTGTTTATGATTATGGCTTGCGAGAAGGTAGTTCATCAACGAGTAACGACAATGACGACGATTGTGGACGCCAAAAGTTAACCAGGGCTCAGAGGAAGAGGCTTCGTAAGAAAAAGCTTAAGGAAGATGTTTGTCGTCGGAAACAAATTATTGGACCGTTATTACCTCCGTCAATGGATGCATCATCAAGTGTTAATATTGCAGTCGAAGAGAATACTCCAGGTGTTCGACAGAATGCCGATGACAGTCGTGCTTCCATTATCATAGGTAACAAGCCATGTTGCCTATGACTTTCTTTACCCCAAAAGCATAGATCTCACACTTCCATTAAACCGTGCTCTACACGGGCATAAAAGATCCCCCCTTTTCGAGTCCCAGAAAAAAGATATTAGAACAAGAACTTGAGTGGGATTCATGTGAGAACTAAATGGGTCTATCTTTCTCAGGGTTGGCCTGTTCTTTGCCTGAAAATGGATGCAGATAACAGTGACCCATTTGGATTTACCAGGTTCTTATCTTGAACAATCAAATTCTCTACTTACCCTCTTCGAGTTATGCTTACTTGATTTGATATTAGTGATCTTTCTTTGTGTTTTTTACGTAACAAGCATCTTTCTTTGGAATGGAATTGGTAGTTTGATTTACTTCTGTTTCTGTGTGAAAAGGAGGTGTGGGTGTACTGGGTTAGTTCAACAAATTTGGAGCTTTTCTGGGTAGAGACGGTATAAACCTGGGATTGTTGTCTTCACTATCTGTTTGCTACTAATTCCTGCTTTCTGCTTGGGTTCTGCGAGTTTTCATTTTAATAAGATGGATTCAACCCAAGACTCCACACAAGTTGATTTTGTTGTGTGGTGTTGGATGTTCCTGCTGCTTAAAAGATTTGTGGGTAATGGTATAGATGTAGCAATGTCCCATAGCACGTGAGTATGTGAAAAGTTATCATCTTTTGTTTCTTATGTCTGTGTAAGCTTATTTTTTTCTTCTGAAATGTATATATTCAAGCATAGGAATCGTTTTCTCTGGAAATGAAAGTTGAAAGTCATTGTTTGTAATTGTGGATTAGGTGATTCTTTTCCCGTCTGATTCCTCTGGTCCTGAGTAATTTGGGGTTTGATTTTGATTTTGAAAGTCATAGTCTGTTTCTCGTCTTCCCCTATGTGTTTGAATGCAACTCTTACATGTCTTTTGATTTTGTTTGATTCTCAGCTGTTTAGCCAATTTCAGAATCAATTCCCACACGACTGAGTTGAACAAGAAATATTCTTCAACATCTTCTTGGTTCAACTTGACTTTGGTTCCATGTTCTACTTCTAATGACATTTATTTATGCAGTGGTGAACGTGTGTGTTTTCACCTGCTTACGATTCTGTGATACATAAACTCCTTGAGTTGCTATATACAATACATGAACTAGATTGTTGTCATTTTAATCAGATTTTCTTTAAGTAAGAAATTAAATGGAACGACTTTCTTCCTCTGAATTGAGATTTGTCGTCAGCTTTATGATTCTAATTTCAATTTATGTCCAGGTTGGTCTAGGACTTGGGGAGAAGAACATTTTGGAAACGGGTAGGGAACTGAAACAATCCGATCACTTGATGTGTGATAAAAATATGTATACTGGTTCTATTCTTTCGGGCATATGTGAACAGCATGCTTTAAATTTTCTGTGTTATTGCAACGACAGTCCAGCACAAGCTGAGAACTGATTTTATTGTTTCACTAGCAGCATTGGAAACTAATGTGCCTTGCGATTTTCTACCAGGAAAGTTCACAAGTATGGAAAGAGCACAACAGGTGAAAGCTGGGATATAGTCGTGGACGAGGAAACCTACTACGAGTAAGAACATGCTTTCTTATAACATAATTTGCTATAGGCATAGTAGAACGTGCACGGAAACAAGCAAAACTATACATTTTTCCTTGTGGAGTTGGAGATTAACGTGTGTTTGTGACTAAGGGCTGAACCTCATTATGGATGGGCTGATGTTGTGGGTGATTCAAGCCAGTTGCTTTCAATAGAACCTCGCGAAAGGCCACCTGGTTTCTTCCCAAATCTCAATTTCGGGTCGTCTTCACCGCCCCCAACCGATGACCCTCCAGAGTTGCCTCCCACATCAGAATGAAGAACCGGTTTACAGGTGCTATATTCTTTGTTCTAGGTTGTTTGTATCCGGTTCAAGTTCAATCACATATTTGCAGAGATTTGTAACGAAATGCTATGAATTACACTGCATTTATTCATTCTTTGGATGCCAAAATGCATCAATTTCAGGCTCTGTTTCTGTTCAACATATTCATGATAACTTTCTGGCCCTCCATCAGCCAGTGCATGGTGAAAGAAAACCATTTCCCACTCTATCAGGCTTAGATTTCATGCTGTGTCACGGTTCTTGTGTTAATGATCTTCAGTTTCATCTTCAAACCGTCTTATTCAGTTTCATGAGATTAACGTTGGCTTGCCAACTGTTGGGACCATCATGTTTAACTGATTTTCCTCTTTTGCTATTATTAACTTTATAAATAAGGAAAACCATTTCTTTTAATTG
>JANIHZ010000002.1:466162-478635 GCA_027478365.1 Erythroxylum rufum
GTCGTTTTTGCACATTAAATGGCTATTGTAAATTATTGTTGACTGTTTGTCATAACGGAAAAATGCTTCCTTTTACATTTAGGCTCAGATTGTCTACTGTTTATTCCGCGCGAATGAATGTTTGAAAAAAAAATTTATACTGAATTTCATCTGACTGATGTAGCACGCCACCCTCACGGGGCACGGACTCGAATATCACCAATGATGTCGAGTTCGGGTCACGCGAGAGTGGGGTGTTACAACCACGCCATTTTTTTGTGGTGTGTAGGGGCTACTCTTTTGTTGTTGCATTCCCATCTTCGTGAAAGTTTTAACACATTCCTAATTAATCGATTCCCTTCCATTATCTATTTGTATTTTTAATATTCTACTGTCAAATTGCCTGTCAATATTTTTAAGAAACTGCACAATGGTTGATTGTGTTTGGTGTTTGTGTCTTAGTATAAAGGTCTAGGTAGCTCTAGTGAAATCATCTACAATTGTAAAAAAATAGTGTGAACCACCCATAGTAGAAACACTATAAGGCCCCCATAGGTCCATGTGGATGAGTTCGAAAGGTCTATCTGTATATATCTTATGCTTAGGAAAGGGTTTTTTATGCTGTTTAGCCAAAGGACACACCTGGCATTCATGTTCGTTAGGAACATAAATCTTTATCTCATTAATGTGTTGTAATTTTTCCTTGGATATATGCTCTAGTCTAGAATGCCACAAATCAAAAGTTATCGAAGCATTAAAAGCAACATTCTCAGCTTTGTAAAACTCTAAAGAAGGATCTTTTAGGCTATTTAGGGATAGGAAGGTCTCTGTGTTTAGCTCATAAAGTCCATTCACTGCCTTGACAATAGCCATAACATCATTAGTTCGAAGGTCCTGCAAAAATAACTTGTTAGAGAGGAAAACTGCAGAAACCTCATTCTGAATAGTAAGTTTATTGACAGATAACAAATTCTTGAAGAAATTAGGTCTGTGTAAGATTTCATTGAGAGACATTTTATCCCCTATTTGTGTTTGACCAATATGAGCAACTTCCTGTTTTGTTCCATCAGGTAGAGTCACAGGACACATAATCAGTGCAAAGACTTAGGTCTGTCGTCATGTGTGTAGAAGCACCAGAATCAATAAGCCAAGACTCAGGACAATTAAAAGCTGTGTTCACAGAATGTGTAATATTACATGCATAATTTTGATACCCTGAATATTTTACCTTCCTAGTAGTCTTGCCTTTGATAGCTTTACTTATCTCCTGTTGAATGAAATTAGCAAGTCTAGAAGATAATTGTCCATTCTATGGCTTTTCCTCATTCTGCTCTTGTGTGGTATCTGCAAGACTGTCGGTTGTTTGGGCCATGTTTGCCTTCCCTTTTTCCCTCTGTGCAGTAAGCTCCTTGTACCAATCAGGGACTCCATAGATTTTGAAGCAAGTTTCCAAGGTATGCCCATTTTTCTTGCATTTTTCACAGTACTTATCCTCCTTCTTCATATAAGGTCCTTTGCCAAAATTGTTATTATTTTTCCCACCTTTCTTCAAACTACTCGACTATTTAGCTAGCATTGCCATGTTAGGGGTATTTTCCATAGTAGAATTCACTACCTTTTGTCTCTTAACAGTTTGCAGCATAGAAAAAGCCTTATTCATAGTAGGTAGGAGCTCCATTAACATGATTTGGTTAACAACATGCTCGAACTCATCTTTAAGTCCCATTAGCAATTGTATAAGTATGTGAGCATTTTCTTTGGCAGTGATGGCCTTTGAAGCATCACAAGTGCACATAGGAGTAGGACTTAAACTAAAGAATTCATCCCACAATTTTTTTAGTTTAGTATAATAAGTAGATGTTGTTAAGGCGCCTTATTTTAGAGAACTTATTTCCCTCTCTATTTGATATAGCAGTAGCCCATTAGCTTCACCAAACTTTTCTTGTAATTCTACCCAAAGTTCTTTAGCAGTAGGGAAAGATAAAAAAAGGCGTCACCTAGTTCTTTGATCATGGCATTGAGGATCCATGATTTTACTATGCTGTCTGCTCTCTTCCATTTTGCTGATAAGACTGTATCTTCTGTGGGTATCGTGCAGGTTCCATCGATGAAGGACAACTTATCCTTAGCATATTGCTTTAATTTCCATAAATTGGGAAGTTTCTCTTGAAAGGATAATCCTTCACAACAAATGTCCATGGAGTTGGCTTATATTGAGACCTTGTAATATTAAAAAGCTTTTGCCTATTTTGAAAGACACTACAAATGATTTCTTGTTAGTGCTTCTTTTATGCTTTTACAGTGAGTATTCTGAGATTTTACTGCATTATCATATAATTTATTATAGTTTGTGGACGGTTTAACTTTGAAGAAAGAGGTATTGGCGATCTAAGTGAAACAAGTTGTAGTAAATCACAAGCAATAGATTTGGTAGAACTCATAGAAGATGAAGAAGTTGCTATTACAGCTATCATACTTCATATTAAATAATATGAACTTGATTTTTTTACCAAAAAAATATGAACTTGATTTTAACCAATTTAGAAAGTAGCATTGCTTTGCATATGGTTAATAGACTTACGGGGTCTTAGTGTTGTATAAAAATCTTTTTCTTTTTCATCTAACTTTTTTTTTTTCAAATCTTATAAAAGTTATTCTCACAACAAAATTTTGATTGTATTGATTACACTATAACAATATATAACTAAGTATGATTGATAGTTATTTCCAATCAACTTTTGGGTTACTAAATGTATAAGTTTCTTTAATTATAATAAATATTCATATACTTTATAACAAATAAATTTTAATTTGTGATTTAGTCTGTATTTACGATTTATAGAGACAATTACAAGCATAAGTCTAACTTTGAATAGAGTTTATTATAATAAATTACATTTGATTGTGTTTGGTAATTATAATTCAGATTATTATTAATATAGTATAATTTTTTATAAGATTTTGGGCTTTATTAATATTTGAGAATCTCGAGCATTAGCACGTGGACAATTGTAAAATTTTAAGACAGTCGTCAGTTTTATTCGGACACGTGGTAGATCGTTTCATCTAACGGTCCAGACTGCAACTTCGAAAAGTCTACGGTCATGGCGTCCTTCCAAAAGTCAAAAATGACCAACTTGTTGTCTGCTTTAAGAGCAAAACCAGGTTCGTAGACCAAACAGCGGATAACCCACTTTGAGATCGGAGATAGTGAACTACGTGGCAAACGCCGGCGATACCATGGTCGATCCAAGAAGTGGTTTTTGCAAAGCCAACTCTATCTTCTACAGTAAGCGTTCGCCTATGCCACTACCCAAAAATGAATTCCTCGACGTCACCACATTTATCTCTTCACAGGCCCACTGTGGCACGGTGGCGTTCATCGATGCTGCCACCGACCGGCACCTCACGTTCGCGGACCTCTGGAAAGCCGTCGACTCCGTCACAAGCGGTCTAACTGAAATGGGAGTTCGCAAGGGTGACGTCATCCTTCTCCTATCGCCTAATTCGCTCTTCTTTCCGATTGTTTGCCTCGCCGTGATGTCTCTAGGCGCCATAATCACCACCACCAATCCTCTCAACACTTCACGTGAAATCGCCAAGCAAATCAGCGATTCCAAGCCGTCGTTGGCCTTTACTACTCTTCAACTCGTTCCCAAGCTCCTTGCCTCTAACCCAAATCTTCCCATCATCCTCCTAGACGACGACGAGAGGTCCACCACAGTGGAAGCTAAAGTTGTTACTACGTTGATGGAGTTGATGAAGAAAGACCCAATAGAGAATCGAGTCAAAGAGCGAGTCCACCAAGACGACACTGCCACTCTACTGTACTCCTCAGGGACGACAGGAGCAAGTAAAGGTGTAGTCTCCTCACACCGTAACTTAATCGCTATGGTTCAAACTGTTTTGGGTCGTTTCATTGAAGATACAGATCGCAAATACATCTGCACAGTGCCTATGTTTCACATCTACGGTTTGGCTGCTTTCGCAACGGGTCTGCTTGCATCAGGAGCAACAATCATAGTACTATCCAAGTTCGAAATGGCAGAGATGTTGTCTGCAATCCAACGTTATCGTGCCACGGATTTACCTCTAGTGCCACCTATTCTTGTGGGGATGATCAACGCGTCTGAACAGATAAAATCCAACTATGACCTGAGTTCGCTGCACACGGTTTTGTCCGGTGGAGCACCACTGAACAAAGAAGTGATAGAGGGGTTTGTGAGTAAGTATCCAAACGTGAAGATTCTACAAGGTTATGGTCTAACTGAATCGACGGGGATGGGTGCGGCAACGGAGAATTTGGAGGAAAGCAGAAGGTACGGGACGGCGGGTTTGTTGTCGCCGAGCATGGAGGCGAAGATTGTTGATCCGGATTCTGGTAAAGCTTTGCCTGTGAACCAGACAGGAGAGCTTTGGCTCAGGGGTCCCACGATTATGAAAGGTTGGTGTCGCTTTCTTGCTTTACTTTTCTCTTCACCTTTGTTTTTGGTGGTTTTGGCACCAATATAGAGTAGATATTTTTCCTTACCAACGACCTATATTTGTTTGCTGCAATAAATGAAGATGTCACAGTAATGTTCCAGCTTGAACTAGTAACCTTCTGTTTGGTAATGTTCCTAGATTTTAGGAGCAAGGACTCTGAGAGTAGCTATTTGTGTCCTCACAGTTTGCGAACTTTCCAGGTACAGTACGCTACTTACAAGATGGTGATGTAATGATCTCGAGCCTCTGTTCAACGATACACCAACTAAATGGTTACGTTGGAGACTAAAGAACAAAGAAATTAGAACTAAAAGGACTTCTTTCTCAGCACATCCATATAAACATAATGACTAACTGCTACATGCTTGACATTTATAATGACATTTAAGAGAAATAATTATCATTTTTCTTGCTGTGTTCGTTCTCGAAGCGATTGGCGTGACCGGAGGCAGTTAACGGAAGAATCGTCTTTGTGTGTTTACATAAGCACTGTCCAAACCGAAATGCAGAGTCTAGACTAGTATCCTATGCGTGCTTTCCATTAGCTTGTAAATGATTGGTTCTTCTAGTTAATGCATATCGTCGGATTGATCCTTGCTGATAACTTGGGTTGCTTTTGCTGCTTGCACAGGTTATTTCGGGAACGTTGAAGCGACTTCATCGACTCTTGATTCAGAAGGGTGGTTGAGAACTGGAGACCTCTGCTACATTGATGATGATGGCTTCATTTTTGTGGTTGACAGGCTGAAAGAGCTGATTAAATACAAGGGTTACCAGGTATTACTTCCACACTTCTTAGGACCATCAGTTCGATTGCACTTTCGTGTTCTAATCTCGAAAAGGTTACGGATGCTGCTGCTACTACTGATTTAAGTATAAAATTTCATGTTCTTCCATAGCACTAGTTCAAGAAACTGACTTAATGGGCATTCTTAAATTCACAACATGTTAGGTTCCTCCGGCAGAACTAGAGGCCTTGCTGCTTTCTCATCCAGATATTTCAGACGCTGCTGTGATACCGTAAGTCTTCCCTTGTCTCTCTTACTAGTTCTGATAAAGTCCCTGCTTCTTGTATATACATCATTTGCAGTATTCACCATCTAGACGTCCTGGGAAAATCACCCGAAATAGCATTGTCCTTAATGAGAACAATTTCCTTTTGTGTCAATCTTAATCTCTGTTTGAAATGGAAGGTCTGAGAATCATCTTCTGCAGATTTCCTGACAAGGAGGTTGGACAGTTTCCCATGGCATACATTGTAAGAAAGCCTGGAAGCAGTTTGTATGAAAGTACAGTGATGAATTTCATAGCCAAACAGGTATGTCTGAAACCTGAAACATTAACTGCTACTGTCAGGGAACAGAATATTATTAATCAGCATCGTCTCACAACGCCCTGGATTCTATGTAGGTGGCTCCATACAAGAGGATAAGGAAAGTTGCTTTCATTGATGCCATACCCAAGAATCCATCCGGCAAGATTCTGAGAAAGGATCTTATAAAGCTCGCAACTTCAAAACTATGAACGCTTTTTGGCTATCTACTATACTAAATTGTGTTAATCGTTCTTGGTTTCTTCTTTGCACGGCATCGACAATAAGTGCATTTCCTGTTTAAACTTGATCGATATGATTAGAAGTAACCACTTGTTCTGTATATATGCTCTTCTCCATGCCACTGAATTTCAGCCAGATCTAACTTGAATAAGCTGGTTCGAACCAAAGTCCGTTCAAGGGACAAGGACATAACCAAAAAGCTCAAATCCATTTCATAGATTGAGTTTTGACCTTTTTCAATATAAGAAGGATATTTTTAATGGAAAAGAAGAACTAAAAAAAAAAAAGAAAGCAACTTTAACAAAGCAAAACCACAAGAGAAAATGAAACATGGTCTCTTCTATTTTGCATCACTAACAACAGGAAGGAGACAGTCTTGCTAAGGCCATTAAGGGGAACTACGAACTAGTCTGTGTAGCTACGCACGTAAAAACCGACACTAACTGCCAAAATGTGACACATAATAGAGGCAAGTGTCATTTGAATACAAGAAAGAAGGGTACCGGAAAAGAGAAAGTTTCGATAAAGCCTTCAATTGTTCAGCTTGTTCCTTACATGGGGTTGCAGGCAGCAGGATGATCTAAGCCAAGAAAAGTTCCTTGCGTCAGCCTTAAGATTCCACCTTTGTTAAGAGGTTCTCTCTTTAGATCAGACATAATTAGTCACATGTCTGAGTTCTATAATATCCATAATCCATCTGCATAACCATGTTTAAGGAAATTAGATAAGGAAATGCCTTATAATATCCATAATCCATCTGCATAACCATGTTTAAGAAAAGTAGGTAAGGAAATGCCTAGATTAACTTCTGCTGCAAGATCATAAACTAGAAACTGCACTAAACTTTAGAAAAGTTGGTTGAGCAATCCTTTTACATAGATAAGAGCATTCAGTCCTCTTGCTCAGTCAATATTCCACTTTGAATCAATATTTCACTGCCATTGGTCCATGCAAGCTTCCATCTTCACTCTTCACCAGGAATATTCAAAATTCAGTGGTCGAATCCTACTCAAAAGTTCTCCAACTTAAATCGCTAGTTGGTGTACTATATAATTAGTACCCCTACAGCTTCCAAAACACCCAAGGCTTTTTCTCTTCACGACTGATGAGTACTCCCATAGCAAGTCCTATGAGGAAAGCAATTGAGAGCATGCACTCTCACTTGGAAGAAGTTGGCCACCTCACTAAGCTTGACCCACAAGAGGCCTGGCTTCCTATAACTGAGTCTAGGAATGGTAACTCATACTATGCAGCATTTCACACCCTGAGTTCAGGAATTGGGTTTCAGGCCCTTGTTCTTCCTCTAGCTCTGACAGCTCTTGGCTGGTAAATACAAAGTTAATAACTTTTCATATCAGAGAACAGGAAATTTCCAAAGAGAAGATAAGTAACTTAAACCAATCTATGTTGTTGCAGGAATTGGGGGATTCTATGTCTATGCATAGTTTTCATGTGGCAACTATATACCCTGTGGTTACTAATTCAGCTACATGAGTCAGAGTCGGGGCTACGATACAGCAGATACCTTGGACTATCAATTGCTGCTTTTGGTAAGGAGGATCATTTTCTATCATTTACATACAGACCCAAAATAGCCCATACTTGCATGTTCTTACTTAAACATGGTTATAATCATCCAAATTTGTTCTGCTAATGCTTCCAGTAGATCAATACTATACTTTCAAGGATGATAATCACACAATCAACATGTCACATCATTGCAAAATATTGGTTGTTTCAAAACAAACTAATAGTTAAAATATGGGATTTTTCAGGCGAGAAACTGGGGAAACTGCTAGCTCTTTTCCCGATCATGTATCTATCAGGTGGAACTTGTGTGACCTTGATCATGATAGGTGGTGGAACCATGAAGATATTTTTCCAAATTGTATGTGAAGTTGAATGCAACGTGAAGCCACTGACAACTATAGAGTGGTACCTGGTGTTCACTTGCTTGGCTATACTTCTTGCTCAGCTTCCCAATCTGAACTCCATCGCCGGAGTTTCCCTGATCGGAGCAATCTCAGCAATCAGCTATTGTACTTTGATTTGGGTTGTTTCAATCGTCAAAGGTAGGCCTAATGGAGTATCGTATGATCTTTCACCAGAAGAACCAAAATCTGAAATGGCTGGACCCTTTAATGTCCTTATTGCACTGGGGATCATCGCATTTGCTTTCAGAGGTCACAACCTTTTACTTGAAATACAGGTAACTAGACCACCATGTTCTACAGAACTTGACATTTTTTTAACTAAACCTTACCCAAAAAGTGACGTTTCTTCTTCTGCTAGGGGACCATCCCTTCGAGCACTAAGCACCCATCTCGTCTTCCAATGTGGAGAGGTGTAAAACTGTCTTACTTGATCATAGCTATTTGCCTGTTTCCCCTTGCAATAGGTGGATATTGGACCTATGGAAATCTGGTAAGTAAAGAAAAAGTTAGGAGTGGCAAAAGGGTCTAATCTGACCTAAGTTAATGGACAAAATTCGAATTAACTATCCCGAACCCTGAAAATTTGATGTCCATAAGGCTCAATCACGGAACGGCCAATTGCCGCCCCTAAAAAAAGTAATTTTCTTGTTAAATAGTTGTAACAAATCGTTTATTTGATCTAAAACTAAAACGAGTTAACTAAATGACAGATTCCAGGAAATGGAGGGATGTTAAATGCTTTATACAAACACCATAAACATGATACCTCAAAGGCCCTACTGGGAATAGCATGCTTACTCGTTGTAATCAACAGCCTCAGCTCCTTTCAACTTTATGCCATGCCAGTTTTCGACAACTTGGAGGTCAGATATACAACCAAGATGAACAGACCATGTCCACGGTGGTTGCGTTCTGGGTTCAGGGTCTTCTTTGGGTGCTTAGCATTATTCATCTCTGTGGCACTACCATTCCTGCCTAGCTTGGCAGGGCTGATCGGTGGAATCGCACTTCCACTCACCTTAGCATACCCATGTTTCATGTGGATACTAGTAAAGAAACCTAGGAGATATAGTGCAAGTTGGTGTCTCAATTGCTTATTAGGAGTTCTTGGGATGGCGCTTAGTGTCTTGGTCACCACCGGAGCAATATGGAGCATTGCAACCATGGGAATAGATCTTCACTTCTTCAAGCCACAGTGAGGGTTCCTTGGTCCAGCAGAGGGTGTCTTTGTAGAACCTGACCGATTTAGGACAGTGTATATTGCTGCTTGATCTCTTTCACTCGTTTAAGATAAAAGTGAAGAACTGACATGTTTGCAGTGCTGTTCAGCTTTTTATACTACAGTTTAAGCATCAACCCTTCGAGTTACCGATTTAAAACCAAAAAACAAGTTTTAACCAACTGACATTAACAGATCAAATACATTTGCGCTTTCAACTAAACCGACCCCGAAACCAGTCAAAGATGGGAGACATTTCGAGAGCCTCCCATCACCAATTGGTCCCCCTGCAAGGGCAGTACTATTTAGGTTTGTTGTATATGATTGCTAAAGTAATTCCAGCATGAAGTAGCAGAAGACATTTGGTGCCTCCGTTAGTATCCTGGGTTATATGGTCGTCTTGAGTGGCTTTCTGAACAACTACTAGATGAAGGCAATTACCAATTTTCAGTACCAACACTCTAAATGTTATAGTTCATGCTCTTTTAGGCAGGGGAGCTAATCATAGTCAGGCTCCTTGTTCAACTTTCAATTGAAGGGACTTTCTTCTTGCCACATAAACAGGCTTACTAAAGTAGGTAAATGAGGAAGATAAGGAAACACACAACCGTATTTTCCTTGGAATTCCTCAGTCTTTCAATATGTAAACCATATGGAAGAGCCTTTTTCTGATTTTATACATGAATGAATGAACATCATTCACACCCCCTTCTTTTCTCAAGATCAGTGATGCTGGTGTATGTCTGCAAAAAGAAATCAAGTCCCACAAACATCATCATCATCATCAAATAAGTATCTTAAAGCCTTGCACTTCAATTGTCTGCAATTTTGGATAGCCACCATCCGTCTTCAGAACGTGTGGGCAAGTAATTCCCTAGCAGCTGCACCAGCTGGAAAATCTGAGGGTGATGACCATCAGCTACTTGATTATGACTTCTCAACCTTCCATTGCGAACAGTATGAAGTCTCCACTTCAAACAATATGATCTTAAAGTGATGGCCTCAACCATATGCTTTAAATAACTCGCTTTTCATGCAGTTAAAAATTCAAGGAATCTTGAAAAAAAAAAGGGTCAGGGCTCTCAGAATGTACACAACAGATTCATGTTGCTGAGGAAAAAGTTCACTATTACATAGTTTTACATGGATAATGGGAGAAGCATTCTTCGCTTCTTTTTCCTATTTAACCTCACTTGCTTTGTAACTTTCATGCCCACAAGCAACAGCACTGTGAAGCAAATTAAGATAAAAGCAAGTTGCAAATGCTTAAAATATAAAGAAACTGCTGAAAATACAAGGAAAGCTAGGCTAACGAGTTCCCATATCACAAATATCACCACATCCACCCTGAAAAAAGAAAAAACAAAAGAAAGCAGAAACAAAATCAATACTGACGTCAAAGCATACAAATTGAATGGCTCTATTGGAAAAAAACCATCAAACAGAAGTATTCTATATCAGAATTCTCGAACTTGCAATAGTCTCCTTAACACAGCTTAGTAACTTTTCTCAAAAACATACATGAGATACGATGGGAGCAAAACAGCATCGAATTACCATAGTTATTTTCATTCCTATCCTTCCATTACATAAATATACAGTCCTACAGTCATCAGAAGTATTTGGAAAGACTGAACCTTCTCCTTTTGTAAATGCCCATACCAGCTTTGTTAAACTGTAGCTACACTTAAATTGTACAACAAGTGCAAATCAAATTTGAGAACCAATGGTAGATCGTTGAATGGAAGAAAGGCAGCATATTTAAATCAATAAAACAGTTAAAGCCGTCTCAATACATGTCATCCCACACATGATGCACCAAAAGTTCTGGAATGTTTTCAATCTCAGTCACGTTAGACTCAGTGCTCATCACCTTGAATGTGATTATTAAAGGCCATCCTCGTACTAAGATTCATTCTAGGAATATCAATTCATTCGATTCACAAAGTATCCTATTACATCTAAATAATCTGCCAAATCTTCAATCACAACCACGCATGCCACCAGAATCCATTAACAAGTTTCAAGCTTTGTCTAACCATACTTTCATTTCATTAACTGCATACCATTTTTAATCGCCCCAATTCAACTTTTGTTTCAACTCATATATATAAGATTACAAAAGAGTTGCTCAACAATCAAAGAGAACCACAAGAAATGAAAATCAAATGACGAAGATGGAACTTAATATAGCGATCCAATTGACAAACCAATCAATTGAAGCTTATATTCCAGGTTTTCGCTCCCAGTGAAGGAAATATTAAAACGAGAACACACATCAAATGCAAGTTGATCCCCTAAAGACACTTACTTTAGCTTCATTTCCTGAATCATAAGGGCTCTCGTGACGATCATGACAGAAATAACAACAATAACAACTGAGACAACATTTCATATCTGGAACAAGAGCAACAGGGCACTATAAAACCAAAGGGGGCGGTCCTGATTTACCTTGAATACGTGGGATTGGAGGTGGAAGTGGAAGAAAAGAAAGAAACAGAGGCCCAATCGTGTTTGGATCGAATCTGATACTCTCTCAACTGCTCCGCCAGATTCGATCTTGTTATCATCTCTATATTCCTCTTCTCCTCTCTGTATCTTTGTATCTTTCTCGTTCTAATCCCAGATGTTTAGTTATGGAGAGAGTGAGAGAGAACCAGAAGAAGCGAATCGAGCGGCTAACAGAGTTAACAAGAAGGAAAAAGGCCAAGACTGATGATGATAATGATGATCTGATTCCCTTAGTCTCCTTTTGGTAAGTCGCCTGGACCCTCTCACACACTAAAATTTCACCCCTTTTCATGGGTCGGAGTCGGATTATTTAATTTTCAAATATTAAATCGGAATCGGCGGGTTTTGACTTTTGTCTGTACGTTGACTTCTCAACACGACACCGTCCCATAAATTAGGCCTTGTTATCACTCAATTTGGAGAGATTATTCGAGTATTAGATGGAAAGGTGTTGGAAACATCTTTGTGCTTGAAAGCATTATAGTAATATCGAATTTCAGTAAATGCTCTTTTCAATTCGGCTTTGATTGATAAATAAGTATAGACTGCATCTTATGATAAGAGATAATGTCTTAATTTTAAGAATTTAATAGGACTCGGGTTGGATCTAACCTAATTTAACCGAAATTGGAGTAAGGCTAAGTTCTTTTTTGAAAATTTTGAATCTTACGGGCATAGATAGAAAGGGGTTGAAAATTGAATTATAATATTATGATCTTAATAATTTGCAAAGTTTCAAGAACTAATTAATTTGACTCGTTTAATCGTAAAAATTTTAAACTTTTTAATT
>JANIHZ010000002.1:542362-555926 GCA_027478365.1 Erythroxylum rufum
TATCGAAGTATTGCTCTTGCTTCAGCAGAAGTATGTTGGATTACATCACTTCTCCGTGAAATTGGTCTTTCCATACCGTCACCAACACTTTGGTGTGACAATCTTGGTGCTACTTTCCTCACTGCTGATCCTGTTGCTCATGCTCGCACCAAACACATTGAAATAGATATTCATTTTATTCGTGATTTGGTTGCCAAAAAATCACTCCTCGTCCGACACATTCCAGCTAAGGAACAAATTGCAGATGTCATGACTAAACCTTTACCTACCACAGCTTTTCGCCACTTACGAGACAAGCTCACTATTGCATCAACCTTGAGCTTGAGGGGGGATGATAACGCATGCCTTTGATTCAGCCATAACAGTCAAATCCAAGATTTCAGCAACATAATTTTAGCCTTAGAATCTTCTACTGTAATTATATTTCCATGTTTATACTTTCATTTCTTGTATAAATAGCTGTACAAATCGTTTATACAAAATATACAAAAACAACACAATTCCTTCTACATCTATCTTTCAGTTAGAGTGTGGTAGAAGGTCGTGTTACAGTCGCCTTTCGAGAGCCAGTCGCATCGAGCTTTCTGATGCCAAAACAATTCCTCCTCACACAGTACCTGGCTCAGGTCGGCACTCAGTTTTCCTCCAGCGCGAGAAGGGGGTCGATATTATCGTCTGTCATGTGACGTTGGATGCCCTCAAGACGTGCTAGCAACCTTCGTTTTTTTGTGGAAGATGTTACCAAATTGTCTTTAGTCTAGCTCGTCAGCTGTTGGGAGAAGGCAGCAAGTGATTTACTCATCGTATCCGCAGGTGGAAGCCAATGTTTCGCAACCACGTCCTCAAACGTTGGATGAGAGAGCCAAGCATTCTGGAAGCGAAAGGGCAGCACTCTCGGGGGATGAGTCGACGGAGGACATAGTTGAACTAGCAAGGGTCGATGATCCGACCTCAAAAATGGGAGATGTTGGTTCGTCTTGTGTGGGAACTCATGAAGCCAAGCAGACGAATCGAAAACACGATCTATGCGGGCTTTAACCAAGCCGCGACGCCACGTATATTTCAACCCGATAAAACCCAGATCTTGAAGGCCATTAGCATAGACCCAATCCTGAAAAGGCTTACTCACTACCCGAGTTGACCGGGCCCTGCCTAACTTGTCTGAATGGGCCAATTTTGCGTTAAAGTCCCCGTTGACTAGCCAAGGACGATGGGCAGTGCGGCCTATCCAGCTTAAAATAGGCTAAAGCCAAGACTGGGAGATCCGCTGAGGGCTGGCATAAACTGATGTGAACTCCCACGAGCCTAACGTAGAAGTGGTAGTGGTATGGACGAATTGACGATGAGCTATACTTATGGAGAGATCCACATCCTTGATCTAGAGAAGCCAGATCCTTCCCGAGAAACCTATTGCTTCAACCCTAAAGGAGAGGTCAAAACCCAAAGACTTAATGACAGCGGCAGCCCGAGGACCACTAATGTGCGTCTCCAATAAGACCAGAATACTCGGCTTATATGTTCGTAAATGATTACGCAATATGGCAAGGAAGCTGAATCCCCCAGCTCCCTGGCAATTCCAAATTAATTGAGACACAATTTAAGAAATTCAGAAAAGGCTAAGCTACGATAGAGGTAGAATTGATACCTCCTATGGTAGCAGACATTGGACCCTCGTCCGAGAGGGTCTCTGCCTGTGCCGCATCCGCCTGCACTTGCAATCTAATCTATCGCTGCTATATCTGGTGGTTCTGGCCCAGGGTTGGCTGGGCCGTCTTGGATAGGGTACTGATCCTCCACTCCCTCCATTGGATGTGGAGGGGCCTCATGATTGGCTTGGCGGGCCTCTAAAATATGGGTATCACACACCATTTCGGTGAGCGAGCGAAGGTCGATAGCCATGTGATTTTGCTGTGAGGTCGGCTGTAGTTGGGTGGGGGTAATCGTATTCACACCTGTTGCGATTTGGTTTTGGGCCTTGGAGCTATCACCTGGGTGAGGTCGAAGAAGAGCTACTTTGGGGCCTTTATGGATGGCTTAGTAGGCTTTTTGGGCCCAGAAGATTTGAAAACTATTCCAGTAGTAGGCTGTTTGCCTTTATACCCATTGACGGTAGTGGAAGGGGAGTTCTAATTTCCAAAGGGTGTATTCGAAGGTAGGCCTATGGACGTGCCCTGACCCTGTCCATCCTGTGTATCCTAACACTCTATAAGAATAAACCTCGAGCCTCACGGAGGTGTACTCGTCCTGTCCCGTCCATGTGCGTCGCCTCGATGCTGTGGTGTCCATGATCCTCTCCGAGTGACCTGTGTCCACTCACCATAGCCGTTGTGGTATGGTGTCGTTGCCTGCGCTTCTGAGGGTGGAGCTGGTGTCGACTGCACAAACGTAGCGCCCTCGCCCAAACCAGCTGCCGGTGCAGTCGAGGAGGGCCTGGGAACATGCTGAGGCGACGTGACCTATCCTTCCACAAGCAAAGCAAAGTTGCAGGAGGCCTTCATAAGCTAGGAGGAGTGTCTCGCCATCCAACTCGACACTGTGCCGCAACAAGGAAGCAAGATCTACGTCCACGGCCAACCTCGCATACTTCCCTCGGGGCTTCAGGATGGTGGCGACATCTATGCTGACTGTAGTGCCCACCAAGTTTCCAATGGCAAAGGGTATTTGAGGATGATAATGGGTGAGGGGAAGGTTGAGAATGCGAACCCACGCCACCGCACGGGTTACCGTCCCATGAGAGGGCCTGAAACTTGGTTGCCATTTTTGAACGGACAGAACATGGTCGAAGATGACCCAAGGCCCCTACGTCAAAGCTGCCAAGCAATCCACTTCCTCTTTTAACCGGACGAGGAAGTAGTCAAATTCCAAATCAATGACCTTCATTTGGCCCTGCGGGTGCCAAAGGGATTCCAGATGCTTACACAACATCTAGAAACTTATCCGTCGTCTGAGCAGCTTCACCACCACGGCATGTTTCCACTGCTCATCCAGTTTGGTCTTGAAGGAGGCCGACAGGGTGATGCCACCTCCCTGTTCTGTCGAAACATTGATGTCGCCTTCAGCCGTGGCGATGACGTCGTCTTCAGTCCAGTCGGTGTTAGTACTCGCAACAGCTGTAGGCCCCAGCACAGCGGCCCTATACGACGGTGGAGCACGAGAGTTGGACGCCTCCTCGCTATCTCGGGTGCGCACCCTCTTGTCGAGTGGTCCATCCCGAACAGAGGCCTCCATAGAGTCTGCTAGAGAGCGTCCGGAACAGGCAACTCAGGAACGAGAACCCAACGCCGGAGCAGAAATGCCACGAAGGACGGTGAAAGCTAAAGGAAGGAAGGAAGTGATATCGTCACCTTATCTCTCAATAACAGGTTCTTTTAATCACAACTGTACAAAAACATTTTCAACTAAAAGGAGCAGAAGATAAAGACAGATGTGCCGTGAGAGAGAGTCAAAATGTACTTAGCTAGAAGTCATTTATGTTCAACCATTATATACAATAAGAATCTTTCTGTTTCTAAATAAAGTTTTAAGGTAATAGTCGATCGGAGAAAACAATGAACATTCCTGTAATTGACATTGTACTCTTTAATGTTGCCAGTAACTCTAACGTAGATGCCATCATCTGTATGTTTCATACTATACCAAATCATCGTTGACCCAGAAATGAATTATCGATTGGCCGTAACTGTCAACTGCCGGCATCTCCAATGTATATATATCATCAGTTATATAAACTACGCCCAATACTAGGCTTAGAACCATCAGTTAATCATCCTGTTCTCCGCCAACATTGTTACAACGTATAATTTCATGAAATTTACGAACATGTTTTATTTGTTTTTATTTGCTTTTCTTCTTCATCCTACTCTTGGAATTCAATTGGTCAAGAACTATTGTTCTCGCCATCACTTCGATCCTGGTATGGAAACAGCCGTTAACCAAGTTACTAGTTCCCTATCTTCCAAAGCTCCTCCTACAGGTTTTGCTTCAAGTTCAGTGGCCCAAGTTCACGGACTTGCAATATGCACTGATGACGTCAAAAGCCAAGAATGTCAAACCTATCTCGAGACAGCAGCTAATGAGATCCGACAGAGCTGTCCTTGATAAAGCAAGCTCCCTTGGGTAGAGTGATAAAGATTAACGGAGCGAAAAGGATGGTACTTGAGTGGACACGTCAAAGAGTTAAGAGTATGTTGGTCATGATAAACTACATTCAGCGTGTTCTCAGATAGATGAGAATCAATCTCACAAAGAAGCATATGTCTGGACTTTAGACCCATGTGGAGTTATCATAACCAAAAGCCCGAAACTCTTCCCATCCACAAAGAAGCTTTTGGCCAAGATTAGGATTTTTGTCTCTTTTAGCTTGTTTCTAATTGTTATAAGAGTAGGCGTGCATGTTGCTTCCTGTCTCAATAAAGTCTTCTTTGCTTTGTGCTCAGCCAATTCTTATTTTCTTCTTGGTATTAGAGCCTTATTAACAGGAGACATAATCTCTTTCTCTCGTTAATCAGACATGTCTTCCTTCGGCTTCAACCAAAACAATACCACATCAATCACTATCTCAAATTTCATCACAGTAAAGCTCGCTCACGACACATATGTCGTTTGGAAAACCTAAGTCAAGAACATGGCTCGATCCTACAAGGTTTCAGGCCATCTTACAAAAGAGATCACGCCGCCGTCATAATTCAAACTGACAAAAAACAAAACTGTTGTTGATGTCAACAAGGAGTCTCCAGCCACCAGTCGCATCACACATGCCGACGATGCCTACGAGAAATCGCTGGAATTCACCAACTGGCAGCAAACGGACATAACCTTCCTCAGCCTCTTCACTGTGACTCTAGCTATAGAGGCACTTAGACTCGCAATTGGGCATGAAACGTCATGTGAACTATGGCTAGCTCTTGAACAAGAGTTCACTAGCCACTCTGTCAGAACATAACCGTTTCGCTATTGTGTACCATTCATCATTCCTTTCTGTACAAATATTCTTCTCTCTCCTGTACTGTAAAATGTGAATATTTTCCGTTACACTGTCATGATACGTTTGTACTACTGTACTCATACAATTCATTATATATAATATACGAAAACCTGAGCACGTAAAACAGTGCCTCAGTTCTTTCATTCTCTATTGTTATATTTTCTATCTGACTGGGAGGTATTAACTTAGGCTTGGAGATTAAATTTCTGTGAGGAGGATGAAGTTATGCGTAATTTACTATAAATGTTTTGGTTTCTGCAGGCGTCATTTGTGGGTGCAATGGCAATTGCTGACTTGGTTAAGACAACGCTAGGACCAAAAGGAATGGTAAGGTTTTTTCTTTCTCTTTGGGTGGATTTTACAGGATATTTTACCCTCCATTCTTTGTGTGGTTTATGAAAATTGGTGCTTCATGTTGTTTTATGCATCCAGGATAAGATTTTACAATCAACAGGCAGGGGACGCCAAGTCAATGTTACAAATGATGGAGCTACGATCTTAAAGTCCCTTCACATTGACAACCCGGCTGCAAAAGTGCTTATCGGTATCCTTGCATTGAACTGTTCGTGTGTTCATTTTGTTCCTTTCTTTTAATTATAGGATGTTTATCTTTGAACTTCTTGTCCTTTTCTTTTCTTTTACTTTTACGCTGGGGATGGAAGGGGAGGATGGTGCTATACATGTATAGTGGGTAAAAGACGTATGTTGCGTTTAAGCTTATGGGAAATCTTGAAATTTAACAGAAAAAGAATTATCTTGCTGTTGGAAATTGCATGTCTTGTTGGGTTTAGATATATATGTTTATATATTTGAGAACCACCTTGTGCTGGTCCTTAATTTCCTTGTTAGACATTTCAAAAGTTCAAGATGATGAAGTTGGCGATGGAACAACTTCTGTTGTCGTCTTGGCCGGGGAACTCTTAAGGGAGGCAGAAAGGCTGGTGGCGGCAAAAATTCACCCTATGACAATTATAGCAGGTATTTCTTCTATTTCTTTTTTTTTTTTTTCCAGATTTAGCTTTCTTAACAAGTAGCCTTATGGATTGTGGAAAAATTGAATGTCACATTTTTCCAATCCAAAATTTGAGTAATTAAGCATCCTTGGTTGTATAGGCTTCCGAATGGCAGCTGAATGTGCTCGCAATGCTTTGTTGAAAAGGGTTGTGGATAATAAAGAGAATGAAGGTATTCTGCATTATCTATTAGTTTATTTGATTTGCAGTTATTCTTATTGGGTCCTATATTCAACAATGTGAGCTGTTGTATGACTTTGTGCTTGTAATTTGGTGATGTTCCTTGTTTTTGTTGCATGTAGAGTTTCTATTCAGTAGATAATTTCAGATAAGAATATTGTTATGGTAGTATTTAACTTTCTACTGCCATTTCCATTTAATATATGCAACCATCCAATGATACAGAGAAATTCAAGTCAGACTTGATGAAGATAGCGATGACAACTTTAAGTTCAAAGATTTTATCGCAGGATAAAGAATATTTTGGAAAGCTAGCTGTAGATGCTGTGATGAGATTAAAGGTAATTAAGGTTCTGCATATAACAGCTCAGTGCATCATTGTACAATTTGAAAGTTAGAGAGCTGTATATTTTTGAACTTGGTTCATTATCTTAAACCTATTCATGGTATGCCTCATATATCTCTAATTCCAATGGTAGGGTAGCACAAACTTAGAGGCAATTCAAATTATTAAGAAGCCTGGCGGATCACTGAAGGATTCCTTCCTTGATGAGGGGTGGGTATATGTACATAATACCTCTTTGAGCTTTATTTACTCTTAAACAATTTCGTTTCTGCACAAGTTTTTTGTGAGCTGCTATAGTTTCTTGTCAACCTATTTGTTTCCAAGTGTTTTATCTTTTATCTTTTTCAGATTTATTCTTGATAAGAAAATAGGGATTGGGCAACCAAAACATATAGAGAATGCTAAGATATTGGTGGCAAATACTGCCATGGACACGGACAAAGTAAAGATATATGGGGCACGTGTTCGGGTCGACTCAATGTCTAGGGTTGCTGATATGGAAGCCGCTGAGAAACAAAAGATGCGTGAGAAGGTGGATAAGATAATAGCCCATGGGATTAATTGCTTTGTAAACAGGCAATTAATCTACAATTTTCCAGAGGAACTATTTGCAAACGCTGGAGTACTTGCGATTGAGCATGCTGATTTTGATGGGATTGAACGTTTGGCTCTGGTAACTGGTGGTGAGATTGCATCAACTTTTGACAACCCTGAGTCAGTTAAACTTGGACACTGTAAACTTATAGAGGAAATTATGATTGGTGAAGACAAGTTGATCCACTTTTCTGGCGTTGAAATGGGCCAGGCATGTACAATAGTATTGAGAGGTGCAAGGTACTTTAATAATCTTCTATTTTTCCTTTTCTAAAACTTTATCTATACATTATGAAAGATTTCATAGAAATGCATTTTAGCTTGCTAACCGAGTACTAAATACGTGCTTACTCTCTTTCTCATTTTAAAATTTTGCAGTCCAAACATAAAACTTGGTATCTTATGATGATCATACTAAGTCATTACTTCTAATTGATCATTTATTCCATTAACTTGTGGAACCTATATTTTGATGAGCAGTCCAGATGATCATTTCTGAGATTAAATGTTGATCATATTAATGTGGTGGCTCTGTATTCTTAAGTTTTTGCATGGTTCAGACATGTGGACATATATTCTTGATGTTGATGTTTCTTCAATTCACTTAACACATATATATTCATTTGTTTGCACTTCTTAACAGCCATCATGTGCTTGACGAGGCAGAAAGGTCGTTGCACGATGCTCTGTGTGTCCTTTCACAGACTGTCAATGACAGTAGGGTTCTTCTTGGTGGTGGATGGCCTGAAATGGTAATGGCAAAGGAAGTTGACGAGCTAGCTCGTGTCACTCCTGGAAAAAAGTCTCTTGCTATTGAAGCTTTTTCAAGGGCCCTCGTTGCTATTCCAACAATAATTTCCGACAATGCCGGACTAGATAGTGCTGAGTTGATTGCACAGCTTCGTGCAGAACACAACAAGGAAGGGTGCAATGCAGGGATCGATGTTATCTCTGGATCTGTAAGTCCTAACAGTTTGCATTTTCTGTCATCTTAGCCTTGGCTATCCCCGGCTATAAATTCCGCGTCACCTGTTGGTTGTTGACGCTAATCATCTGGTTCTTTCATTTGCAGGTCGGAGACATGGCTGAGCTCGGGATTTCAGAATCGTTCAAAGTTAAGCAAGCTGTACTGCTCTCGGCAACTGAAGCTGCTGAGATGATTCTGAGAGTTGATGAGATTATCACTTGTGCCCCTCGCAAGAGAGAAGATAGGATGTAGAGAAGTGGCATATCTGTTGTAGCCTGAATTCATAGTTCATATATACTATTTTTACGGCACTGCGTATATAATCTTTCTACACTGGGAGGTTGAATCGGTCTATTCTATTTAGAACAACTGATATTTAACATACACATTATGCGGAATCTCTATAGTTGACTTCTGATAGTTCAACAGCTTTCTCGTGGAAATGATGAGTTGACATTAATAATAATTGATCATTGTGTGACGATTAGGGTTTCCTTAGAAATCGTTGCAACAACTTAACTCCTCAAGGAAGTCATAACTAGCGTTGAAATTACACTCTCTGAGACTAATGAAATTCGCCTACATTTGTTTATCAAAACCTTTATACTTAATAACTCTTCGGCGCAAGTGAGTTAGTAGGGAGTTTTTTTTGTTTAAGTTAGATCACGGGTTTGAATCGTCTTCAAATATGTAGATGTTTAAACCTTGGCGCTAAAACTGTCTTTTGTAAAGGACCTATCCTACTCAATCAGAGATTAGTCTGAGTGTGAATGGTTTAAAGATGTTTTTCTATAATTGAGATCCTCCTTAAATACCTAGTAAGAAACCAAAAAAAAAAAAACTTTATACTTAATCCTAAAGAAAGCTTATAATACTTTCAAATTGAGTTGAATCAGAATTTAAAATATTAGATCTATGAATTAAAAATCTAATATAATTTTATTTATTCTTTAGTAATATTTGAAAAAACTTATATTAACACAAGTTGATTAATTTATAAGCACATGGAAAAGTTGTATATGCTCTAACAACATTTATTAAAATCTTTTATTATTGTTTAATATTATAAATTTACCTAAGTCTGTTCGACATTCCTTGACAAAAATTAATATCTTAACAAGCAGAAAATATATAATTTATACAAAGTGACCACCAATGTCGCTTGTTTCAATTGGTCCAGAAATGGCATCCGTTCAAACGTAATCAAAAGTGGACTCGTCACTGCCCACGCAACCCGACCGGTATAAGTACAACCTACAACATTGTCCACCGTTCTATTTCCTATCCAAATCAGCATCCAACTAACAGCTACAAAGATACTTTAAAGTTCCGGCGAAATCGGAGAACACTCGGAACTGTTGCGGAAAGGAAGGAAGGAAGTGGTCCTCATGGCAAACGGTGAAGGGTTCGACAGTAATCTTGTTCTTGCACACAAATTCCCTGAGGTATATCATCCTCGTGTTCTAATTTGTTCTCTGTCTTACCAAACATCTTATGTTGTCTTCGAGATTGTAATTTATGTATCTCTGTCTCCCGTTTGTTGTTGTTCCCGCAGACAACATATTCTTACACTGAAAGGTAAGCCCACCACGCTCCTCCTATCTGGGTCTGTTTCTGTGTACTCGAGAAGTAATTCACACTTTTTCGAACAGGGACGCAGCTATTTACGCTTTAGGTGTTGGTGCTTGTGGGCGCGATGCTTTGGACTCCGATGAGCTTAAATATGTCTATCATGAGGATGGGCAAGAGTTTGTTAAGGTGTTTGTTATGTTTGTGGAGTTTGGTTTGGTTTTACATTTGATTGTTAATCCAAGTGTGGAGTTTTTGTTAGTAGACAAGGGACTTGAAGCTGGGTTGCTTTGTTTATTGTTGTATTTTATAGGTGTTGCCCACGTTTGCTGCTCTGTTTTCACTTGGGTCATTGACTAGGGGTCTGAATTTGCCAGGGCTTGAGTAAGTCGTGATCGTCTCTGATGGTGTGAATATTATTGGAACAGGCATACTCTTTCACTTGACCGTAATCCTAATTTCTGGTTTTCGTGGCAACCAGTTATGATCCACGTCTTCTTCTGCACGGGCAACAGTACATAGAGATTTACAAGCCCTTTCCTTCTAGTGCATCTGTAAGTCTCTGAGCTGGAGTGACTAATTAGGTTGCTTTTTCTTCTTTTAGTTGTTTAGGTGAGTGTAGAACACTCAATACCGACTGTGTCTAGTTCCTTCTATATCTAGGAAAGCCAGTACAAAGATTCACTTGGTGGGTTTGGAAAAATAGTTAGCCTCCATGGAATGTAAGACCAAGCTTGTCCATACTTATACATGAGAAACTTAAACATCCCCATCTCACTAAGTAACTGTTTATATGAAAGAGATTGATGGGGATGGTTAGGAGAAAGACCCTATGAATGCCATTGAGAATAAATTGAGAGCCAGATTCAACAAGAAAATTTGTGATTCCCAATTTTCAAGCATTGGAAAGGGTGCATAAATGGCACCACTTATTGCTGAAGAGCGTATCCCCAAATTTGAATCAAATCCTCCTATTGAAAGCCCATTTTATTTTGAAGCGCTTTCCCTGCAGATCCCAATCAACAATTCCACCTTTGCTTCTCTATCACATCATTGAGTTTCACCAGAAGGTGAAGTGGAGGCGTCCTGCGCAACCAAGTTTCACTCTTCCCCTTTGCAAACAATAGAGCTCCACTTCCTAGTAATGTCCAAGCCACCTTGTTATGGACACTTTTTTTCTTTACCTTGGACCAATGGAATGGTTGTGGCAATTCCATATCCAATAAACTCCCAAAAGAGACCAAACATTCCTGTCAATTTGATATTGGACCGCAGGGTAAAAGATATGAACAGAAGTTGGATTAGTTTGTAAATGATACAAGTTGAAATTGTCAGTCGCTAACTTTAGTTTTTCATTGCTTAGACGTATTCTTTGTGGCACCAGATATGTTTCTAACCTGATGCATAGGGGATTTTGTCTTTCCTTTGGTATCTGTGAGCTATTGGTTGTATAATGCATTTCACTCTTGGTGCAGCTACTTAATAAAGTCAGTCTTGCTGGATTACATGACAAAGGTTTGTATTCAATTGGAGAACCAGTCAAACTGAATAAAACCTCTTTTTTAGGAAGCAAAAGTGGGAGAATATTTCAGATTGTCTTCATTCTGCAATGAACGTACAGCTATTGTGAATGAATGAATTGTGTTTGAGCTGCAGTTTTATAACCTCCAGCTTGGGTGTAGTGGAAAATCCCATGTCTTCAAATTCCTTTTTCCACAAATTCAACTCTCTCGTGAATATAGAAGAATATTCTCCCAATTTATTAGGGTAATTAGTTTTCTTGTTAATAATTTCAGGCAAGGCAGCTATTCTAGAGATTGAAACAAAGTCCTATTTGAAAGACTCTGGTGAATTATTATGCATGAACAGGTGAGTTATTCCATCATGCATCTGATATAGCCGCTCAGATTTGAAGCATTACTGCTAATGTTCAATAAGCTTGATAATTTGCATAACTTTTTACACCATACAGGTCAACTGCATATCTCCGAGGTGCTGGTGGCTTCTCAAACTCATCTCAGCCATTTTCATATTCCAACTATCCAACTGGCCAAGTTGCAGTTGTAAAGATCCCAAGAAGTCAACCCTTTGCAGTATATGAAGATTGTACTCAACCACCTCAGGCATGTAATATGGATAACGTTATTGCCATGATTGAACGTAATCTGTGATATTCTTTTAGATGTACAGCATCAGTACTTTCAATCTTTATACCTTCAATTAGACTAAGTTACTAGTTTGTTGATTGGTGACGTAGGATCAAAAAGTTGGAGACTACTTGAAAACTGTTTTCTTGTTTAGAATATGCTTGTCTATATACAACTTCTATTATACACTGCTTGCCTCTTGTTTATTCAAATACTGACATGTCCTTTATGTGTTTGCATTTGAATTGAATAGAAAGTCTCAACAATTCTGTTTTTTTTACAATTACTCATTAGTGAAAACTGGTCTTCCATCTTTTCAGTAGTATGAAACTTAAGATATTATATACCCGTGATAATCCTTGGTGCCATGGATAGGATTTCTTCATGTTCCTGAAAGAGTTGACATCTTATTTGTCTATTCACCATGCTTATTCTTCACTTTGTTTTCCATTATTTTGCAGGCATTGTTGTATAGGCTATCGGGTGATTATAATCCTCTCCATTCAGATCCTCTGATTGCTAAAGTTGCAGGGTCGGTAATCCTGTCTATGTTTATTTTCTTTCTTGGCACAAGCGTATACAAGACTTGATCACAATATCTCAACTCACTAAGGGATTGCATCTTTCCTAGACACAGAAACATTATAAACTGAAACCATAGTTCCGCGATTTCTGTCAACTATATTTCAAAAAGATATAGTAGTGGAGTCATTTATTTTGATTACGAAATTGGAACCAGAGTTCTTCAAAGATGTTGATGGACTATGCTTAAAATCCCAGTATTCTATGTTCCTTATGCAACTTGCTGTACACTGAACTTATTGAGCTAATCTTCCTTTATCTCATGTCAGATTCCCGCGTCCAATACTGCACGGATTGTGTACCCTCGGATTCGCTATTAGGGCAATCATAAAGTGTGTTTGCAAAGGAAATCCTAATATCATCAAAATCATATCTGGCAGATTCCTTCTACATGTCTACCCTGCTGAAACTTTGATCACTGAGATGTGGCTTGAAGGCCTGAGGTAGAGTTGCATCTGCTCTTGTAATCACTAAAGTTTTACTTATCCCACACAGCTTAAGAGACCATTCTGGTGTTTTCACTTGCAGGGTGATATATCAAGTAAAGGTGAAGGAAAGAAACAGAGTTGTGCTCTCTGGCTATGTAGACCTTAATCGTTTGACCTCGTCACTGTAAAATAGTCGTCTGATCTATTGTCTTGGCAGTTTTAAGTAAATAGATTGTTAGAATAAAAATAGCATGTCAATGCTTCTCAGCTTGTTCCTAATAGTTCAGATCGGCTTGGACGCATATCCGAAACCGGACATAATGTTAATAGGTGAGATTTACTTGGACCCATAACCAAACTCCTACCAAAATTTATGTCCAATCGGATTGTATCCTTATTTTATGTGGTTAAAGGAGGAGTATGTAGAGATCATAAATCAATTTTAGACTAAGTGCCTGTTTTGTTGAACTGTTAGAGGATGAATAAGTTTTTTTTTTTTAAGGCAAAAGTTTTTTTTTAAAAAGTGAGTGTTTGGTTGTAAAATGAAAAAGTACTTTTTTAGTAAATATAACTTTTTTGGTAGCTAAAATATAACATTTTAAGAGCTTAAATTTGAAGCTTCTTAAAAAAGTGATTTTTCAGTGAGTTTTTAAATCAATTAATAAGTTTATTTTTTAGTCTCTTTTATTTTTATGTTTTACACATAATTCTTACGATACGTATAAACTTATCTTAACATTTATTTTGAAAATTA
>JANIHZ010000002.1:651493-664460 GCA_027478365.1 Erythroxylum rufum
CCTCGCCTGTCCGCCCTTCACACTTATAACCCTTATCGCCTTGAACCTCACACTCCAAATTTTACCAACACAGTACCGATAGAAAAACATGGACACTCTATCATTTTTCGAGAGGGTGCCCAACCCTCGTGACCGATCGGTCTCTGAAGGGGATAATAGTTGACCGATCGACAAGCTCCTCACGACCCATCATGTGGGGGCGGGATGTTACACTTACTCTGTTTTACTCTGTTCTTATTTGTTATTATCGGTGCTCTACCATTGGCGCTCTCGTTGAGTCCTTCTTCCCAGGATGACCGAGGGAAATACCACCCGTTATAAAGCTTTAAAAGAATCGATCAATAATCTAGCTAAAGATTTGCGTGAGATGCAAACTACTGTCCAACAGCCTTCCACGACAATGTAGCAACAATCTGAAGAACTTTTGCACAATAGTAACACCAATGACTAGATCAAGCAAACACAGGAGTCCATGCATCAATCTCTCACATGATTGGAGAAATAACCATTGGTGCCCAACCCTTCGCCACCACCAGTTCTCGTTCCTGGTTCTTCTTCACAACCAGGCTTGTTACCTACTTCGATCACATTGGGTTTACTAGGTAGCTCTTTGCACCCCCCCTCGTGTAAAGTCTTGGGATGCTCCGGAGCATCCACCACACACATCGCCACATTTACCCAACCTCGAGATTCCACTGTTTTCGGGCAATGGTGTTGCTGAATGGATTTTTCAAATCCAACATTTCTTTAATTATCATCGTACTCCAGAGGATCAGAAACTCTCTATTGCCTCTTTTTATATGGCCAGACAAGCATTACAGTGGTATAAGTGGCTCTGACAATGAAACAAGCACTTACCCGGACTGATTTGATGCGACAACTAGAGGTTCATTTTGGCCCTTCTCCATTTATTAATCATGAAGCTTTATTATTTAAATTGTCACAGGTGACGTCGGTTAGCACTTATATGCAAGAGTTCGTATCTTTATCCAACCGAATCAATGGCCTCAGTGCTGCCAGTTTACTCAACTGCTTTATCTTGAGTTTAAAGGACGAGATCAAACAAGAGCTTTATATTTTAAAACCTCATGATCTCTTGGAGGCTATTGGGATGACACGAATGATCGAAAATAAACTTTCTGCCGCTCGATTTTCACCCTCGCCTCGCCAGCACTTTCCTACTCCTTCCTTAGTTCTGAATGTTCTTTCACCTTATCCATACCCTACACTACCAGCTTCCCAACCTACTAAACCATTTTCACCAAAAATACCTATTAAGCATTTAACAACAACAGAAATGGAAGCTCATCGTGCCAAAGGACTTTGTTTTAATGGTGACGAAAAATTTTTTGTTGGCCATCGTTGTCCACGCAAACAATTTCACTGTTTAATTGTTGATGATCAGGTTGATTCTTTGTTGAGTGATATCAATATTGCACCCGTTAACACCATTGACCTTGAACCAGTACTTGCAAGTGAGGATCCACTTCCTACTATATCTTTACACACATTCGAGGGCCATTTTGTTCCTTCTACACTGTGCCTTCAGGTTACTATCCATGGCCAATCCGTTCTTATTTTGGTCGATGGAGGATCGACCCATAATTTCATGCAGGAAAGGGTTGCCCAATACTTGAAACTTCCTATTCAAGGCTCCCAATACATGAATGTTATGGTTGGAGACGGGGATAATTTGTCATGTTCTGGACTTTGTACTCAAATCCCTATTGAAGTGGGTGGCCATTGTTTTATCATCGATTTCTACTTACTTCCATTGTATGGTGCTGACCTTGTCTTAGGTGTACAATGGCTTGCTACTGTGGGACCTGTTCTTTTTTATTATAACAATCTGTGGATGAGACTTGAACAGGATGGCAAACAACTGACTTTATATGGTATCAAACCTACTGGACTGGCGTCCATGATATTGGGACAGGTTCAGCGATGTCATCGTACTCATTCTATTTCCTCTTATTATCATTTGATTACCAATTCAATGTTGGACACCAACATGGTTCGTGTTGAGGAGGACTTGTCTCTTGCCTTTCGTTCGCAATTCTATACTCTGTTACAAGATTTTTCTGCTATTTTTTCTACTCCTTGAGGATTGCCACCTTTTCGCAAGATTGAACATCGCATTCCCTTACAGCCTGGTGTTGGCCCCAGTAAATGTACGCCCATACAGATACCCGCATTTTTAGAAATCTGAAATTGAGAGACTTGTTCGCGAGATGCTTGCTGACGGTATTATTCAACGAAGCAACAACCCTTATTCATCTCTGTACTTTTAGTTAATAAAAGGATGGTACATGGAGATTCTGTGTTGATTACTGTGCCTTAAATGCAGTCACAATACGAGATCGATATCCACTAGTTAAATTTAAATATGGGGGATCTTCATAAAATAGCCTTTCGAACCCATGATGGACACTTTGAGTTCACTGTTTTACTATTTGGATTAACTAATGCGCCATTCGCTTTTCAATATGAGATGAATGAGCTCTTTCGCACTATTTTGAGGAAGTTTGTCCTAGTTTTTTAATGATATTTTAATCTACAATGCATTAGATACGCTTCATTTACAACATTTATCTCATGTCTTTCAACTCCTGCACCAACATCACTTCTATCTTAAAATAAGTAAATGTGATTTTGCCCGCTCTTCCTTGATTTATCTAGGCCACGTTATCTCTTCCATGGGCATTTCAGTTGATGATAACAAGATTGCTGCTATTCGGGAGTGGCCTTCTCCTTCGACTGTCAAGCAATTGTGAGGATTTCTTGGCCTTGCTGGGTACTATAGAAAATTTGTTCAATATTATGCCACATTGGCTTCTCCTCTTACGAAGCTACTACGAAAGGACGCCTTCTTTTGGAATTCTAAAGCAAAGCAGGCCTTCACAATTTTGAAGCAAGCATTAATGTCCACTCCTCTGTTGGCACTTCCTAATTTTTCCAAGCCACTTACGGTGCAAACGGATGCTTCTGGGATAGGTGTTAGGGCAGTCCTTACTCAAGAAAATCGCTCGATTGCTTATTATAGCAAACAATTACCTGGACACATGCTCAAAGCTTTGACTTACATACATGAAATGTATGCCATTACCTTGGCTGTTAAACGCTGGCGACAGTACCTTTTGGGTGCTCACTTCATCATCCAAACTAATCATCAACCTTTAAAAAGCTTCATGACCCAAACCATTCAAACTCATGAGCAGTAACACTGGCTTTCCAAATTACTGGGTTATGATTCTGACATTGTTTATAAACCTGGTAGTGAAAACGGGCTAGCTGATGCCCTCTCCAGAGTTCCTAAAGGCGTGTTGATGCTCATGCATATATCTTGGCCCATTCATGGCTTCTTGGCAGTCTTAAAATGATTCCTTACTACTCATTCTCCATCTACCACATTAATGAGAGCCATCGAACAAAGTCCAAGGGAGTATGTTCATTATAAAGTGCAAGATGGTCTTAATGTTCATTATAAAGTGCAAGATGGTCTTATAATTTTTAAAGACGGTATTTACATCCCCACATACTCTAGTTTACAAGAATTAATTTTGCGTGAATTCCATGATTCTGTAGTTGGTGGACACGCTGGTATCAAACGCACAGTTGCCCAAATTTCTTCTACTTTTTATTGGCCACAATTACGACGTGATGTTAAACGTTATGTTCAGGAATGCACCATCTGCCAACAAGTAAAGAGTCCTACCAGAGCATCCTTCGGTCTCCTCCAGTCACTACAGATTCCATAACAAATTTGGGAATCTATCTCAATGGATTTTGTGACTCACTTACCTCCTTCCCAAGGCAAAATGGTAGTATTTGTGGTTGTAGATCGCTTGTCAAAATATGCTCACTTCATTGCACTGCCTACAAGCTTTTCAGCTCTAATTTTAGCCGACATTTTTGTCAAGGAAATTTGCAGGCTCCACGGGTTTCCTAAAGATATCATCTCTGACAGGGATCCTCTTTTTATGAGTGCATTTTGGAAAGAATTGTTTAAGCTCCAGGGTACCTACATGTCCACTAGCTCAGTATACCATCCTCAATCAGATGGTCAGACTGAAGTTGCTAATAGATGCTTACAAGACTATCTTCGCTGCTTCATAAATGATAATCTAAAGACCTGGCTTAAATTTCTTCCTTGGGCTGAATACCACTATAATACCTTTCTGCATTCAGCCATTAATATGACACCTTTTGAAGCTATTTACTAGCGCTCCCCTCCTCAACTCAAGCATTACCTGCAAGGCACTTTGAAGTTTAATTTTGTAGATTATATGCTCTCTGAGCGTTCTAAGGTTCTTCCACAGTTAGCAGCCAACCTCACGCGTGCACAAAATCGAATGAAGCAACATCACGATAAAGGGAGGGTGGACAAACAATTCCAGCCAGGTGATCGGGTGTTTGTCAAACTGCAGCCCTATTCACAACAATCAGTTATGGGTAACATATTTAATAAGCTCTCTAAACGATTTTATGGACCATTTGAGATTGTTGATTGTGTGGGTCCTGTTGCTTACAAAGTTAACTTGCCACCTAATGCTCATATTCACAATGTATTCCATGTTTCGTTACTGAAAGAATGCCGAGGAGACCCTAAAGCACAACAACTTCCCTTACCTGAAGACTTTATTGAAGGCTACCCATTGTTAGTTCCTCTTACAATTATGGATCAACGAAAAACTTTTCAAGGTAATCAGTTGATCTCGCAGGCCCTGGTTCAATAAAAAGGTCAAATTCTAGACGATGCTACATGGGAGAATTATGAGGATCTTAAGATTGAATATCCATGCTTCATCCTTGAGGACAAGGATGTTTTCGGGGATGGAAGTAATGATACAGCTCAGTCCAGCGCGACCTCAGCCCAACCAGTGAAGTAAACAAATCCAAGCTCAAAACGCAGGCACAACCAGTGAACAATGATTAAGCCAGCCAAGTTCATTAATTATATGGAATATAATTGGTTACACAAGAGACAAAATTAGATATGTACTCGGTATAATTACATATGCATATTTACAGCTGTTGTAACTAACTCTAATATTAAATGAATAGCGTGCGTACGAAAAGGCATGCATGGTTTAACAAATCCTTCCGCCTCCCTTCTCTTCTCTTCTCTTCTCTTCTCCTACCCTCTTCTTACTCTGTTTTACTTTGTTCTTATTCGTTATTATTGGTGCTCTACCACCTTATTGTTTTGCATACATGGGGTTACTGACACCACAGAAACATGCAAAAGGGATTATGTGTGTATGTAACTCTCTCCTTTTATAGCCCCCAGACAGAACGGAAATCGCAACGGCTGGGCTGCAAATCGTACATGGAAGGGATTTCTTTGGCGACATCCATGGCCTGTTGCAACTGACGATGCTGTCCTTGTCCTTGTTGCTGTTGGATTTTCTCACGAGCAGCCATCTGGAGACATTCACATCGGCACTGTGTGCTAATGTCCTCTAGCTGACTGCAACACCTCTGACGATATTGTTCTTAATCCGTGATCTTCTCCCTAATGTAATCCTAGCAATAGCTTAACCTCCTTTGCTTTTGGCACTATTTGCGGCAGCTCCTCTTAGCCCCTTTAGAGCTTTCTTCGTCGATGATCACCGTTGTTCGATAGATAGAGGCATTGACAACCAAGGAGGCTAGAAGGAAAATGAGCTTTGCATATCTTTAATGGATGCTATATATGGGTATAAAATATACTGATGGTTGATGGGTAAAAAGTTTTGAGAGGTATGAAGGTATTAATAAGAAAGCTGGGGTATTGCATAGCGACTACGTGCTGGAAAGGATCGCGGGCCGGTCAGGGTCCGTTTTGGAAGTTGGCGGCTCAGGCTTATATGTAGATATGAGGGGATACACGTATAATTTATGCAAATGCAGCCATGATTTAGTTTTGTTTTCTTATGGAAAACTTACTTTAAGATTGATCATTAGTCATAACTCATTTGAACATTCATAGGTTAATATATTTCTTAATATGGCTGCCATTGGTACAGTCAATGACACTGGGTTTCCAAGTGCATCCATGTTGCCATTGCCTCGAAACCAACCTCAACTAGGTAAGCCTATACATACCATTAGCTCTAGGAGTCGGAGGTTTCCAACAACATATACGAAGCAAGTATCTTGCCATTATCCTAAATTGTTAGGATATGTTGGGCGAGTAATGTGGCCATTATCATAAATTCATAATTAAAAATTAGTTTAAAGCATATTTCACGAGCACAAGAAAAAATTACAACACTTTATACTATGAACTCGAGATGTCATAAAGATCTATTTTAAAACAACCAATAAAAAAGGACAGTACTTCTAAAAAGTCACTGAAAGTCTAAATTTCGAGTAATTCATAACAAAAATAGAATTCAAGGAAGGTTTGAAAAAGTATTAAATATTTTGGAAGTCTCTTCAAATGAATGATGCCATACCATTAAAAGAAATCTATGTCAGCGTAAGGAGATATATCAGTCTTGAGGATAGTAAAAGCCTCACTTAAACATAATTAACTTATATCTTTAAGAAAAATAATGAGAATTGGCGAGAGAATGGTAAGAAAAACAATACAAGCATAGCTAAAGAGTGGGGGAGAATTTTTTTTTTAAATTAAAGAATGTATTAACAAGTAATATGTAGGATTACAAGTAGTCTAATGTCAATCCAAGCAGAAATGAAACCAAAAGATTTCAAACAAATTGAGTTGCTAGCTAAACTATTGAGGACTCAATTGACTTAATTCTTAAGAAGATAGTCTCCTTAATGATTAGTAAAAACCCAGTTGTTGTCTCTTCCAGGGTTGCAGATTTGTTTTTAAATTTCCTATTGCTTCTTTCATTCCATATCCCACAAATGCAAATCCCCATAGCAAGAAAGGAACTCACCATAGTGTCATTATGATTCGAACAATGATCCAATAGCCATTGAATGGTATCAACAAGTGAGCTTCTAGAGCACTCCCATCGACACTATCTTTTAACTTCTATATAGAATCCAAATGCATATTGGCATTCAAAAAACAAATGATCCTTAGTTTCTTCACAATTCCAACATATGGGGTAACTCTTGTCCACTTCCAAATAATGCATCCTATCCATTGTACCTAATTTGTTTTTCATTAGCAACCACAAGAGAAAGGATATTTTAGGAGTCAAAAACTTATTCCGTACAATATTACCCCAAGGAACCTTAGATCCAATTGGAAGGAATAGCTTCCTGATTACCTTATAGGTCATGCTTGCAACTGGATTCCCTTTCCATAAGAAACAATTAGATTTATTTATATCAAGTAAGTATGCAGGTTTGTACCTCAATAAGCCCTGAGGTAGAGCCCAATTATTAGTCTCTACTAGCTTAGAGACCTTATCAACCAAGCATCCAAGTAATCAAGCTTCTGAGATTCCAATATGATGAATCAATAGACCAAAGCCTATCTAGTTATTGTACCATATTGAAGCGTTATCACCAATCCCTACTTTGAAAAATACATTAGCTTTAACTAGGTCTTTGAGATGTGGGAGCTATCAAAAGAACCAAGACTGAGTAGAATTCTTTTGCACCTCCCATATGCTTTTACCCTTTAAGAAATAATTATGCATCCATTCTTCCAAAGTGATGTTTTATCCTCCAAAATCTACCATAACTTTATTAGAATTAAGGCTAAATTAGTATCCTTGTTATCACTGATTCCTAGACCACCCTAATCTTTAGAACAACAGATGTCTAACCACTTGACTTTATCCAACCCTTCATCCCATCTTGATGGCTCTATATAAAATTTCTGAACATTCTTTCTATCGCTTTTATAAGCCTTTTAGAGAGAAAAATATGTGAACTCCAATATGTATGCAATGAAAAGAAGATAAATTTAGTCAATTAGAGTTTACCAGCATAAGAAAGTGATTTATTAACCTAAGAACAAATTCTGTCTTTCACCTTTTCAATCAACTGGAAGCATTAAGAGAATCTCAAACTTCATGTGGATATAGGCAGACCTAGATACAAGAAAGGAGGTAATCTTTTACTCACTCTAGGAATTCTGGATAGGTGATATTCCATACCCGAGGTTGCTTCAGAAATTATAAAGTAACTTCTATTCAAATTCAAATCTAAGCCTGAAATTCTTTTGAAAAGCTAATGAGTGTCCATTAGAGTTTAGATTGACACTACAAGAAATTACCGATTACTTACGGACCATTACCTATGGAAATAATACCGTTGAAAATTAGCAACAGAAAATCACATTATGTCGGTAAAATAGTCGTAACATATGGTAATTTGCAATGGACAAAATATTCATCGGTAAAGTTGGATAGGAAATTATCCTGCTGATTTTTACAATGGAATATAGTGATGAAATAGGAATCACCATCGGTAAAAGAGGTGCGAATGATAGGCGATAAAATAAGCATCGTCATTTACCGACAAAAGCATATTATGTCGGTAAAGTTAAAAGTTAAACACCATCTTTTGCTTCGACTGCAATGTTTTAATAAAATGTAACCAAATGGAGGTGTACTGACAGAACTAGATTCTGTTAATGATTTACCAATGACCCTTCCGTCGGTAAAATTAAAATTTAAACTCCACCGTTAGCTTCGTCTTCAACATTTTTGATAAATTGAAAACAAAGTCATTACCATACGACGTCATTTTCATTAAACATCATCCTACCCTCCTACCTTTTGTTTGGAGCATTTTAGCTTGTGTAGTCAAAAGCCTTTGCTTTTGGTTACAAAAGGACATGAAGGTCGTTTTACAGACCTTAAGAGTGATGATTGAGTGTTATTCTTGACGTCATCATCTGTCCGACCTGGAAATTTAGGATCTTTCCCAGTAGTTATGCTTTAATATGATAAATAGGTTCTCATATAGATTTGATAGTATGTGCCCCATTACTTTCCTATGATCAATAGTATAATTCAAGTTGGCCCTTTTACATATGATAATTTGATTACATGTAATGATGTTATTTATGCTAATCTTTGTCACATTTTCTGAGAATTATGCATTTTCTAAGTTCCTTATCAGTTAGATGACTAGTAAAGTTAATTCATTTTCAATAATTTTAAGGGAAGTTCTTCATTTAGGTCAAATTGTTAATTTCAGCAACAGAAGTATAAAATATAGAATGATAATTAGTGTATATTTTGTCGTTTTTCTGTATTTCTACTATTAAGATACTTGCCTCTTGTTAATTTTGAATGAAGATGACGGAGAGTTTAGTTTCAAAGTTGTTGCACTATAAAGAGTGATGTTGTGTATATCCTGTCGATATGCAGATTTCCACAAGCTTTGATTGTTAACATGGCCTCTAACTAATTAACTCTTTTGCTTTTTTATTTTCTCTTGAAAAAAGATCAATGCTTAGAACAATGAAAATTTGGGAATTGAAAGATGAAGAATTAAAATATTTTCTGCACGTCATCGTGTTTCGTTAACGAAATTTTATCATGAGTATTGCACATACTTCTTCATGGTAACTAAATCTAAACATTTTCAAATTCATTTGTTTATGTATTTCATCTGTTTCAATTCCCTTTTGACAGTTATTTCCAGATTCTGATTTAGTTGGTTGGTGATAAGAGATATTACTATTTGCGTTCTTTAACATGATCTCACCTTTGTAAATTATGTTCAAGGTTCTTTCATCTAGTTTGAAGCAGTTTATTATAACCTGTATAAGACATTGAACTTATATTTTGACTTTATTCCTTCTGAAACTTAATAGTTTACGGACTTTAAGAAATGGGTTCATTAGCTAAAAACATTTTGGTGCTGCAATACATAAACTCATGATAGGGAAGATGATCAGGTATGTTCCATGTCTTTGTTTTACATGTTTACTAATCTTTCATAGTAGATTAGTTAAATGTCTTGTTAGAATACTTTCTAGCTCACTAGTTACTAGCATAAAAAAATTAGCATCTTTTTGTGCTCCAATAGCATAAAGTATGTCAAGGTGAACAACAGAACAGTTTCTAGGGAGGAGTCTGAGGGAGGGTTACAGGTTGAAGGGTTTGGGCTTTCAACTGGGGTTTAACATCATAGTAGAAATTTAATCTCAAAATGACGACTTTTTTTTCCCATTTTCCTTAAATTGTCATAAAATAGCAGGTTGAACTTTTGCTTAATTATATATGAATGGTGGAATAAACTTAATCATATGATCCTTCAAGATTTGCTTGTCTACTAAGACCATATTATGTAGTGGTAATGTAGTACCCCACAACTAGAATCATTATCCAAAAGTTTTGAATTTATGTAGAAGGGGTCTCATATTTTGTCATTTATTTTACAAAATAAAAAATGATAATAATTAGCATGGAGGTCTTTTAAATTAGGTGAGACATATATTACGATATAGAGGGAGGATAGTGAATGAAGAGTGATTTCTTTTAAACTATAAATCAGTATATACATGCAAGCACCAAACTTGATTCATGTGCGTGTCTGACTAAAGACAATATCATAATGGGTAAAACAATCGTCTTTTTATGGTCATGTTTGGTGAGTTTAACTTCTACCCTAGATCGGGTGAATGAAACTAGGGTTGTTATGTCAATAATCAAATTGCTTTAATGGTAACTATCTAGCATGTTTTTTTAAATTGTAGTTGTAGTCCACTAAAGTTATCCTTTATTGTAATAGCTGTTTTTTCATTACTAGCAATTGCATCCGAAAGTGTGAAGTAGTAGTGTAATTATTTAAGACTTAGTTGAGTATAAGAATGAGAGTTCTTTGATAGTCGAATTAAGTTACAGTGGATCTACATGTTAAACTAGAAAGGTAGATGACAAAATATATAAGAAATAGTCCTTTCTATATAGATATAGTACATTCCCTCCATATTTGTAAATGGCCTCAATTTCTTAAATGTTCAATGTTGGACTGCTTCGTGTGTTAATATCATAAAGATTTATGTTTTTAACATTGCAACCTATAGCATGAAACAAGTGTTAGGTCTTCTATAGGATAGATTTGTAATTTTACTGGCTTTATTAATTACTGAAGAAGAATGAGTACAAAAGGTTTAACACCTTTCTTTCGTGGAGCATCATCTTGTTTATCTGGATCCTTTCCTAACACTTACAACCAATCAAATTTTAATACTTTCTTTAAGAAACACTCATCAAACAGTTCCTTAGAAGATGTTATGTTTAGCATATTGATAGTTAAAGTAACATTACATTTACCAATATATTTGATACTTTGTTTAGTCAACAATCAAAGTGCCTCTATTTCAAGTGATTGTGTGCATGCACATAATTTCACAGTTGTTGGAGTATGTATGCTCAATTTTATTTAATAGTGTAAGTTGCGTTAAGGGTGGCCAATGAAGAGAGTGATTAAGATAAAACAGGGAGGTAAATGCACCAACTGATAAAATACAAAATATAAAAACACACTTGGAACGTGAATATACAACTTGACATATGTTGATAAACTAGTAACCTAAACATTAAATATCATGATTATATAAGATATGATATCAGTTATATAGATGTAGACCTAAAAATTTATCCCCAAAATTTGCCTTCAGCTTAAAATTGCCAAGAAGCATGATTATTTGCTCAAAATCTTGTTTTGTTGGCCTTGCTTGATTATTCTTTGTATTGAAAGTTTCAGGTTCCTCCATAGTAACAAATTTTCATTTTATGTGTTGTTTATTTAGTAATAAGTATGTTATGGATGTATATATTGTTGCCTCCAGATTGTTAAGATGTTTTTTTAAAGGAATTGAGTAGAAAATATGTAAAAGTAATATTTTCAAGTTTATCTAGTTAATTTAAGATCTCGTTCAATTACTTAAGGTTCCTGGCTAAGATCTTATTAATTATTGCTTCGTTGTAGGAACTCAATTGTTGGTAGTATTTCTATTTTCAAGGAGATTGAAGAGAAGCTTCAGATGTATTCATTTTTGACATTCATTTCCTTTGCTTGTTGACAATATTAACAATGATTTTCCACACATTTTAATTGAATTTTTATCTATTTCTATATTTTGCAGCATAGTCGTCTTCTTCCTTCATATGCTTCAGTGACTTCTTTTGCGTGTGGGTTGAGGTAAGTGAGTTTTGTTATTTAGTGTACTTGGTTTAATTTGGGTATTTGTTTATGGCTTGAACCTCCCATTTAAACTTCACCAACTGAAAATTGTTTGTGATATGAACTTCGATTTAATATAGGATGGGTTTGACTTATGGTTCCAAATATCTGAATTATGTCAGTGGGTTATCTCATTGATGCTCTCTGAAATGATTAGGTTCTCTTTACTTTTCATGTGTGAATCTTTACACGCATCTTTTTTAATATAATAATAATTTTCTATTAAACATTTTAGATAATTTGTATATGTTACAATAATTTATTAATCAAAGTGTTCATATTTTTATCTTTACTTATTATATTTGTGACTATTACATAATTAATTTAGGTTAAATATCAAACTTCTAACATTATTTTAAATTTCAATAATAATATCTAAACCATTCAATTAAAAATTCCAACTTTATAAAATTAATTAATTCATTTTATGTTCCCGTACCAAATCAAGCTGACCAAGAATTTTCCCTTTCATGTCTTTAAATGTGTCTTTAAAATCTCTTATAACATATATGATTAAAAAAAAGATCTTCAGTTAATAAATAGTTTTAATCTTAACCCATAACCAGTGATGCAGCTCCTGTGATGCTTATCGGTGAGAAATACCAAGAGCCTAGGAGTCGCAATGAGAACTTGTTTTCTTGATTCACACGTGTAAACTTTGGTGATTAATTCAATTGGTTAATACTTAGGGGATTGTTACGTAAAGTTTAAATATTCTGTAAACTTTGGCGAACATGAAGGATGTTAACTATGGAATCACTATTTGAAATTAACTGTTGGAACCCATTTCTGAATCCCAACCTCAAACGAAAAACTAAACTAAACCAGAGCATTTCCCCTCTTGCTCTGATAC